>CM055079.1:16493374-16728374 GCA_029204045.2 Tillandsia leiboldiana | reverse complement strand
TCTTCCAACATAGGTCTCAAATATTATGGTGCAACTGAACACAGAAAGTAAACAAATGCTCTTATTGTGGAGAATGATAATCAGAGGTCAATAACAGCGTGGTAAAATTTTATAGCATCAATTACCATATCTACTTTTTCTACAAAAATGGTTTCCATCCTAATTGGACCAAAAGAGTTGTTTCGCACCAGTTTTCCCTTGACGCGCTTGGCGGAATATTTGGACTAATTTTTGTGTCAACCTGTGTTATTCACTAACTAATCAGTGTCCGGTGATGGCTAATCCACGAAAGCTTTGTTCTAGGAAACCAATTCATTTCATTAGTTTGATTCAACTTCTTTGCAGGCATGCATTGAATGTACAAATTTATATTAAGATGCATCGGTCAGACTATGCAGAGAAACAACTGAAGGTCATGCAACAAATTGATGAAGACCATACACTGACTCAACTTGCAAATGCATGGCTAGATCTAGCTGTGGTAACACTCTTTTCACTAATTTAGACATGCTTATAGAGATCTCAACTGTTTTAATGTTGATCATAGTGTTTTGCAATGTTAGGGTGGATCTAAGATACAGGAAGCATATCTTATCTTCGAAGACTTCTCTGAAAAGTATCAGATAACTGGGATGATACTCAATGGGAAGGCAGTTTGCTGTATGCACATGGGGCGATTTGATGAAGCTGAAACTCTATTGCTTGAAGCGCTAAACAAAGTAAGATTAGAACGTCCTTTTTCTCCTTCTCATAAACTGCTGAAAGCTAATTCTACATCCATAAAACTGAGAGAATCTTGTTTTTACCTTTAATAGGATGCGAAAGACGCAGAAACTCTTGCGAACCTAATTGTGTGCAGTCTCCACCTTGGCAAACCCTCGTCTCGATACGCCAAGTATGTGAACATTGTATTATGAATTAAAATTATGAAGATGTGCATCACTGTCTCAGTTTTCGTTAATTTCTTTTTCCCTATAACGGTACATTACTGGCATTTCGTGGCTGGTTTCTTCTTGCAGTTTCCTTCTAAATTTGTCATGTCACACAAATCATAGATTGCTGCTTATTTCCCTGTTTTGCTTCTGTAGCCAGCTGAAGCTGTCGCATCCCGATCATACACTTGTCAAGCGTGCCGCCTCTGCCGAAGATAGCTTTGACAGAGCTCTTCAAGCCGTCGCATAAAACCTTCGTTATTTCTGCTCCTCAAGGGGATGCAACATAGCTACCGCCTTTTTATCTCACCATTTTGAATCCTCCTTACTCTGCGTTACTTCTTAATCATGTCGCGGCCTGTTATATTGAGTTGAAAAGGATGTAGTCTTTTTGGCCTTTTCGACATTTCTTATGCCTTTGTCAGATGATTATGCCGAAGTCATGGATCTTAAAGAGTCTTTTTTTCCTGTATTAGAAAATTATTCCCTTTTTCGTAATGAATTTGTCTCTGAAAATTGTAATCTTTGTAATCCGTTACTGCTGCTCTGACCAAGGTATACTCATTGCTTGGTCTGATTATTATTTCTCGGTGTTTTGTAACTGGCGAAAGAGAATTTGGAGAAGCAGTTATTATTATTTTTTTCTTTTTGTTTTTTTGTTGTTTTCTTTTGTCGACTGGATGTGAATGACTGATGGACTAATAATAAACTTATTCAGTGCTATTGCTAATTGTTGGCTTACTATAACAGGAAAAAAAGGGTTCAAAATTTGCATAAAAAGTTCACAAAATACATAATTTTGATATTGGACTAATAATTGTTTTACAGGATCATCACTCACAAGGAACATTGTTGAATGCTACTATGCAAACTCGAGAGCGTACACATAAAACCAAACCTTCAGGAGCAATCTTCACCTATGCAGGGGCATTTGTAGCTCGACGGCATGCGCTTGCCGCAGTCCGCGAGCAGCTGGAGGGTGATGGGGAGGAGAATGCTCAAGTCCATGAGCTTCAACCGGATGGCCATGCACAGGCACACGGCGGCATCCATGCCCATCATCCACTTGATCACAGGGCAGCACGCCTCCTTCGCCTTCTTCCCGATCCCGACGTGGACTAGCCCACCGAGGATGTCGACACACATCTCGAGCTTGAGCGCATTTATCGGGCATTTCTTTGGCGGGGAGGGTGCAGGGGCACGCGAAGGCGACGGTGGGTGTGGCTTCGGTGATGGTTGCGGTGGCGACGGATGTGGCGGCGGAGGTGACGGTCGTGGCGGCGGCGGCGACGGTGTCAGTTTCTCAAACGCAATTCGCAGGCGATTCGAACAGGTAAAGAGTATAAGGAGTGGAGCTTGGAGCACAAGCAGAATGAGTAAGAGGGTGGCTAGTGCATACCTCCCCATGCTTTTGCAGAAAAAGCATGAGGTTTTGGCATGTCGAATAGTATTTATAGGAAAGAATCAGGTTTGTTTCATGCATAGAAGTGCATGCATTTGTTATGCCTCTGTGTTTCTTGATACAACTAACAAGCCTTTGGGGCTTTTATCCTTTTCCCTTCTCTGTAGTAATTTGCAGTTTTATGTTTTCCTACTGAATTTCTTACAAATAAACCCACAAATACGTAAAAGCAATAGGAAATTAAATATGTTCACAACACAGATGTAAAAAAAAAGCTATTTAGCACAAAATTTCAAACACCATGAAGCGAACCAAAAGAACTCCAAAAAAGGCCAAATCTGATATAGATCCAGAGGTTCTTGAGAGCAACACTTTCAAGAGATTTTAATGACATAATTTATCGATGATGAGGAGCTCTCGATAACTATTCAATTCTAAACAACAAATACACATTGATTCACTTCCAGTTAGGAACAACAAATATAAATGGATTCAGGTTCAAGTTAGGAATTTGTTTTTGTGTTTTCGCAGGGTATAGCTGAAAAAAGATGGCTAATTTTGAGTGGTTCATGAATAACTGCGTTTACAGCACTCACCATTTCCTTTGGAGATGTAAATCCATCAGTGTTCATGTAGAATAGGTGAAGCACTCTGCTTATCTTCCAAAACAAGTCCTTGCAACTTCGAGGAATTACAGTTCCCTCCTTTAGCACTAGCCTTAGCAATTCTCTCCGAGAAGTTTCGACGGATCTCTTAAGCTCCCTTTTAGCCTCTTCTACAGAGGGTGAAGAGCTGCTACGAAGAACGCGGAGTGAGACGCTGTTCAACTTTCCTTCTTTACCTTCTCTCTGCACCAATTTAAAGTAATTAGTGTCCAAATGATAATAATCAAAAACCACAAGAAGCTTGAAGAGAATGTGGGGGAACAAAATTAAGGTTTTATAAGGCAGGACAAATGAAGTAGGAAAATCCATAAATAAACTTTATTAGGACACAAATTCGCTTCCTCCAATCTATTTGTGTTGGACAAAGGCTCGAGTTAGACTAAATTTTGCACTTACTACTCGGTATTATTACCTCGTAACCTTGCATGTCGTTTAGAAGACGGCCGCATGTGCTCACAAGTTTGAACAATTTGTGGTATTCTGGATCTGCGAAGACCTCTTCTGAAAGCTTTGGACCAACAAAGTAGAGAGCCGGGAGAATGATGGGACCCAAAGCAAAGGAAACAACTCCATTTTCCATATACTGCTCTATTGTGGGTACCGTTTTGTTCCGCAGCCACTCTGCTTCGTTCATCATGGACCTCATCAATCTAAGCCACTGTTTTTTGCATTGCTATGTGTCAGAGTCCTTTTAAAATAAAGTGTTACCGGTTTAAATTGAGACACAGGTTATTTCTGACGATACACATATACCCTGTAAAATATGAATTTTCATATAATCTGATTCATGAGAAAAAGTTGGTTTTCTAGTTACAAAAAGATTTTCTGAAAAGAAACATCGTTGCAAAGGTTGTAAATGTATGAAATCATGCTTTTGGAATGGTGCATATGAAAACTCGTTCTTTGCAGGAGCATACATATATGTACATATCTGAATTTAGTAAGCTATAAGATCTCACAATTTCAACTAATTGACCGGTAACACTACGATTTTGTACTGCTGATGCCTTAGCTCCAAGCTCATTGATTGTGCTGTAAATAGCGGAAAATACAATCTCTACTTGCTTAGAGCAGAACTCTTTTTCGTGATTTCCATCCCATCTGTCACAAGTTCGTACAAACGCGTGCTTTAAGAAAGTAATGTGTAAAATAATCTCAGAAAAATAGCAGATCATAAGTATAAGCAAGAAAAATCATACTTCTCAACTAAACTGATGATGTTTTTTAATTCTTCTCGTGATCCACCTATGTCGAAGAAGTCATCAACCACAGTGGTGAGCACAGCATTTTTAGCCCATGATATGCGAGCATCGGTTAATTCGGGAGAATATAGAGTAGCGGCAGCAGAGAGGTAACAGTATGTTAGCTTATCCCGAGCGAATCCTAGCTGATCCAACCTGTTTTCTCTGACCCAGCTATTAAAATCACAAATTTAGATTAGGAAAGCCCAATGCCGGAGTTAAATATAATAAAAATGAGGGATTTTTGCATGCCACTCAATAAAAGCATATTTGTGAAGTCAAGTCAGTGGAAGGGCATATAGGCACATATTGGATTTTCGAAAGACATCAGCAACAATGTCAACTAAAGAAGGGTTTGCGAATAAATGTGTATATTTTGAGGGGTGTATATGCAACAAAATAACCCTGAAAGTAAAATCCATAAGATGCACAGACCTCTCAAGATGCTGAAGTTCCTTCCTGTGTATAAACTGACAACTACTGAAATCTTCAATAGCCAATTTAAGAAGATCATCAGAAGTGCAGAAAGACCTGATTCAGTTCAGAAGAAGAAATTACCGTCAGAAATCCCCCCCCCCCCCCTCCCCCGAAAAAAAACAAAGATTTTTATCCTATTTATGATTAAAATCTTACTTATTTGATGTTTTGAGAATCTGATAATTGGCAGCATCAAAGTGCTCAATGTTTCTCTTGTGTTCTAAGCGATCCAAATTGGCGCAAAAGGGAAATTTCAGAACATAATCTGCCTGAAAATATAAGACAGCATTAGTTTCAACTCTCAATCAGATAACTAGATTATTTTTTCTTCCAAAACATGTTAAGACTAACAAATACCTCTTGGGATATAATTGGGGAAGAATGTTTTATGTGAGAAGATATTTCCTCTTTTAGGAAACTACTGGACCAGGAACCTAGTTTATCTAAGACTTGTTCACAGTCCAGGATTTTAATCTGTGATGCCTTGTGAAATTCTAGAACAGTTTTCATATCTTTCAGATGTCCTTGCACGGAATTATGGAAATTGTGTGCTTCAGAAAAGCGTGATAACCCATCTGCACCAATGGTCAGCAATAGATTAAAAACCCATTGGCATAAATAGATATATAAATAACTACGATTCCAAAAGTAAGTTCCTTCTGGGCCCAAACTACCTGAAGAAACATCATATGCGTTCATACGCAAAAGACGGAATGCCATAGCACATGCGGCCATATCCGAATTAAGTTCCTCATCATTCTCCAACCAGGACCTGTATAATGGTAGCTTGAAAATCTAGAGATATCGCACAAGGAACTGCACTCTAAATGGGGTGCATAAAAATCGTATGTGTAAACAGACGATTTTGCAGAAATACATCTATATATTTCTAAAACTCTAATTCATATTTAGAAGTTATTTCTAGCTCAATACCTGTATATTCTGTCCAAGATGGTCCTTTTCTCATAAGTAAACAGCCGAGAAATTCCCAACTTTTCAAGAGTGTCGACCATGCAAAGCTGCGTACGTATCTCAAACGGATAAGCAGTAGGAACTGTGAAAAGGCAAGTATTATTAGAAATTCCGTAGCATTTCCACATACGCGACAGATAAATTTTATCAATTAGAGAGTAAAGTCAAATCCACCTGTGCTGCCAAACCTCTGTAAAACAGCATGCAAGTAGTCAAGGGCTTTAACATCATAAAGATGGGTCAATGCAACAGCTGTTGTTGAAGGTGAATTGAACAACGATCCGTTCTTCCCCTGATATTTCATAACCTCATTCCAATTTTGTAAATTTCCTAATCCTTCAGATACATATGCCATGTATGCTTTTCTTCCCTCAGAATTGTTTCCAGAATCTCTAATACAAAAATATATAAATTACAACATAAATGTGACTTACGAGAAAATCTGCTTATCGAGTGGAATCGGTTACATAAGATTCAAACAAAATTTACATCAAAATAGCCAGTGCCTGACCTTTTCAACTCTAAATCTCGAAGGCAAAGAATATCCTGAATAGCACGCTGTCTTATGGGAATATCTAAACCCAAATCGATGGCAAGTTCAAGCATGCCAGGGAAAATTATATTGAAGCCAACAGGAGAATGATAATCCTCACTCATGATATATGATAAATTAGATGCAATATAGCGTAGCCCTGCAATAAGCCCAAAAAAAATTAAGCTTCTTAATCCGTTGAGCAAAGCACAATGTTAATGAGTAAATGTTCTGTTTCTTACTACCTCTTCTTACATGCTCTTCACCCACATTCCATCGCCTGAGCGCGAGTACACATGACAGTGTGGAAGATAGAGCTTCTTTCATCAAAGATGGATGGATATGGTCAAGTCCCCAAGATCCATTAGAATGTTGATTTTGTAATATCCAATCGACACACTGAGGGAAGCATGGGGTTTGAGGAGATCCAGGAGAAGGGACCATGGCTACCCATGCAGTGTCATACGAAGAAACTGAATATTCGACCTTACTTAGTTGCTCCCTTATTCGTTTCTCCAGTTCCCTGGAACACTGCAGGCCATTCCAATAAAATGCTTAATTCAACCACAAATTTATAATATAGAGATTAGGAGATAACATGGGATAAATCTGATACCATTAGTGAAAAGTTTGCGCTGCTTGCTGCTTTCCCATCATCGAAATTTTCTGTTTACGAAAATGAAGCAGCTGGCGATAAGCAAAAGAGAAATAAATATAAGACAGAAGCAAATTAAATTTGCAAAACACTGAGGTCTTATTTGTCGTTTCGTAATAATCCCAACCTAGTTAGAAGTTTGTCATGATATAGATTTAATACATGCTACAATTTGAAGATTCCCATATTTCGCATTTAACATATTTTTCTTCAAAAAAAAAGACACACGTAACCTTAATTACTTTATTGAGACAAAATAAGACAATATAATTTCGCGTTACATTTACTTGTACGCTAGCAACAGTTGTAAGTCATTCCTAATCACATTGATGGGAAAGCCATGCCAATATTCGTAAAAGCAACACATGAGACGCAAAAACTTGGGCATTCGAATAGGAGCTTGCGTAGCAGAACATATCACACATCCTTTCATAACACAAAATTTAACGTAAAAAAATGTTCTACCTGTCAAAACCCGCGGAAGAGATGCTCTAACTGTTTGTTTAGCCTTGACTTCAGATATTTGAATATCTGAAGATCTGATGCAACATAGGGGACCACAAAATGACAGAGCAGTTAATGGCATAGCCACTCAAGTTTATGTGAAATGTTGACTGCAACAAGATAACAGCAAACTAGGAGGCATCAGAAGACAATAATAATTCTAGAGAAAAAGACTACTGGGAAAAGAAAGCATAGCAGAAAAAATAATCAACTAAAGATAGACTAATCAAACTGAATCAAACCAATGTATCGTCGATAGAGGGTGACAAAAAATGTACATGAACCCTCTCATAGGCCATTTAAATATAGACTCCTCAATCACTTTTCCTTTAATTCGCGTTCCTATTCCTATTCGGTATGAAAATTTTCGATTATGATGGGAAGCTAGAAGTTTGGTCAAATATCTCAAATGGAATGACATATTCGGCCTCCAAATCATTTTTTTCATTATAAGATAAATCACCTCGGAAGTTAAATATGCTATTCTTCAAAAATCACAAAATTTCATGAAACAAAAATCAAGCTCCTGACTTCTAATTATATTATATAAGAAAATATAAGATATTTAAATGGACGGAAATTAAAAACGCCTATCGAGAATCGAACTCAGGATCTCATGCTCTGATACTCAGGCTGTCCGAGAACGATGTTTTATATATTTTATATTTAACATAAACATCATATTTGCCATTAATTTTTTTTTCATTATAAGATAAATCACCTCGGAAGTTAAATATGCTATTCTTCAAAAATCACAAAATTTCATGAAACAAAAATCAATCTCCTGACTTCTAATTATATTATATAAGAAAATATAAGATACTTAAATGGGCGGAAATTAAAGAACGCTAAGAGACTGTCGAGAATCGAACTCAGGATCTCATGCTCTGATACTCAGGCCGTCCGAGAACGGTGTTTTATATATTTTATATTTAACATAAACATCATATTTGCCATTAATTTGTATAGAATCTCTGTTTAAGTAGATCAAATGATTCAAATAAAAAAATTAAAAGTTAAACTAAGAATTGAAGGTTCTACTACAAATTAAATTACGAATAACTGGGTGAGTCTCCATAATGCATCACCCTACACTAATAAAAGGGTAAATAAACAAAATATTTCAAAAGAAGAAGGATCCAGTAGTGAAATATTCTCCTGCAACCCTCCCCATATTCCCTCAACTGAACAATAATAAATAAATAAGCGAAACTACGCGCACCAACAAATCCCTAATAAATAACTAGCTAAATCCCACACGCGATTGGAATAATTTGAGTTTTTAAATCGAACTTAATTACCCAGATGATTGGGTTAGAACAGGACCATCTACAGAACCGATTCCAATGCTTGTTTTAGTATACATTTGGGATCGACTACGTGCGTGTGAACATGAAACCCACGTGCTCCATGGATGTTCAAATCAAAACCTCTATGCATGCGTCCATGGCCAAGTAGTGTTGGAGAGAGAGAGAGAGAGAGAGAGAGAGAGATGTTGCTACCTGTTTTTCGTGCTCACCACCAAACAGTAAAGGAGAGGGAGAAAGAGAGAGAGAGAAAGAGAGAGCTTGAGGGGAATGTAGGGAGAGGGTGGGGGTATATGATGGTGGGTACCCCTCATGGTGCGCATGAAAGGTGCCAGTGGGTGGGGACTAAAGTGATGATGGAAAGTTATTAATTATTATTAATTTTGGGGGGTTTTTTTACAATAGCCGCCAAACAATTTATTTTTTTTTTAGCATTATTTCGAATATATGATACATATTTTATTAAAAAAAAAAATTCTAATCATTTCGAATTAACTATGGACAAATTATAAAATATACATTTTATTTTAAATAATATATTATTAATTTTTTTAAAAAAATAATTTTTAAAATTTATTTTTATAAAATTAATTTTATCTCATAAGCGTCATGTAAGTGCCACACAAATATAAAAAATTATCATCATTAAAAAATTATCATCATTTTCTTCTTATCTTTTCGTTGATCAAATACTCAAAATTATATTTATTTTTTAAAAAATAAATTTTATGAAAACCACCTCAAATGCATATATATATATATATATATATATATATATATATATATATATATATATATATATATATATATATATAGAGAGAGAGAGAGAGAGAGAAAGAGAGAGGGGCTGGAATACTATTAATAGTATCAAATTATTAGTTCTATTAAGTTTTTAACCATTGAATTAAAAAATGTATAGTTAGTTTACTAGGTGGTTAGGAAAATAGTAAAATCTAACGGATGAAAATGATCAAAATGATTGATCTAAGGGTAGAAAACTTGATAGCACCAATAACCTCGTACTATTAATAGTATAGTAGCCGGACTATATATATATATATATATATATATATATATATATATATATATATATATATATATATATATATATATATATATATATATATATATATATAGAGAGAGAGAGAGAGAGAAAGAGAGAGAGTAGAGCTTATATGTTTTTAAAAGTACGAGACAATTCATGTTTGTAAATTTTTTATCATTAAATTTGTATTGGGATTAATATTTTTGTAAAGTCAACTAAAGAAAGAGAAAATTAAAGTAAAAAGTACAAATCTCAATGCAAATTCAATGATAAAAAATTCACAAGTATTGATTATCTTGTACTTTTGAAAACATGTAAGTCTTACTATATATATATATATATATATAGTATGGCTTGGTATTATTTTATAGTATTTCAGCCTAACTATATATAGATTCGGTTACTATGTTATCGATAGCACCGAACATTTGGTGCTATCAAGTTTTCTACTCTTATATCAACTCTTTTGATCATTTTCATCCGTTAGATTTTACTATTTTTTCAACCACCTATTAAACCCAAGAGACCTACTATCATCTCAACCACACATCTTTTAATCCAATAGTTAAAAACAGTAGCAATGACTTAGTGCTATTAATAGTATTCCAGCCTAGCTATTTTTCTCTCTCTCTCTCTCTCTCTCTCTCTATATATATATATATATATATATATATAGTAGAGTTTATATTTTTTCAAAAGCACAAGATAATTCATATTTATGAATTTTTAACCATTTGATTTGTATTGGGATTTGTGCTTTTATAATGTCAACTAAAGAGAAATAAAGATAAAGTATAAATCACAAATCTCAATACAAATTCAATGGTAAAATATTCACAAGTATGAATGGATTTGTGCTTTTAAAAGCATATAAGTATTGATGGATTTGTACTTTTTGAAATTCAGGACGTGACAGATTAGAGTAGAGCTTATATGTTTTTAAAAATATAAGCTCATCCATACTTGTAAATATTTTACTATTGGATTTGTATTGAGATTTGTGCTTTATACTTTATCTTTCTTTTTTTTAATTCACTTTATAAAAGCACAAATTTCAATATAAATTTAATGATAAAATATTTATAAGTATAGATAGGCTTATGCTTTTAATAACATATAACCAAACAACATTTTGAAATAGAAATATTTTTTTAGTAGTGCACAGTTAAAAAGGCAGGGTATTTGTAACTTTGGCAAATTGGTTTCACCTCTTATCTGTAAGTGAGAGTTTGGATGGTTTTACAAATTTTATCTCAAAAAAAAAATTAATATTTAAAATATTTTTAAAGCTAAAAGCTTCAAATTTTACAATAATAAATAATCAAATTCTTTACCACTCGTGGCCATAATTTTTTGGTAATATGTTTAAAGTGAATGTAATTATGTATGAGCAAATCAAGGTTTCGAATACCCAATTAAAATTTTTTATATTATTGTATCGAAATAATAACAATATATAAAAATAATATAATAAAATATTTTGACCAATATTCGAAACTTCTGAATTCTTAATTTTGAATAAATTTTAATATATTTTCATATAATTTAGTTTATTTTTATTTTATCATACATATATTTTTATTAAAATATAATGTGCACGTCAGATCAAATATGAAAATAATAATTATTGAGAAATTCTAATTTGCTAAATTACAGAAAATTTCTCTATAATATATCGCTTTTTCACTTTGTTCCCTGTCTTTAAAAAATCTATATTTTTCCCCCTCGTAATTACGTAATTATTTTTATGGGCAACGGGGTTAACAGAATAGGCAAAATAACGATAATGTCCTCCTTATTCCTGTGCTTATCCCTATGCTTCCCTCCGACTCCACTGCCGCCCCGCCCCGCCCCGCCCCCACCCTCGCCGAGAAGCTCTCCTCCTCCTCCCCACCCTGCCGTCGTCGTCGTCGCCGTCTCCCTCGCCGTCGGAAAGGTCGGGGTTGCCTAGGGAGCCGCGTCCCCGCGCGGACGCGTGAAGCGTGGCGCCCCCAGAGAGCAGGTCAACGCACGGCGCCCTATGGGGGCCCGCCACGTGGCGGCCCCCCTGACCCCGCGCTGACCTGCGCCAGAGGAGGCGCGGGTCCCTGCACGCTGACCTGCGCCAGCACGCGCGCGCCCTTGCTTCGCGCAGTGGTGCAGCGAGTGGGGCGCCGCCACGCCACTTGGCGCCCCACCAGCTTCGGGCCGCGCCTGATCTGGAGCGCCGTCACCGGGGAGGGCCCGGGTGGCGACTGCGCCGACGATCGCCGAGGGCTTCCGACAACGGCCGCGACGGGATCCTTTACGGAACGACGGAGCTCGGCCTCAGAGCGATCGAAAGAATAAGAGGTTGAAGGGTATTTTTGGTATATTACCTAAAAAATTGACGGCTCACTAACGGAATGGCGACGGCGGGGTGTAAATGTACAATTCCATAATTACGATGGGGCAAAATGTAAGTTTTTTAAAAAGAGAGGGTAAAATAAAAAAACGGTATATTATAAAAAAGTTTTTTTTGTAATTTAGCCATTCCAATTATCTTCTCTATGGTTCTGGGTAAAGATCCTTTCTTTGTACCTGTTGTCTTCATGCTGTGTTTTTTTTAATAAATTATACAAAATTTGTCCCATCTAAACTCCTTGCTGGCTCACTTCAAATAAAGGTAAAAAATTAATTGGGTGCATTATTTGGCACTATGTATGTGAGATGCAGTATAAATCCAAGTCAAATTGTTTTTTTTTTTTTTTTTTTGTAAGAAAAAAATAATAATCTACCTGCTTCATAATTTATTATGAGTATGAATTTGATAATAAAAGTTAGACAATAAAATTTTTAGAAAAGATAATACAAAAAAAAAAAAAAAAAAAAAAACTGACTTGGATAATAAAGATCTGTCAATAGAATAAAGAGGTAGGAGCTCCAAGTCAAATTATTAATAAATAAATTACGGGGAAAAGAGAGTTGGTGTAAATTATCATGATTATGGATTAGAATGAAATAATATAATTTTTAAAATTTTTTGAATGATAAATTTTTAGTCGTTTGAGATCCGCTAATCTCTAAAAAACAGTTGGTACAGTACTGTCCGTATAAATTATCTCGATGTTTTTTTTTTTTTCTTATAAATTCAGTTATTTTAATTTATAGTTCAGTTCATATATTAAATGAATAAAGCGATAATATATTATCTTACTTTTTTTTTTTCTTAAAAACAAAATTATAGATAATTTTATTGGGTCAATTCATGATGCATCCTTATAGAGATGAGCAAATCAACTGTAAACAGTGTTCTCATCAGTATATATCAGTGCTTCATTTTTTTTGAAGCTAAAGTTCGGCTCAAATAAAGGGTGACCAACAATTTTTTTTTGAAACTCTACTATAACAGTTATTATTTATTAAAGATATGTAAATCGTGATCCAAATGGTGAAAGAGTGCGTAAAGTTTTTTATAATTTGCGCGTAACAAGTTTTAGTTAATTTATTAGTTTGACTAAATATGGAGAGAATGAAACTGTTTTAGAGCCATCTTATTTGATTGGTATGTTATCTAAAAATTTAGAAAAAAAAAAAAAAATATTCAAATAAAAAAATCTACATCATGGCTATATATATATATATATATATATATATATATATATATATATATATATATATATAGTGTATCTGTAATGGCAATATCAAATTTAGCTTTAAAAATATTAATTTCGAGCACAAAGACCAAGTACCAAGTGTTGTTGGAACTAGTAATGTCAATCGATACGGATATTTAAAATTTTATTCGAATCAGAATCTAAATGAAATGAGTTTATTCGATGGATATTAATTCGGATATGGATATAAAAAATAAAAATCTGACGGATTTGAATTTGGATATGAATTTTGATTATACCCGACCCGAATTCGAATTGATTTTACGTTATATAATATATGTGTATATAAATATTTGATATTATATTTAAATTTATATTTTAAAAATTTAAATTTAATATAATATATTTTAAAATATTGTAAAGAAAAAAAATAATAATTATTTCAGATTTGAATTTTCAGGTTCGGGTTCAGATTCGGATTCGAATTTTTAAAAATCAACTCGAATCCGATCCGTTGACATCCCTAGTTGGAACTTCATCTTACAGGATCAGCGAGATTTTTAATTGAAAAATATTATATGTACATCCTAAAAGATGTACATCTTACACTATGTTCATAAAAAAAATATATTTTAGATGAATGAGAGATGCATATCGTAATTCAAAATGAAGCGTATGAATAATATTTCTCTTTTTAATTTATCGGAGAGAAAAAAAAAATATTTCAGATAAATAAGATGTATATGGTATATCCAAAATAAAGTGTATGACTAGAATTGTTTCTTTTAATTTATCAGAGAGAGGTGTAGGTTTGGGCGTAGTCCAGGGTTGTGCCTTTATTTATTTATTTATTTTTTATGGTAAGTTTTTTATATTAGATTTAAAATTTTGTTGCGGTGAAATTAGGAGAAGAGAAATTGAAAGTTTGAAAGAGAAGAGAGAATTGAGTATTGAGAGAAGAGGAGTAAAGAATATTTATAGTGGTAATATATTTTTTTTAAAAAATTAATTAAACAAATTTGAATTTTTTTAAAAATTTATTTGGATCTAAATACCGACCCAAATGCTAGTTGTGTTAGCCGTTGGATCAAACCAATGACTAGCCCAATGAGGCCCAACTAGGCCCTGGGCCTTGAGAGTAGAGTCAAGGTTCAAAAACATTAAGGCCCAAAGGTTAAAGGCCCAAGGCCCAAAGAAAGGCCTCCGTGGCGAGGCGGTGCGGTCACGACGTTATAGCGGGTCGTGCTGTGTCGGACCGCGGGACGAACTTTCAGCACAATCCCGTTCATACTTCAGGTTGCGTATATAAAAAAAAAATAATTATTTTTGAGATAGATATAAATTCAGGTATAAGCAGAAATTAAAGTAATTTTATAATTGATTGAGTATAAAAGTTGTACCGAAAATAAAAAAAATTATAGAATTTATAAGCATATTTTAAAACCATGCGATAATACTCTGTTTAAATTTACAATAATAAGACAAAAGTAAGATTATAAAATAATTAAATATTATTTTTAAAATTCTATGATGATAAAATAAAAAATTAATAGTATATAAATAAGCTGAGTGTACAATATACATTACACTTTGGCTAATTTGATTAGTCAAATTGAATTTTATTTATTTATTTATTTTTATAATAATAATAATAATAATAAAGAGAAGTGCTAGGTGTACACCCCAAATGGGGTGTACATCCTACACCCACCCATCCTATGGTGGGTACTCATCCACTCGTCACTTGATGTGACGAGTGGAATTCACCCACCCCTAGGATGGGGTGGGTGTAAGATGTACACCCCAAATGAGGTGTACATCTAGCATTTTCCAATAATAATACTATAATAGAGTGCGGTATAGTGGAGCGATTGAAGAGACGACGCAGAGTGAAGCTTCTCACTACGCGGCCTCTCTTTTTTGTCGATCGCGCAGTGGCGATGCAACGCGTAGCTCTCCATGGTCGCCACCTCCTCTCCCTCTCCCCCTCCCTCTTCCTCTCCTCCCACCACGTAATCCTCCTCGTCCTCGTCCTCGTCCTCATCCTCTTCTTTTTAACCACCTCTCGCTCTCTCGATCCTTCTCTATCGCTCCATTCCGCTTATTTGAATCAAATCGAGCTTCTCCTTGCTTTTACCCCTCGAATGTTGTTTTGGAGCTCGATTTCGAGTTGATTGATATACGACAAGTTTAGTTTCTCTTTGGATTCGCAGATGAGTACGGACGCAGAAGCGGCGATCGCTCGGCTGAGGAATTCGGGGCTTTTGAAGAGCAAAGGGCTTGTCGGAGGGAAATGGGTCGATTCATATGATGGGAAAACCATTGAGGTGTTAAATTTTCTGTTTTCTAATTTAAATTATTTCATGACCCATTTTTTTGGGATGCTTTACTGGTTTAATTTGCTTGAGAATGAGATGTGTTTGCATTTTTCTGATTAGGTTGTTTTTAAATCGTGTAGTTTTTGATGATTGGAGTGCCTGTTTGGAAAAAAGCATGAATTTGTGGTTTTTCAAATTGTACTGAAATATAAATCTGTAGATTACAGATTAGATTCAGGGTAAGTAACTTATTTTCTTTTAATTACTTGAAATTTGAGTTTAATACCAACTTAGCAAACTGATAAGATGGATTATTGATCGTTTAAGAGCCCATATGGGGACCATGAGTGAGCTATAAAGCGAGGGCTAAAAGTTTGAAAAAAAAGTATGCTAAAGTTTAGTTACTAAAGCATGCAAATGTTTGGATACTGAAGCTGTAAGTGCGAAAACTGTGATGAGAAGTTATAGGCCTCTCTATTTCCCTTCATGTAGTTTTGTGGATATTTGGGCATGCATCTTTTATCTGAAAATCAAGGAAATGTACCTTTAAAGAAGATAATCTTACTGGTGGTTTCATTTGTGATTTTGGGTTGACTCTTATCATTTTTTTGATTAACAGGTGCAGAACCCTGCTACTGGTGATGTTATAGCAAATGTTCCATGCATGGGCAGGAGAGAAACAGATGATGCAATATCATCTGCATATAACACCTTTTATTGTATGAACTGCGATCCTTTATTAATCTATTCTTTGGATTTGAATTCTTGTAAATGAACTTCCAAAATCAAAATTTCCTGCAAATGGCCATAGCGGAGCTTTTATTTCCAAACTTAGCATATGAAAGCAAAATTGCTTCATTCCAAATTGCTGTTGTAAAGATAAATGGAGTCCGTGACATCCCAGTAGCCCTACATCGGATGTGAAGGAAATGTGAATAGGAATAAAAACACCAAGGGCTCTAGTAATAATAATTCGGCTTAAGCATTTTGGGTCAATGATTTGTATCCCAACAAGTTATTACTGTTGTTGGGCTCGGTCGTTACATTTTGTATCAGAGCTGTTTTGCCATCTCGAAAGTTTGAGATGAGTCGGATGAGATAGGAATTGTAAATGACATTTTGTGCTGTGGTTTAGGATTGTACAGAGTTTGTTCTGAGTGAAGAATCCAATCATGATTTAAGTTGTGGTTGCTAAAGACTTTCTGAATATGGACATTGACTGAAATGCAAGGGCAATTTTGTTTGTGTACTTGCTAGGCCTTTCCTAAGTTTGACGATGCTTTGATGTTGGAAAGGCTGGTGTACTTTTTGCTTTCTCTATACAATTATCACAAAATCATTAAACTTAAAATTTTTAGAATATTGTGGCATCTGCTGTTGCAATGTTGTGATAATTGGCATAAATAAATATGTATATTTTTCACCTCACTTTATTGCGCTCAGTTATATTGGGAATAGACAAGTGATCAAAATTTGTATATAATGCGATAAAATGATCTCCTTGTAATGTGATTATCATTTCCAATGCTTTGTGGTTCTGTGGCTTTCACTGGAAGTACTCATCTCAACTAAAGTTATCCTACATCTCGTTTAATTTCTTTTTGCAGCTTGGAGCAAGCGCACTGCAAGTGAAAGGAGCAAGTGTCTTAGAAAATGGTATCTATTATACACTCATCATAAAAAATTAAGCCTTTCCAGATTTATCCATCATTAAAATATTTTTCTTTCAGTGAAGGTGCAGCAGGTGATCGCTCCATTTTCTTAGGTTAAGATTGCTTCTAGGTTTTTACTGTAATGATTCAGGATGTGTGCATTGCTTCATGAAATAGTTTGGTTGATAGAAGTTATTCTAAGTGTCCGTATTTGTTCTGCCATTTTTCATTTAAATCTCTGCATATACCTTAAATTTGAGCCTTTATGAGATCAAACTGCTGGGTCAAAGCTACGGTAATATTAATGTTATTTTTGCCCTTTCCTGCTTACTTCCTTTATTCACTTCAGTTTCACATTATATCATCATATGCCAAATGAAGTAATGAGCTGAGCTTTACCACGGACTAATTTTAAATGTTTATTCAGGTATGATCTGATTGTTTCTCACAAAGAAGATCTTGCACTACTAATAACATTAGAACAAGGAAAACCTTTAAAGGAGGCCCTGGGTGAGGTATATAATTAGTTTCTGTTCTTACGTAAATTAAAACTCATGCATATGCTTGTTTAATTGTTTGAACTCCTCTACAGGTTTCTTATGGGGCTGCCTTCGTTGAATTTTTTGCTGAGGAGGCAAAGCGCATATATGGTGATATAATTCCCCCTACATCATCTGATCGTCGGTTGTTCGTACTGAAGCAGGCAATCAGCTTTTTTCTTCTTTTTTTTTTTATATATACTTCTGTTGTTTTATGAAACTCTGTCTTGCTTCTTTTTATCTGAGAATTGTACTCCTGTATATGCATAGTTCTTGAGCTTATTGATTGGTTCACATTATGCTTTCTGAATTAACTTCTGTACTGGAGAACTCGCCCCCCATCATCAAAATATATTTCCCCTGAATGTCAATGATTATAGATAACTCTGCTGATGCTGGTATTTGATAATTACTACTTTTCTGGTGTTTCTGTGCAGCCTGTTGGTGTAGTTGGAGCAATTACACCCTGGAACTTTCCTTTAGCCATGATTACTCGAAAGGTCTCGGTGAATTAATTCATCTAATTATGATCCATGAGCAAGTTTTAGTAAATATTTTCACATTTATTTGCATTTATTATAATTAATATCAGATACTCATCTTTCATGATTTATCAGGTGGGCCCTGCATTAGCTTGTGGATGCACCGTAATTGTTAAGCCATCAGAGTACACTCCCTTGACTGCATTAGCTGCAGCAGACCTTGCTCTTCAAGCTGGAATACCACCTGTAATTTATTAACTCGAGCCTTTAGTGTTATGGTGCATAGTTTTTCTTTTTTGGAATATTGCTTGTGAATGAAAAATTTTCATCGAACTCTTGTTTATTACTGTTGGCTTATTCCTTCATGAAGGGTGCACTTAATGTGGTAATGGGCAATGCTCATGATATTGGCGATTCTCTTCTCGAGAGCATGCAGGTTCTGTTAACCAATTCTGCTCTTCTATGTACTAGTTATGTTATTGCAGAAATAAGTACATGTTATACTTTTTTTTTTTTTTTTATTAGGTGAGGAAGATAACCTTCACTGGATCAACAGCTGTTGGGAAAAAATTAATGGCAGGATCAGCAAATACAGTTAAAAAGGTATATTCACAAAAAAGTGGTTCTTCTATGAGAAGCCTTTCCCATATAACTTTGTTGTGCTGGTGTGTGACATGACCAGATATAGCACTTGGTCGTCTCACTATCTCAAAGTTCTCAAAGTAAAAACTGGATATAATTGCACTTAAGTCAAACCATATAACTTATCTAGAAAAGTTAAGAAGGTGGCTTAAGTGCTTCTTTTTAATTCTTGTTGTAGTACTGAATTTCCTCCGTCTTTTTTAAACTCCTCATGGAGTAAAGAATTTTTTTACTTCTAGTAGTTACAAGCTCATGGTGATAATGCTGTTTATTGAGAGTATTTTTTTCCAGGTTTCATTGGAACTTGGTGGAAATGCACCGTGCATTGTATTTGATGATGCAGATCTTGAGGTTGCAGTTAAAGGCAGTGTAAGTAGAAGAAACCATCTTACTTCTCCGTTGCCTGAACGTCTGTGATGCTTTCTTTGTTTGTCTATCCTGTAGTTTGTAACAATTTTTTTTTTTCTTCGCTTGAGGTGACTAAAATTCTCATTATGCCGGTGAGCTTTATATACAATACAGTTTCTTCAATATTTGGTTTGTAACTAATGCCTTGGAATATTGCCTCCTTGTTTTGGTAGTTAATTGCCGTTTCCTTGGAAGATATCTGTTTTTCTGTAAGTTTTTAGCATAGAGTGTTTACTTGAGCTACTATAATCTCTCCAATGGAAAGAACATCACATTTTGTCAAGCATGTTAAAGGATCTGTATAGACTTCATTCTTGAGATGTCTGAATTTTGGGCAAGGTACAAAGATAATGATTGTTCCTGAGATGTTAATAATGTTGAAGGTATGATAATGGGAGAGGAGAAGACCAAAAATGTCTTAGTCGGAATTAGTTAAACAACAGGATTGCCAATACAGTTGCAAAAGTATTACGACATAGAGCTGAATACGGGAAAGGAGAACCACAGAGCTCACTTACAAAGTTGGCTGCAATCTGTATCTGTATTCTGAATGTGGCCTCCTACTGCATCTAAATGCCATGACTTTCATGTCATTCTGTTATACAATCCTCAGCAGTTGATGAACACAAGAAAAAGCTTTTATTCCATTCAAATATCAGATTCCATTTGCCCTTTCAATATAACTTCTTGAAGTTGATAATCTGTTTTTCAGCTTGCTGCAAAGTTCCGCAACAGCGGGCAAACATGTGTATGTGCAAACAGAATATTGGTACAAGAAGGTACTTCTCCCGTCCTAGATATTCACATACACACAAGCTTATAAACAAAAAGAGATGTTTATGTAACAATCATTCGATGGGCCTTGCGGCTGCTTTCTTCAAATAGTGTTATTGGGGGGGTTCTTGAGTCAATATAACTAAGAATTAGGTAGACAATTTTGTTCTCATGTCTATAATAGGACTTGGTTGCATCTAGTTATGTTCTTCTATTATACATATCTGATTTCTAATATTCTTTATCTTTATAGAATATATATTCTAGTGTTATTCATATCTGATTTGTAATATTTGTTATCTTTATAGAATATATTCCAGTTTACAGGATAGCTAGTAATGCACATAGAATCTACTCTTGACACCATTTGTCCACAACAGGTGAGTGAGCTAAAATTGCAAAATAACGTACGTTTGTAAACTATTCTATTCTGTATGCTGTATCTGAAGGCAGAGAACTCTGTGTTGCATGTATCTGTTTCTAGAGAAATTTAGCTTTCTAATGGTAGAGATTTTCGAGTTTCGGTAGCTACTCATTGTTTTTCTTTTTACATGTCTATTGCCCCTTATTCGAAGGGAAACAATTCACAAATCTATTTCCTGTCCAAGGATTTGTGGTTAACAATACTACACAATGAATGACATGTCAATCATCTGGTGATAGATATCTCAAAACTATGACATTACTCTTTGACAGTTATAACTTCTATGTAGATAAACATATTAATCTCGTTGTTCAACTATATGCTTAGCATTTTTTACAGGAAAAAATAAGGCTTAGAATGATGCTTAGATTGTGCCTATGTTTTGCTCGTCATCTTCCATCTTTTGTTAATAATTTTCTACTCCCTTATATACAGGTATATATGACCAATTTGCAAATGCTTTGACAAAGGCTGTTCAGAATTTGCAGGTGGGCAATGGCCTTGTTGAAGGCGTAGTTCAGGTATTCCTTCTTCCATTAACTATCAGTAGGTGCTACTCTTTGACTGCTTATAATGAGAATTGTTTATTTTGTATTACAGGGTCCATTAATCAATGAAGCAGCTGTAGAGAAGGTGTTGATTCTTGTAGCTTAGATATTCTTTTAAACTTTAACAAATAACAAATGCTTCGTCTTTCCATTGGTAATGACTATAAAAAAGTCACAAAATTTCAGGTGGTTAACTTTTCTTTTCTTTTACTTTTGTCTTTCTAGGTTGAGAAGTTCGTTAGTGATGCCACTTCGAAGGTAATTTCAACTATAATACTCCATTTTTTTCATTTTGTGTTGTCAGAACTTCTATAATGGATCTTCTTAAATCAATCTTTTGCAGGGAGCAAACGTTATTATTGGGGGAAAGAGGCACAGTCTTGGCATGATGTTTTATGAACCTACTATACTTGGCAATGTGAATAGCGAGATGCTCATAGCTAGGTGAAATTCTGAAGTTTTATTTTGATACAAGCATTGTTGCATTTGCACTTGTATCGTACTGTCCGATGTCACTTACAACTTAAGTACGCTTGAATAGTTTAAGTTTGTTCTGAAAAGGCACGCACTGACTACACATACATTTAGTGGGAATTATAACTTTTTAAGGGTATGGTAATCAAGGAATATCAATGAGTAATCATGGAGGATCTTATAGCACTGCTTTAAATGTATTTATTTTCTCTTGGTTTCTTTGCTTCTGTAGTTCTTTAAAGTTGTTTGATATTTTATGTATAAAAAGTAATAGTTCCTAAATTCTTTTGCAGGGAAGAGGTCTTCGGGCCAGTTGCACCACTTTTGCCGTTTAAAACTGAAGAAGAAGCCATCAAAATAGCTAACGATACAAATGCAGGTAGTAATAAGACGATGTACAAACTAAATCTTACTACATAGCATTAGTTTCAATCCTTTTCATCTGACCGCTAGGTGGAAAAGTTATTTGTGCATCTTTTGCTGCAAAATCAACTAAAAGAAGGTTAAATCTACATATTTGGCATTCGGTTATTCTTGATTGGCCATAGTATTCATTATTTATGCATATGTTTTACAGGACTGGCTGCTTATATTTTCACAAAAAGCATACCTCGATCTTGGCGAGTATCAGAAGCTCTTGAATATGGGCTTGTTGGTGTCAATGAAGGACTTATTTCTACTGAAGTAAGTACTCTACCAACATAATATACGGTGCTCATTATAGTAGTAAACGGTGGTAATCTGAATGTTTTTCTAATACACAATCACCAGGTGGCACCGTTTGGAGGGGTTAAGCAATCCGGCCTCGGACGAGAGGGTTCCAAATATGGGATTGATGAGTACTTAGAAGTAAGCAGAAGCAGCTTATCTTGTATTATGGTTCCTCCTTATCGACACTAATTTCTTTTTGCACTTGCAGATTAAGTATGTGTGCATGGGTAATTTGGAGGCTTAAACAGAAGTTGATTCGAAGAGCAACTACTTAGCTGGTGCATCTTAGGAATCAAATACATGACCATTTTCTATGGTAAATGCTAATCTGCTATGAACTGATACATTTGTAGAGAAAATTCCTTTTCTTCTTGTCCGTGACTGCCTGCTTGGCCTAGCTTCTGCTTTTCTCTTTAAGCTGCTCGTACTTGTATTAGAATTGGAGCTTTTCTCGTGGCGCAGAGCAGAAATGAGGTTATGTTCCAAGTCTGAAGCCGTAAATGCAGAGAAGCTGTTGGGAGAATTATGACAAAAAAGTCGGTAATTCTTCTTCAAACAGCTTTATCCAAATAGCACTTCCACAAAAGCTCTAGATGGGCTAAATAGGCCTCGGTAAAGTAGAAGGATCGGTGCATGATATTTAGATATCTACTTACCAACTGAAATAGGACGATCGGTTAAGTAGCATATAGTTAACAGGAGATTTTAACTTTACTAAAAGTTCTCTTTATTCACTTCTGAACTTTCTGATACTATGAACAGGTTTGCTGAGCCATATGAAAAGCTCATTGAGAGGTGTACGTTACGAAGCTTCACTGCTGTGTAGTTAAACAGAGTGTAATAAAAGGTTCTTTCAATAGTTGTAGCTAATGTTGAACTTTTTCTCCTTTCTTTCTTTTATGTGAACAGAGTGTTGTTAAATAAAATGACGAATTTGGCATTCGATAACTGCTGGGTGTGCAAACTTGGTGGTCTCGAATTGTTGGGTCATCTGTACACTATAAATTACCATTTTCAGAGCATCAGAATGATTTGCTGTAGTTCTCTTTGGGTATGTTACTAATGATGTTTTGGCAAATATTCAGGTGTGGAGCAGTTTTGTCTTGTGAACTTGTACAGTTTAACTATGGTTTTGATTTAAAAGTTTGTTGAAGGAGTTGGCCTAAACATTTATAGGGGGTGTTTGGTTGCTCGTAGAATTGCAAAAAGGAAAAAAAAAAATTGGTGGAAAAATTATTTTATATTTTGTAGTATTTGGTTTGTAGATTTATTTTTTATTTTTTTTTATCAACATTTGTTTGGTTTTGTAAAAAAAACAACGAATGAAAATATTTGTACGCTGCTTCTGTTTTTGTTTTTTGCCGACGAAAACGAGAACGTTTATTTTTTAAAAATTCATAAAAATAAAATTTTAAATTTTTTTTATAGTTAAATAAACACGTAGAAAACAATTTTTTAAACTAAAAATAATGTTCCATATATTTGCAGCTAAACACATCCTTACTGAAGCTAAATAATCTCTGTTCTCACTATGTTTAGGGATTTTTTTTTTTTTCTTTTGGCTGAATGGCTTAAACACCCGATTTTGGTCTCAAATCCAAAGGCTAAATCTGCTTTATGTTTTAATCTTAATTTTAGAATTTTTAAATATGGAATTAGCACAACCGCCCATAACAAACGCAAAATGTGTTAAGCAGAAGCTGAAACATTGACAAGCAAAAAAAGAAATTGATGTTTCTGATTCTGCTGCAACACAGATCTTATGTTTTAAAACATATTTTGTTTTTTGTAATTTGATATTCTTATATATTTCTTTAAAATTTGATAGTGCTTGTTAAAGCAAATCAAGCTATAATAGGTATGCTCATGCTGGGACCAAAATTGGGTTAATTACAGTAACTTCTACAATTATTACGAGTCACAATTATCAATCGACCGTAATTTGACGTACCTTGGAAACTGTGTCGTGAGCTCATAACCCTACAATGGTCGAACACTAGGTTAAAATCTCATTCCAGTACTCTTCTCTCTTTCTCTCTCTTCTCCAAAACCTTCCGACGCCATGAGAGGCCTCGGACGACTCGCTGCAACCCCTTCCTGCCTCAGGGAAACAAACCCTAATCTCCTCCTCCGCCGTCCTCTCCTACTCCACCTTCTCCCCCTCGGCGGCGGCGGCGGCGGCGGAGGCGGCGGGGGAGGGAGGGGGAGGGGCCGCGGTGCGCTCCCTCCGCCCCCCTCCGCCGCCACTGGAGATCGCGTCCCCGGGAAACCCGATCCCGACGCCGAGGACGGCGACCACTTCGCCCCTCCCCCCGGCCTCGGCCATGGCCGCGGCCACCCCGTCGTACCCTCCTCCCCCGTCCTCCCCTCCTTCTCCTCCTGGATGTCCTCCCTCAACCCCTCCGCCGCCGCTGGGCGCGGCCGCGGCCGCGATGCCGCCGCCTCGACCCCCCCGTCATCCGATTCCGAACCCAAACGACCCATCTTCTTCAGACGGGACGCGGATCCCGAGCAGGAGGAGTCGTCTCCGTCGTCGACGGCGAGGCCGCTCCCCGCGAGCGTCTCCCCCTTGCTCTCCGGCGCGGGGCGGGGGAAGCCGACGAGGCCTGCGGAGCCGGCCCCGCGGGTGGCAGAGGAGAACCGCCACCTTCGGCGCAGATCCGCCGAGCCGAGGGCGAGCCCGAGCCCCCCGAGGATGGGGCGCGAGGAGGCCGTGTTGAAGGCGGTGGAGGTCCTCTCCCGCGGCGGCGGAGGCGGCCCTGGGAGAGGGGGCCGAGGTAGGGGTCGAGGGAGAGGGGGCAGGGGTAGAGGCAGGTTTGGAGGTAGGGGCCAGCGCGATGATTCGGTGGACTCCGCTCTTTATCTCGGAGACGGAGCTGATGGAGAGAGGTTGGAGAAGAGGTTGGGCGAGGAGAAGATGAAGATTTTGAATGAAGCGTTCGAGGAAGTGAGCTGTACAGCATTGCCTTCTCCCATGGAGGATGCTTATTTGGATGCTCTCCATACTAATAATTTGGTGTGTGATTGGTTTTGTTGGGTTAATTAGCTTCTTTTTTTTTTCTTTAGCTAGTTTGATTGATATTGGCTATGTAAATTTTGTAGATCGAGTATGAACCGGAGTATTTGGTGGAGTTTGAAAACCCGGATATTGATGAGAAGCCTCCAATGTCTCTTCATGATGCCTTGGAGAAGGCCAAGCCATTTTTGATGGCATATGAGGGGATACAAAGCCAAGAAGAGTGGGAGGTAATCATTCTTCTTCTTAGTATAATTGTCATTGCTATTAGTATGTTGCTAGTGATTGAACAATTATATATACCTTTTGAATCATTAAATTTGGAAGGGATTTAAGACCTGAATTGTTGTTGAGGGACTTAGTTATCAACCATTATTTGATTTTTGGTTCTTCACTTCAAAGCCTTACCTCTAAACTTACTTTACAAAGCTTGCGCTGTCGTTACTGGGTAGGATATGGTTGGATCATGAACTTATGGATTCTGCTTGTACTGTTCCTTTTTGTTGTTAAAAAATATTGGGGACTGATTCATATTGAAAGGTACTCTGTGTCTTCTTGTCATGAAACAATAGTTTTACAGCATTTGTTTGCTTGCACAGCAAATCAGAAAAGGTTAAAATTTTCATTTCCTGCAAGTAATATGAGTGGCTGCTGTTTTCTTGTTGCTACTGTTAATATCTCAATCAGGATTTCTTTTGCTCAAGTCATCTCTGCTCTTGTGACAATAGGTTGTGGTCCATCAGGGCATTTTTGATAGCTGTAAATTTTGTATGTCGCCTTTTTCTGAATGTTAGATGCTGTATTGATGTCAAATGTGCGAATTTGTGAGCTCCAAGGAGCAATGAACAATATTTTCCTGCGAAGTACCTTACTAATTTTGTGTGAATAAAACCTCTGTAGTACTGGTTAAGCATATGTTATGGTGATGGTGAAAAACCCAATGCTTATTAGATTTCTAAAGTGCCTCCACAAATTGGTGTTCTACCCTTTTTTATTTTTAGTTGCTTAATTTATCAGGAAGCTGTAAAAGAAACAATGGAGAAGGTTCCCCGCATGAAGGAGCTTATGGATATGTATTGTGGCCCGGATAGAGTTACTGCAAAACAACAACAAGAGGAGCTGCGGAGAGTTGCTAATACTCTTCCAGAGAATATACCTTCTTCTGTGAAGAGGTTCACAGATCATGCTCTTCTTTCTCTTCAGGTTTGCTTCCTTAATTATTTACATCTAATCTGTTGTATGAGTTTAATCATCATTATACTTGATATGCATACTTCTCTGAATATATTTGATATAGCATTTTATTGATAGTTCTAAATTACAGAAGAATAAGAACCTTCGCACTTTCCAACCATTTCAGACCGTCAAAGAGTGAATTCTTAAGTACCCGTCTTGTCGCAGTTGTAGAATCAATGGGCTTAGAGCATGCGTTAGTCGTATTGTTATTTTAAGCTTCATAAATTTCATAAAAATGTAGAAAATTTGTTAATGAAATGTGATATATGTCTCTGAAATAACTTTGAAATAGGTTACTTATAATTTTCACAGAAAAAATATTGCTGGGGTAAACTTAGCAATGAATGTTGAGAATGACATAGATTCAACCTTGCTTGATGTAACAAGGAGTGAGAACCTCTCACACTGATCTATTTATAATCAAATCTGTGGCTAAAACTTCTCCTGGAGCTTGCACTATTTTCAACTTCCTGTGTGTGGGGCAAGTCAATTGATGTTAAATTACAAGGGCTTTATTTCTTCTCTTTTATTTTCTTTGCCTAATCTGAACTTTGTTTAAACATTTGCAGAGCAATCCAGGGTGGGGTTGGGACAAAAAGTGCCAGTTCATGGACAAGCTTGTCTGGGAGGTTTCTCAGCACTACAAGTAGTGCGAGCTCTTCTGCGGCTCTTCTGTTGACCATATATTTGCTGCAAAAGTTACGAAGAAGCTGCAACAAAAGTTTGTTGTCGTCCTTTACAATCCGATGTACCAAATTTTTGCTAGCATATGTTAATTATTCGAATAAATCTTAGAGCTGGGAAAGGTTCTGCGTTCATGCTAAAAGTAAAATAGTGTTTTACGTAAGTATGGATCAAAAGTTGGTGCATGATATACTTGAGGTGGTAGATTCAGTGCATGAGGTTGGAGGAAACTTTACGTACTGTTTTGTTGCTCGGAAGTAGAGGGATGAGTCTTCCGAATTGTTCTCTTTATTCTTTCAGTGGAAAAGCTTGTTTCCTTTCTTCAGCATTTATTGCAGATTGAGTTAACAGATTTTAATTTCGTTGATAGAGTTTTACTTGTAATTCTGAATGGCCCAATTGAATACTGATGATATATTCTTCCAAAATTTACAAATAATATGGCAATACAACAAAAGGCGAAACTAATTTCTGACAATTCAAAATTTGGCATCAACAACTCCAATTCTGGTACAAAATTTCCAACTGCAGTCCAAATTATAACGAAGAAAACCAGTGAGTATTGGCAACAGAGCAGAGCAGCTGCAGGAATGTAGCATGTCCACAATCACTCCTCCCAATCTCCGACGAACCGATCGAGCAACTCAGCCACACGATCGAATTCGTCGCCGCCCCCTTCCACACCTTTCAATGCCGCATCCAACTCCCTCGCCTCGTCGATCCGAGCGTCCTGAAGTAAACCCCGGTACACCTCCCCCCTCAAAGCCTCTCCGATCGGGACCCGGTCCAGTGCCATCTCCCTCAGCGCCCTTAGGGCATCGAGCATCCTCCCGAGCCTGCAAAACCCTCCGATGGCGATCTCGTAGATATCGCGGTCGGGGCGGCGGGGGGAGTCGGCGCGGCAGAGCCAGAAGAAGACCTTGGCGGCGTCCCTGGGGCGGCGGCTGCGGAGGAAGGAGGAGAGGAGAGGGGCGACGAAGGGGAGCGGGGAGGGGCGGAGGGGGTGGTGGCGGAGGGAGGTGAGGAGGGCGAACGTCGGCGCGAGGTCGGGGAGGGAGGATAGGTGGCTGGCGAGGGAGGGAATGGGGAGGGAGGAGAGGGGAGGGGAGAGGAGGAGCGCGGCGGAGAGGAGGCGCACGGCGTCGGAGTGGTGGCCGAGGTCGAGGAGG
The DNA here is from genome assembly GCA_029204045.2 of Tillandsia leiboldiana. Taxonomy (NCBI): domain Eukaryota; kingdom Viridiplantae; phylum Streptophyta; class Magnoliopsida; order Poales; family Bromeliaceae; genus Tillandsia; species Tillandsia leiboldiana. Next base: position 16,699,990 of record CM055079.1, on the reverse strand, counting down.
CGGGGGAGGAGGGAGCGGACCTCGGCGAGGTAGGGTTCGGAGATATGGGGAGGTAAGGGTTTTAGTTTTACGGTTTGAGGAGGAGTAGGAGGAGGAGGAGGAGGAGAGGTGGAGTACGATGATCGGAAGCGGAGGAGAGAGGAGGAGAATTTTCTCATGCTGATTTTTTTGCTTCCTTTTGATCGGGAGGAATTGGGGGAGGAGGTAGTGTTCGGATTAAATGCGGCTAGCGGACTCGGGTCCGGGTCCGTGTCCGGGTCCGGGTCGGATCTCGGAAGAGCCCGCTTTTGGTGCAGGATAACGTCTCCGGTCTTCCCAACTCCTACTCTATTTTCCCCTTTCTTCTTCAACTCGTTCACTCACTCCAATGGCCTCTTCTCCTCTCCTCCTCCCTTTCCCCGCCCCTTCTCTCTCCTCCACTCCCACTGTAACTCCTCCATTCCCCTCTCTCCTCTCTACTACTCATTGCTTTGTTTCCTCTTCTCTAACATTTCCTTCTTCTTCTTCTTCAGCTGAAGAGCCAAGAGAATCCTTGCTTTGTATCACCCAAAGGCAAACGACAAAGTGTTCCTCCCATGAGACTTTCCACCTCTCCTCCCCCATTCAATCTGTTTGAGCCGCCCCAGGTTGAGGTCTCATCCTCCGAGGTGAGCTTTTCGGTCTTGAATCCTTCTTTTCTCAGCAAATTATGGGTACCCATTTGAGAATTTGGTGTGTTAATGTGGTTTCTGGATTGCTACAGTTGGACCCCGCCGATCCGGACTTTTATCGAATAGGTTATGTGCGCAGTGTTCGGGCGTATGGGATCGACTTCATGGAGGGGCCGGATGGGTTCGGAGTTTACGCGTCTCGTGATGTCGAGCCATTGCGGCGAGCTAGGGTTAGTCAGATTATTTTCTGAGCTCGTAATTAATATATGTATATATATTTTGTGGTACTTTTATTATGCATCAGACTCTATGTTCTCAAGTGTTGACTAATTTTTTCTTTTGGAGAAAAGTGGTTACATTTGGATTGTGTAAGCAAAAGATAAAACTGTATCTATTGGTATGTTTGTAGAAAATGTCAAGAATAACCATTACTTTGAGAAAAACTGATGAATTCGGAACATGGGTTGCTTTTCTCCACCCAAAAAAAAAAGAGAAAAATCTATGAAAATATTAAAATTGCAAATTTGTTTGGGCCTTCTTGTTGAAATTCCACTTGTAGGTGTTATCTTTAACTGGGTGTTAAGAGGTCTACACCATAGAGCTGTCTCATTTTTATGTGTTAATGGTACTAAAGCAAAAATATAACTTTCAGCATAATTGTCTTCTGCTTTTACTTCGCCTGTAATACTTTTGAAGCACAAAAGAGCCATTTGTAATAAAATTATTGTTACATACTTACGTTATAAATGTTGTAGAGCTGCATTTTGAATCTTTGATTGTCTAATTCTACTTTTATTTTATTTAATAATAATATTATATCAATAGTACTGTTTTGTTTTGTATTGTTTTTTTAAAATGTTTCCACTCTTTGCCTCTCTACTGTTAAGTAATATCTACTTTGTTACTAAAATCATTTCCAGGTGATTATGGAGATCCCGCTGGAATTGATGTTGACTATAAGTCAGAAGCCTCCCTGGATGTTCTTTCCTGATATTGTACCAGTCGGTCATCCTATTTTTGATATTATCAACTCTACAAAACCTGAGGTAATTGAAATATAAATCATGTTGATATCTTTCCGATTGAAATAGATAATTCTTCTGTTAATGATAATATTTATTTTGTAGCTTATGTTTCCACCCAATCGTCATAGCCCGTGATATAACCATCTTTCACATGAGCAGATGTGTTACCAGCATTTAAGTGTTCATTACCTTTTCTGTTTTTAAGTTTCAAATCCTGACTCTAACATACCATGTTTTTCCTAGCCATTTTGCCCCTTTAATATTGTCATTTTTCGTAAGTACTAATTGTAGCATTTTTCTATCTCAATCTCTGATCTTTCGTAACAGACTGACTGGGATCTGAGATCTGCCTGTCTTCTTCTGTATGCATTTGATGTGGACGGCAACTTTTGGCAGTTATATGGTGATTTTTTACCCAGTCCTGATGAATGCACTAGCTTGCTTCTGGGCCAGAAGGTTTGTTGAATTGAAATAAGTTGCAATCTGCACCTTATGATTGCATAGATTCAAGCTAGAGTTACAATTTTTAGTTTCATCATTCACTGGGTATTAGTTTTTTTTCCCCCCTTCTTCTTTTAATCCTCCTTTTCACAATTTTATTGAGAACTTCTTTACTCCCATTTAAGTCATTGTCAGAACTATCATCATCATTCGTAAACCATGTTTAATAACTAAACTATCTACCTATCTTACCTTATCATCTATATCTATAATATCTTGTTTTTAGGAAGACCTTCTGGAATTGCAAGACCAAGTTCTAGCTTCAAAGATGGAAGAACAGCAGAAACGAGCAACAGAATTTTGGGAAAAACATTGGGTAATTTTTCATACTATATGTCGTTAATTTTTCTGTCTGTGATCCCTTTTTAACATCTTGGCGGGCATACTCTTTATTAGCACTCTGCTGCACCTCTAAAGATTAAACGCCTTGCTCGTGATCCCGAAAGATTTCTTTGGGCGTTGAGTATTGTTCAGTCTCGTTCTGTTGGAATGCAAATAAGAGTTGGAGCTCTTGTACAAGAGGCAAACATGCTAGTTCCTTATGCTGGTACTCTTTTTACCTTTTAATTCTCATCCTTGATATATTACCAAACATTTACGCTTTACCCCACTTTTCTATCAATATATTCTCAATTTAAGGAGTGAATGTGTGATATCTGATACTAACAACATGTGCCTATCAGAGGGTACATAGAAATACATTTCAGTGACCTAATTACACCCTCTCATGTTCAGCTCATTACAGCCATAGTTCATCATTCGCACCTTGTTCTGTCCAACATCTTGGGATTAATATACTCTTGGTCAAACCTTCTGAGTTGCTGCTATGGCTACTGATCAAGTTGATTAATTTTTATTTTATTTTATTTTGCAGATATGTTGAACCATTCCTTCCAACCAAATTGCTTTCTTCATTGGCGTTTTAAAGATCGCATGCTTGAAGTAATGATAAATGCCGGGCAGCGCATCAAGAAAGGAGATGAGGTAATCCTTACAGAGACTCTACGTTGAAGTTCAGCTTAATCAGCCAGCGAACACCTTGTTTTTCTCAATATGTAACGTGCCAACAATTAATGGATTGTCTTGAGAATTTCCTTCTCACAGGCATGTTGAAATTCCTAATATGCTGAAGATTAGGATTGCTTCCATATTTTCTCTCAAGGACCTCATTTTTTTTTTCCCTTTTGTGCGTGTAAGAAGGAAGGTTCTTCTATTTCATACAGGCTTTTCGTAATCTGAATTTCTAGATAGTTTTCCAGTTGTTTGTAAACTCACTTATCCAGCCCTTGTAATCGATTTCTTTGAAATTGACAGATGACTATAAACTACATGAATGGACAGAAGAACAACATGTTTATGGAAAGATATGGCTTTTCGTCACCAGCAGTATGATATTTTTAGTTTCTTTACATAAGTTAAATTTTTTCTATTCTCTGGCAAATGCTTAAGAGAAATTGATATCTTGTTCTACTACTACAATAATGTTCTTGACTTATTGGTTATATCAATTATCTGAAACTAGTTTAGTAGTATACAATTGGCCTTTTATGTGACTCTTAGATTTTTCTCATTTATCCAAGTTTTGCAGAATCCATGGGATGTTATAAATTTCTCTAGTACTGCCAAGATTCACTTGGATTCATTCTTATCAGCCTTCAACATATCCGGCTTACCTGACGAATTCTATCACAATAGTGAGGATTTTTACATTTCTATCTGTTGTCTTATACTTGGTTTGATTACAAATTCGGTCCATACATTTTAACCCAAATTTCAGTTTTGTCCTCACATCTTCAATTGTAAAATTTAGTCCCTAATGCTTCTTGTGCATAACAGTTAGGTTCTTTCGTTGACTGTCCGATAAGGCGATAAGTGCCTTGTCGACACCATCATTAACTTTGTTACAAATTGAAGCTCAGAGGATGAATCTGAAACAGGGACAAATATTCTAGTTGACTGAAAATGGGTTGAAGCTTCAGGGTTAGATTGAAACTCTGAGGATAAAATTGAAATTGTGGCCCCTATATTGGCTAACTTAACCCTATATAAAAATTTTGCTCAAACTTCATGGGACTGAATTTTGTAGTTAACTTTTCACATCTTTCATGATCGTGAGGTTTCCTATATGCTTTATTGATTAAATGCATCATAAGGTTTCCTATATGCTTTATTGATTAAATGCATCATACCGTCAATGTAAAATCCAGTTCTCTTGTCCACCCAAGAAGACAATAGCTTCATGAACGGAGCAGTCATAGCCGCTGCTCGCACATTGCCGATGTGGTCGGATGGAGATCTGCCTCCGATCCCCAGCATGGAAAGAAAAGCTGCACGTGAGTTGCAAGAAGAATGCCATCAAATGTTGGCAGAATTCTCAACTACTTCTAGACAAGATCAACAGATTTTAGGTACCATTTATCCTCCAAAATTAGCAGCATTATCTATTCACCTCTGCTTATTCCTGCATAATCTAAACTTTCATGTTGGTCTGTTATATATATATATACCCTCATACTTACAAAGATACTCCTATCAGAGACCTTTTACTGACACAAAATCAACTTCCCCCATGAATTCGGTGACTCGTGAACTTATGATAAGAACATAGTTGTAACGAACTTGAGGGGTATTTGCGAAAATTCAGATTTCACATCACATATGTAAAAGCCTTATTTTGATAAGTTGAATTGTCTGAGCCTGAATTAATACCCTTCTTCTTGTTCTTCGTGTTCAGATTCTGCTGACAATATTAGTAGGACATGCGAAGCTGCCATCAAGTATGAGATCTATCATCAATTTTTCTGTTTAGTTTTCTTTGCTGTTTCTTTGGCCGTTTTTTTTTTTTGGTTCTTTTCCTTCTGATGATTGAATCCTTTGCCAATCTGCAGGTATCGAATGCACCGGAAATTGTTCTTAGGGAAGGTCATTGAGGCATTGGAGCTTTACCAGGATAGAATACTGTTCTAGGTTCTAACTGTGTACATATACAAAAGGAATTGTTTTGTAGGAATAGTACCATTTCTAGGCCTAGTCAAGATAATTCTTTTTTAATAGCTTTTCCCTGGGAGTTCTCTGTATCGTTTAATCTATCTATCTATCTACTGCTTCGTATCCAGGTTTTAGCCCTAGTTTTCAACTCTATTAACTGTAACTCAACCAGTTAAGGGCCTGACTAACCCAGTTTTGCCCAGCTGTTCTGCAGGGTTTTTTGTTTTTTGTTTTTTTTTGGTTCTCTCCTTTTAATCGAATTAATCTCAATAGTTTTCCAGAGTCTTTAAATTAGACTTCTATTTTTAACTATCAAAATTAATAAAAACAATCTACAAGATTAAGATTTAATTAAATATTTATTTAATTTTCGTTATCGAGCTCCCAAACTGTAGTAGACAAAATAAAATCAGCGCAGAAATATGTGGCGATATTTTTTAGAACTTTTTCGTAAAATTTAATATTATGTAAAAAAATAAAAAAATACTAAATGTACATCCTAAATGGGGTGTACATCTTACATCCCATCCATCCTAGGATGGAATAAATTTAACTCGTCACTTCGAAATGACGAGTTGATAAATATTCATTCTAGGATGGGCTAAGTGTAGGATGTACACCCCATTTGGGGTGTACATGTAGCATAACTCAAAAAAATAAAAAAAAATTATATTTTTCTATTATATTTTTTATATTGCTGTAATTTTTTTTAATTTCAAACAGTCGTAGAAGTGACCCGCCTATGAGGTTGTGATTGGCTTCAAAGAATCTGAACTATCGGGTATAAGTTTATCCGAACCCACCATCCAAGGACGCGAGCCCGGTGGGGTTCATATCGGGTTATCGGGTTTGCGTGGGCGTCCCCCTGCTCGCACCCGTATCAGAAGCAACGGCCGCATAAATCTTCTATGGGGACATCGCCTCCCCTTCCTCTTCCCCGCTTCATGCTCTCTCTCTCTCTCTCTCTCTCTCTCTCCCCGCCGCTTACACCATCGCCGCCGCTTGTCCCCGATAACTAGGGTTCCACACTTCCGAAACCCTAGAAAACCTCTCGCTGAGCCCTAGAGATGTGAGAGCTTCTACTATTCCTTCTCAATTCGTGTTTGAGGAATCGCCTCTTCCCTTTTCCTCCAGGGCTAATTGGGTTTTGTGCTCTCTTTTGGTTCACAGGTCTCGTCTCTGCGTAAAGAATTTGCCCAAGTACGTCAATGAGGATCGCCTCAGAGAGTTCTTCTCCCAGAAGGGCGAGGTCACCGACGCTAAGATCATGCGCACCAAGTGAGAAAAATCCCGCCTTCAAATCCTTTATCACCATTGATTCATGCGTTCGATTCGCTTTTGTAATTGTTCTCTTGTGTTTGTTTGTTGAGTTTGTAATGTCTTGTGTGATTCTAGTTATACTTCTCTTTAACCATGAAGCTTCTAACATACTTCTCTAGTTTAGCTTATTCATTAAAAAAGCTGATTAAAATTCTCAACTTGAGTCAATTTCTGAAACAAAAATAGCCTTTATGTTTAGTATATGTTTAGTAGTACATCATTAATTCATGCTTCCGAAGTCTGCGGGTTTGTTCTTATTTGTGTAGCATAGTAGCTAAAATAAATTTCTTTGGTTTTGATTAGAGATGGGAAGAGTAGGCAATTTGCGTTCATTGGGTTTCGTTCTGAGAAGGAAGCGGAGGCGTCCCTCAATTATTTCAACAACACTTTCATGGACACTCGGAAGCTCATATGCGAGGTGAGATGGTACCCCAAGTTCCCACACTAATTGCTTATGAAAGATAGCGGAGAATTACGAACAGTATAATAAGCACTTTATAAGCTTATCTGCCAATTGTAGATTGCTCGTAAAGTTGGCGATACGAATTTGCCTCGGCCTTGGAGCCGCTATTCTCTGAAGAAAAGCACTCCTTCGAGTCAAAGTAAAGACAATGCTGGCAGCAATGACCAAATTTCATCAATAATAATTTCTGAAGGCCAAAAATTGAATGCTAATCCATGTAAAAGCACTGAAGTTAATGATCCAAAGCTCCAAGAGTTTCTCCAAGTCATGCAGCCACGGGCTAAGTCGAAGTTGTGGGCCAATGATGCAATTGGTGCTGGTGACTTTGTTGACAAAGATAGCAAAATCAACAAGAAAGATTCTCAGCAGCCACAAATGGGGAAAAAGCAAGCAGCTCGACCGAAGGCTAGAACAACTGACGGTAGCAGCGGCGAACCTGAGGCGACTAAAAGCACTTCTTCTGAAGAAATTGAGGTGGAGGAATCACTTGAAACAAGGGAAGATGATCATATGACCGACATGGAGTATTTTAAGAGTAGAATGAAGAAAAATTGGTCAGACTCAGAATCTTCAGACTCTGATGACGAAGATTCCAAAAGTCAAACAGATATGGACATAAATAATGAGAACTCGCCGAGTGAAATGCAAGAGAGAGATGCAAATGGGCTCTCAGTTGGAGAAGATGACATCAATGGAGAGGAAAAGGAGTCTTCTCCAGTAGAATCCGATGGTGAAGATGTCAATAATGAGAATCCAACATTGTCAGCAAGTGATGAGAAGAAACAGGCATTGGAAACCGGCCGGCTATTTATCCGCAATCTTCCTTACACGACTACGTATGGTGTTATACTGCCTCTATAATACTTTAGTTGAATGCAGATGTTAGTCCTTTATATCTACTTGTCTTCTTAATGAGTAAATTATTTTTGGTGGTGTCTAGTGAAGAGGAATTGATGGAGCTCTTTAGTCCAGTTTGGTGATGTCTCACACGTGCATCTTGTTGTTGATAAAGATACTAAACGGTCCAAAGGCATAGGCTATGTGCTTTTTTCACTTCCAGAATCTGCTGTAAGGTAATAATTTTTGTCGCATAATTTTTCCCTTTATCCCAGCTAAAAGAATTGGTTATATTCAATTTGGTAGAGATATGATTATATTTATATGACATTCTTCGCATTTTTTTTTGAGTTATTATTATGCTTGGATTCCGTTATGTTGCATTGACACCTTATTAATGTTATAGGGCGCTTGAAGAGTTAGACAATTCAAGTTTCCAAGGCAGGTTGTTACATGTCATGCCTGCCAAACCACAAAATGATGAGAAACTTGAGTAAGAACCTTTGTATTATTCTTTGGTACTTCCGTTCCTCACGAGCTTGTTTAATTTAAATGTTTGTTTTGAATTCATTAAGATCTAATCATGTGGTGGAGAATAAGACCTTCAAGCAGTTAAGAGCAGATCAGAGGAAGGCATCTGAAGCTAGTGGTGATACAAGGGCATGGAATAGCTTATTCATGCGTCCTGATACTGTATGTTTATATTCCAGCAAACTTTAATGAATAAATGCATAAGCACATTTTCTTCTATGTAATGTTTTATATCGTTAGTAGAGGATGATGTCCTTCCTATTCCATTAGATAAATTACTTTTTCTGTTATACTCCTATATATAATTTTTTGTAATATATGATTTTGATTGGATTTTTTATACTTGATTGGAACTCTATTTAACTGCAAATTAATGTAAAATGGATTTAGTAAATATTTTATTCATCATTATCCAAATTCCAATCAGGTTGTTGAAAACATAGCCAGGAAAAGTGGCGTAAGTAAAAGCGAATTACTTGATCGTGATGCGGATGATCTTGCCGTGCGAATAGCACTGGGAGAGACACATGTGGTAGCAGAGACCAAGAAAGCTCTATCTAATGCTGGAATTAACATTGCTGCTTTAGAGGAATACGCTGCGAAAAAAAATGAAAAAATGAAAAGAAGCAACCATGTGATATTGGTTAAGAACTTGCCTTACAGTTCTTCCGAAGGAGATCTTGCTAGCATGTTTGCGAAATTTGGCAGCCTAGACAAAGTTGTTCTCCCACCAACCAGAACATTGGCTTTGGTATGAATCTTGCTTGATAAACTCTTCAAATTTATGTCACCAACTACTTGGTCATTTGGTAGGTACCTTTGTCATGGGGCAATGGGTATACTTGCTTTAAATTGAACTTTTAAGTGAGAAAAGGGTATGCATATTGGTTCCTACTGGCTTGATCAAATCGTTAAAAGAAAATCTTGAGATTTACATTTTAATCAGATGCTTTTGCATTCATGTTCCTGCAAAATTATCCATTACATACAAGGCACAACAAAATCCAGAAGATAAGTAAATATTCCTTGAAAGTAAAACCTCTTACGAGTGTACCCTATCATAAGTTGAAAAGTGATTCAAATCTTGGGGTGAAAGTGTGATATTTTTGTAAGTATAAGGATTTAAATGGAAGAAATTTAGTTTTTGAATGGCATAGTTTAGAATTTGGAGGGGTTTAAATGCAAATAGATAATTTTGCAAGGGTATGCATGTAAATATGTCCTTTCATTCGTCCAAATTTGGCCTTTTATGCGTTACTGTTTTTTGGCTGCAGTAATTTGTAAATCGGTATCTTCTATTGCATTATTATTCAGGTAATCTTTCTTGGAGCAGCAGAAGCTCGTTCAGCTTTCAAGTGTTTAGCGTACAAGCGATACAAGTAAGGGTCTTTAGTTTTTCTTGCTTTACATCTAAATTCTAAAGAAATTAAAACTTGCACTCTGCATATGTGTTTTGGGTAATATGGATGTGGTTGTTCAGTCAACTCCTCTGAAGATGGAGTCCTTAATGTCTTTTTATAGAAAGATACTTCAGCTCACATTGTCTCTCATGAAGAGTGCAAATCAAATATGTTTGACTAAATTTTGAAAATGATTAATCTTATTTCCCTTTTTTTGTTCTGGAAATTTTTACAACTTGTAGAGATGCTCCATTATATCTGGAATGGGCTCCTGAAAATATTTTTTGTCCTACCCCACCATCAGCAAGTGAGGAACAAAAGAATGTAATTGGTGAGAAGAATGTTAAAAAAGTTTTAGTGGAGGAGAGCATGGAGGGAGTATCAGAAGAAGATATTGATCCTGATAGGGTGGAGGTTTGACATTTTCTTTGCTCGTCTCTTGGTTGTTAGAATTTTTATGTACTTTTAGACTGCAATGCTTCACTTTTCAGCAACTTTTGTGGCAATATCATTCTTTATATTTCCTTATTTGATTTCCTTCGCACTGTAAGCTTCTGTACCTTTTTGAACGGAGATAGTTATCTAGCATGTTAGTATTTGGTCGCTACATTTTCTTTTGTAATCAATGCAAGTTGAAGTGCTTTAGCTGCTGACTTCTTCATCCCCTTCTCTTGTCAACCGTACATATTCTTACTGCTCATCCATTTAACAAATAATAAAGGCTGTCAGGAAAAAGCCGCCATCCGTCCCCTATCCCCCCTACAAAAAAAAAAAAAAAAGAGCAAGAAATTCAAGTACCATTATGAGAAAATGTTGTTCCCAGATTATATAGTGTAAACTGATATCTCTATTGTACCCCTATTATCAAAATTTCTTTCGCCGTTCTCTTTTTTTAGTGTTGGAGTTCTAGCTTTCAGAGCTATAGATGATTGTATCCCATTTCCCCCTATGTTATTGCTTCAAATATCCTGTTGATATTTGATTCTATTACCAATGCATTTTGATATCAGACTTCTAATCAATTTCTCATTATAGATCCCAATTTTTTTATTGTTATGTCTTGTATTGTTTGCAGTCACGGTCGATTTTTGTGAAGAACTTGAATTTTAAGACCTTGGACGAATCTCTGAAGCTGCACTTCAGTAATAATATGAAGAATGGAACCATAAAAAGTGTAAAGGTATATTGATGAAAAGCTTATTTAGACAACATTTTTTCCAATCTTCCTTTGTCTTGATAATCATATATTTGTGTACTTTGAAGGTGAAAAAGCACCTTAAGAATGGCAAGTTTGTATCCATGGGTTTTGGCTTTATTGAATTTGATTCTGTGGAAACAGCAGCCAACGTCTGCAAAGATTTGCAGGTAAACTATTGTAACTCAGCTTTGTGGAAGATTTTGCAACTTAAGTACAGACAAATAATTATTTCACTTACTGTCATTTGAGGAATTAGGTAACTCTACTAATCTGTGACTTGTTATGTAATTTCAGGGGACTGTTCTGGATGGTCATGCTCTTACCTTGCAACTTTGTCATGGAAAAAGAGACGGTCAGGCTTCAAAGAAGGGTGAAAAAGATAGGAGTTCAACCAAGCTGATTGTGAGAAATGTGGCATTTGAGGCAACAGAAAAAGATTTAAGGCAGTTATTTAGTCCTTTTGGTCAGGTAAAATTTGTCCGTTTATGATACCTTGATTAAATTTTAAGAATTTTGCGTTTCGAGTTCTTTGTCACAATGTATGAATGGATTTTAGACAGTTTAATTGACCTGAAAGTTTAAGGCTAGCTCCGTTTCTTCACCGAATCTGATCTTAATCTGATAAAAAAAATGATAATCAGGATTACAGTGAAGAAAACCAGAAAATTGGATTATAAGATTATGTAGTTAATATTCTCTACGTTTCTTTTGAAAATGTTCGGCATCTCATTGAGCATTTTCTAAAGTTCTGTTGCTGAATTCTTCAGATCAAGAGCTTAAGATTGCCCATGAAGTTTCAAAGTCACAGGGGTTTTGCGTTTGTGGAGTATGTCGCGAAGCATGAGGCGCAAAATGCTCTACAAGCTCTTGCAAACACGCATTTATATGGCCGCCATTTGGTAAAAATTCTCTTTTCGGAAAATATATGAATCCATTTTCTTCCATCCAAAATTTGTAACGCGTGCATCTTGTATCCTTCCTTTTAGGTGATAGAGAGAGCAAAAGAGGGAGAGAGCTTGGAAGAATTAAGAGCACGAACTGCTGCACAATTCACAGACAACGACAGTGGATTTCAGAGGCCATCTAAGAGGGCTAAAAAATGAATCTTATGGATGAAGGTACCCGTCAAATTTTTCATACTAGTATAGTAGTTTTTCGGGCGAAGTCACTTTATACAGATGCTGCTCAAAATTTTGACTTTATATAATGGTTCTGTTGTATAAAATTAACCTGTGCAATATCATGCTAAAAAATTCCTAGCTCACTGATAATTTTTCGACTATGGAATGAGTTCATTAAGACAATTTAAAGAGGGAACAGGGATATAACTAGAGAGAGTTGGAAAGAGAGATTGTGCAGCTATTTTATTAAGTAGGCCTACTTATGTAACATCTCATATTTACAAAAGAAGTACCATCAAAAGAGAAAGCAGTTACAGTACATATCCCTTAGTTGTGCTCGTATGCTTTGTAAATTAGCAACTAATACATCTATGTATATTCAATAAGATAAAACGAGTAATTGGTGACGACTAACAAGGGCTCGAATTTGCTGCAACCATTCTGAAGAAAACCTTATTCTTACTTATGTATTTATGATCCCTCTTCCTGCAACATAAATTACCCATCAGTGAACTACTTGTGGACATAAATATCTAATCAGAGGAAACATGAAATAATGATTTGAGTACCCATATCATGCTTCAGTTTCTACTCTTAGAGGTTGAGTCTCGTTCTGCTGGTTGTCTAGGGGCATGTACTGGGACATTATTGCCATGATCTCAGAGTCCATGTATGACTGTTAAAAAGGAGCATTAGTAGGTTTTCCCACATGGTAATACTATTTTTGTTGATACAAGTAGAGGAAAATTATGTTGACTTAAAGTTTACCCTCAGCCTGTATTTGTAGAATATGTATCCTGCTATTCCGGCGCTGGCAAGACATGCTAAAACCAATACAGTCAAAAACCAACCGAGACCCGACGCATTTTTAGCTGCATTACAGAAGCAAAAAAAAAAATTAAACAATAATTGATGTGCAAGGATAAAAGAATACGAGTTCTTGAAAATGTGTAAATAATCTGACTAATGGTAAAAGAAATGCTGAACTGCATGATTATGTAATATATATGCTTTTTTATTAACAATATTTGAGGGGGGGTAGTAATCTGCATAGTTAAGAAAATTATAATAAAAACATTAGATGTTCAACAGCTTTCCTGCAAATAATAATGCATCCACATGTTGCTACAAACTCTTTACCTATGCATGTGTCTTGCCCTTTTATGTACAGAAGATCACCCTTGCACTTGCATTCATACCCTCCCCATTTATTCTTGCACGAACATTCTGGGCAGTTGCATGCAAGCTTTTCCGTACATTCATTCAGATCTGAAACGTTAGCGTTCACGTTATCGTCGTCATCGATCTTATTCATTCGCATTGAAAAAGCAATATATATAAATATATATGAAGGTAAACAAGAATAATGTTTAAGATAGAAACACAACTAGTACCTTCGCATTTGTAACCGTCGCCATAGAACCCCGCAGGGCACTTGCATCCAGTTAAACTCTGAGTCCTATGAGCATAAAGAACAAAAAGCTTTAGATAAAGTGCAAAAGAGCGAGGAAAAAATAAATAAATAAATAAATAAATGTTTTTGATAGAAAGAGTGGATCACAGTACTGTGCAAGCTGAAAATGTTTGTCCATCTCTAGTTTCTGACCAACAACCTCCATTGTTCATTGCACATCGCCCCGGTCCCACGGCTGTAAATTCAATGGAAATATGAACAAAAGTATTTTATTGTAAACTATAATAAATTCCAAGTGCTGTATGAAAATAAAAACATGTGTTGTAACTTGAAGATTTAGTTTAGCTAATTAGTAGTAAAAAATGTCATACAAACATAGTATTACTTTGACAAGAAGTGTAGCCATTTCCCTGATACTGAACACCATTTACAGTGGGGCATTCGCACACTCTTCCCCTAAAAGTGTCCTAGTGAGAGAGATTGAGAGTATTACCACCAGGTTATTGAAATCAAATGTTCAAGTTTAGAAAATTATCTGCTCATTGGAGACAATAAAAGAGGGCAATTTCTTAAGCATCAGATGGTTACCCTGCAGGCAGTAACATTCAAGTGTTCATCCTGCCAACAGCCGCCATTCGATCTGAGACACTGGTTTGTTTCGATATCTAGCATTACAATGCAAAAATGGACACATAATAAGATACAAAGAAAAATTGCTTAAGCACAGGGTGTAAGATACCAGATAAAGTTTTGAGGTAACCTGGAGTTAAGCAAACATGAGGGTCAGTGGATTCCTTAAAACCAGCACAAATGGCTTTTAGCACTGCAGTTCTCTCCAATATTCCTTCATACAAGAAAAGGCACATCTTTATAGCGTATAGTTATCATATGCTTACATCTTCATCAAGTGTGTGATGTCACAGATCTAAAACTGCCTAATATGCCAAGTTTTGATGTAAAGAGTAATGAATGGTAATGTAAAACTGAAAAATATGTTGATCATAATCCACTTAAGAATTTATATATACGCCTGACGCCAACCTCTGTACTGAACGTTGTTTATGACCAGAGTAGGCAAGATTGTTACATCTCCACGAGAGCCGTGACCGACCTATAATACAAGAATAAAGAACCATAATTATCCATACTAAAATCCAAAGTAGAAAAAAAAAAAAATAGACATCAATTTGTCACACAATAGTACGCCAAAGTTCCTCAGACAAATTTAAGGACACAGTAACATTTAGAACGGAGAAATGACCCGAAGGGCTTTTTGAAAGTACCTGTACTTCTTGCTCTTTCTTCAGAACTGTATTCTCCACATCAGCTTCTGGATCACCCATGCACTTTGAAATCTTGTCAAGGGGCAAACCTAATACATCAAATGAAAGCCGCATAAAATTCAACCTGAAATCAAAGAGGAGTAAAGTAAAGAAAGACCAACAAGATATTCTCATGCTTGCTTGGCTTGGCAATAGGCATTTTGCAATAGGAAATCCAGAGCTTTTGCTGTGGTAGAGTTATTTGAGTTTTTTGACTCTTAAAAGAAAAACTCTGATTTGAAACTTGTGACTCCTTTATAACAAAAAACTGTCGAAGGATTTTAACAGTTCTTCTCAAATGGTACTTTAGCAAAAGTTCTAGTCGGACCGAAACAAAACCCTAAGTTTGTAGACTTACCAAGAGACTTGACAATTTCCTGACCACAATCCCTACTATACTTCTTCTCCTTCATCGAACATCTTATATGATAATCCGTCACATAATCCCACCAAATCCACGGCCAGCCGCTCTCGTTGGCCACTCTATGAACACAAAGCTGCCTCAGATTCTCTATAACAACATCCTTTCCATCATACCCAACATTCAAATCCTCCTCAGGATCAGGAGCACAATATCTTCCTTTGTTGATACACTGAGACTTACATTCCTTGGTAACTATAAATGCCTCAGGGCAATACCATGTTATGTAGTGAGGAGTAAATTGTGTATACCCTTCTCTCTCTAAAATTTGAGCATGGCCTTTGAAGTTCTTGATAAAATTCATTTGTTCATCGCATCGAGCACCGCACTCATCATTGCTATTGGTCCAGAATTCGTACTCGACCCTTTCGTCAGGGTGAGGCATTGATTCTCTCCAATCCAACCGAACAATGATTTCATCTGGTAACTTTGCTAATGTGTCTTTTAGTGTGTTGCCAAAGGACTTGTCGATGAAGGAAGAAGGGATTGTTATCTTGTCTACGTATTCATTGTCTCTGGTCTCGTCGGGGGAGTCCATGGTGAGAAGAGGCTCATCTATGTTGTCGGCGACTAAGACTGCGGCTGCACCGGCATTCTGAGCATGCCATGACTTGAGTGCAAAGTAGCAACCTAGAAAAAAGGGGAAGAATTTTTAGTTCCCCTTTTACTGTGTTTGACAATATAAATGAGCCGAGTCATCTGGTTGTTGTTGCCCATCTAAAAGTAATTTAAGGATTATTTTCATAAAGACGAGATTAAAAGCAGTTTATGACATGAATTAAATGCGAAAATACTACATGCAGAACATTTGATCAAGCTCTCTTTCTGTATACAGTTTGATTGGAACAATCTCGATTTTATAAATGTTTCATCAGTAAGCATAGTATTAATTACTGCTATATTTTTAACACAAAGCCGTTGCTGAAAACTGACGTATTAGATCAAACAAAAATCTGAAGAACTAAAAAGTAAGCAATAAAGACATAAAAGGATAGATCTAGAACCTCCGCGATCGAGCAGAAGGACCACAGGCCGTCCTGACCTCGATTTGAAAGTGGCATCTAACGGCTCGCAGCCGGTGCTCTTCTTGTCGGGGTACATGATTATGCCAGTCAGCGTACCTCCGTAATCCGGTATGCCGTAGTTGGCGATGGCGGCTTCGTGGTGCCCTCTGATGCTGTGCGGCGATACCACTCTCACTCTGCTCTTCTCGACGACGAATCGTCCAGAGACTGAGCCGACCGTCGCCGCCACCAAGAGGACCAGAAGGGCGGTGAGCCATTCTCGATGGCTCGCCATCTAAAAACAGATAAATAGATATATGCAGAGATAAGAGATTGAAGGAAGAGGATACAAGGGGAGTGACAAGAGGAGGGTACTAAGTTTGGTTGGTTTAGAGAATCTTCCCAACCCTGGATTTGTGGTGGATGAGAAAGAGAAAGAGAGAGAGAGAGGGGGGTAGATATTGCGTAGTTTGCACTACAGCTTGGTTTGTAAATTCTATGTTGGAGAAAGAAGGGAAAGAGAAAGGGAGGGATTACTTTTCTTACATCCAAGAGAAGATGATGACAAGGCGAGGTGAGATGTGAGGGCGAAGGCAACTACCTTCCTGTAAGGTGAAAGCAGCCGTTGGAAATTTAAACATACATTTTATTGTCTCTTATATGACCACATTCATTTTCCTAAATGACAAGCAAATCCGCGTGGTTCTAGTCATGAACACGCTAATCAAACTAAATAAGTTATTCAATAATAATTTATGCACAATCATATTTTTTTTTTTACTCGTGTAATCTCTAACTACAGACTATAAATTATGCTGTTGTAGAACTATTTAATCATACACCTCATCTGTCAGTTACTGTTTGACTTTTAATGAATAAAAAAAAATATCAAATAAGGTGTTCATGCATCTAAATAAGCACTAAATAGATTATAAGTGTTAAAAAGTGCAATGTGTCATTTTTTTATCTACTTATGGGCATTTTGGTCATTTCAAGAGTCATGGTCGCCTCCTGGAGTGCAAGACAAGCTGAATTTGTTCTCATAGGAACGGTCTCCAACCGACCGTTAGATTTGACCAGAAATAAAGAGAAGAAGAGAAAAATTAGTAACCTTAGATTTTTTTTTTCTTATTCAATTTTTTTTTCTATTTCTAAGAAAAAAAAAAAACAATTGTAAGGTGTAGTAGTACCTCAAACTCCACAGCCCAAATTAGTCGATTCCTTTTTTCTTAAATAAAATCTGGGAAGAATAAAAGCCAATCTTCTTGATGCAAAATTGATGTCACCATAAGCTCTGAAGGATACATCCAAAGACTTTGACCTGGTATGTAGGAGTCACAATCTTTGGTCCCACTTATGCTTAAAACTTAAGGTCCTACTTGTGCAAAAGGGCATTTAAGATAAGTTATTTGAAGAAATATTGATAAACTGATCAGCAAAATCACAACTTTTAGCTACCACAGAAAATTGAAGCTTTATATTGTAACTTCTGTTTTCAATCAGGGAAAAGCTCCAAAAACAAGGGTTAACAAGCATTAAGAATTGTTTCAGAAGCTAGATGAAATAGACATAAAGACATGGTATAAATATTGGGAGATTCATTTTCATAGCAATTCAAGAATGAATGAAGGATATAAATATATTCAGGGGAATGCTCTTCTTTAATCCTTATATGGCCTCGTTTGGTAACGAGAACTAGGGGGGATAAGGGTTTATCCCCCCTAGTTATACCCAAACGCAATTAAGGTCGGATTGGAACAGCTATTTTCGTCTTTCTGAAATAAGCTGGTATAAGATTGGAATTACTATTCCAACCTTTTCCTGGAACAAGACTTGTTCCTATTTGAGAATAAGCTTAATTAAATTAATATAATTTTAATTATTGTTTTAACTCTTTAATTAATCCAATATTTTAATTAATTTAATTATTTTATTAACTAATTATTTAATATTTAGATAATTAACTAATTATTTAAGACAATTAAAATTAAAATTTTTAACATTTATAAATTTTTAAATTTTAAATTTTAAATTTTATAGCTTTTAAAATGTTTAACTTTAATTTTTAATAAATTTATCATATAATTTTAATAAATTATATGATAATTTATTTTAATAATTTTTTTTATATATAAGTAAAATATAAATTTTAATAATTTTTTTAATAAATATTTTAAATTAAATATTTAAAATCATATGAGTAAAATTTTAATCATAAATTAAAATTTTAGTCCTCTTTATTCTTCTTATTCCTCTTTAACTTACCAAACGCAATTTTCTTTATACCCGGTATAACTCTTAAACCCAATCAAACAGAAATTTACACTAGTTCCTGCTAATACCATAACTTATAGCTATCCCCGGTATAACTAAATTTTTCTTATCCCCGAACCAAACGCAGCCATAGGCAATAAAGAATTTATGATAAATCAATAAGTAAAACTATCCAACAGAAGCAGATGCAGTACTAAGAGTTTAAATAATTAAGAGTTAAGCAATCATCTTTCTTTGATTTAAAGGCAACAGCTTTTTCAGGGATTAAATTACCAAACCAACAGCAACATAATTAATTAAATTTATAGCTAAACGAACAGAATATTGTTCAAGTCATCGATTCAAGTCGTCGCCTATTCGATTGAACCACATATTTAACTCATTTGATGACAGCAGCTAATTTAATTAAACAAATGCTATTTTCTATAGTGTTTTTTGGCAACCATTACATGGAGAGAAAAAATGGGCAGTGTTAGTAAAAGAAGAGTGTAGAGACAAGTTCAAATAAGTCTTCATAAAGTAATTTAAGAAACTTATACAAGCATACTTTTTCTAAACAATTGAAGTACTTTTTGTTGGTCCATTCATCTGTATTACTAATTTGTAACAAAGATAACTTTGTTTGCAGAGAGTCAAGGCTTGTAGCTGACAGCAACTCAAAAGTTTGAAAACAGACTTGCAACCAATTCATACTTTCAACAATTTTGCTTTAACTTTTCTCATGATTTTCTTAAATCTGTTGCTCAACTTTCTTACACACCATAGACAATTAATTTGCAAATGCAAACGACCAACAACTATATAATTTAAAATTATCCTGTCAAAAGAGAGAAACAATGAAGAGCCGTCCGTCGGAAGGAGATAACAAAATAGAAATCCAATGTTTCCTACTTTTCTCAGTTTAGCATCTGCTAGATTTGCTTCTAAAACAGCCTAAAACTAGTAGAACAAGACATTTTTTAAACAAAAATCTAGAACAGGAAGTTGAAGTGTCATTCTAAACATTAGAAATGAACCTCTGAATAAAAGATCTTATGCCTCTTTCTGAAACTAATATGAGGTCAATCACAACTGCAAAAAATATCACCTCCTACATGAGTGAGGCATTTCAGAATAGCCCATTAGACACACAGCTCTACAAAAATAATGGAAGCCGCTTCATCGTAGATTTTAGTTAAAATTTATTTTACAAAAGTATACCTTTGCTTTCAGCTAACCTTTAGAAATAAAGCTTTGAATAAAAGATCTTAAGCATCTTTCTGAAACTAATGTGAGGTCTATCACGACCGCGAAAAATACCACCTCCAATATGAGTGAGGCATTTCAGAAAAGCCTATGAGACACACAGTTCTACAGATATTATAGAAGCTGCTTAATCGTAGATTTTAGTTATTTTTATTATTTTTTTAACACAACAATACCTTTGCTTTCAACCTCTACCAAGCCCATAGGCCATAACTCAGAAAAAGCTAAAAAGAAAAAGAAAGCACCAAATCATGTAGTGGCAGAGAACATGCTTGTATGCTACTTGTTGGTACATAGAGATCGGATGTATGTATGATTTTAGACTTTAAAACGACAACTTCTGTGGGTGAAAATCTAAGGTTGGATTGCATACCCAATTTGTAACAAGGGAACCAACTCCATTAGAAAATCCATGTACCAATCCTACCATTTCATAACAGATAAAAAGGGAGGGAATAAAAAGAAAGGCTTTATAAATCGAGTGGCTATCAGAAAAGAATAAGGATGAATAGATGTTGAACCTATGTAAATAAGACATCGAAGACCCAGATTGACCTAATTTCTAAAAATCCCTAATTGCTCAATCTTCTTCTAGTTACTAGAACAGTTACTTCGCAGTCCAAATAGTAAGAGAAAAACTCGGACTTTATGAAAAACACTAGAAGAAAGCAAAAGAAGCAGGAACAATAGCTAGTCCTAGAACTATCAGAATCCCAGTTCTTTAATCTCAAAAAATTATTCCACTGTTGAAAAAGCAAATCACTCCCCTGTCACAAATTCTTTAAGCTAATTTCTCCCCAAGTGGTTCATCGCTCTCGTTCTTATTATTCTTATATGTAAGTTCTGAATCTCCCTTTGGAAAGAACATCAAAATGATTTATACTGCCACATTCTTGACTCATATTTAGATGGCGACTGCATTCGTAATCAGATTGAGCAATAATAATGTGACCACAAAAGCGACAATACCAAAAACAATTTACAACCAGTTAAATATGCACATCTATAGTTTTAACAGAGGATCACCAAAAGCTTGCATACAGCATCCTACCCTATGAAGAACATCATATCATTAGCAAGGAACCGTCGAAAGCAGAGAGAAAGCAAAATATTTTTTAAAAAAAGTACCCAATTTTCATTGCGGCTTCTCTATACCAGGTGGCCAATCAAGGAACCTGTGGCCCTGAAGCGACGGTGGCATGTAGGTCTGCGACAAGCAATCCTCGTGATCTGGCGGATACAAGTAATCTTTCCCATAGCCAAATTCCTTCATCAACCTGGTGGGCGCATTCCTCAGGTGCAGCGGCACCCTCTCATTCCCCCCGACCGACTCCCTCACGACCCTCCTCGCCTCGCTCAGTGCCCAGTAGACCGCCACCGACTTCGGCGCACGCGCTAAGTAGGCGGCGCACTGCGCGAGGCAAACATCGCACTCGGGCATGCCGAGGAAGTGGCACGCCTGGTAGCAAGCGACGGCGTGGCCCAGCGCGGCCGGGTCGGCGAGCCCGACGTCCTCGCTTGCGAACCGGACGAGGCGGCGGGCGATGTAGAGCGGCTGCTCCCCGCCCTCGAGCATCCGCGCGAGCCAGTAAATGGCG
Source organism: Tillandsia leiboldiana (assembly GCA_029204045.2). Lineage (NCBI taxonomy): Eukaryota > Viridiplantae > Streptophyta > Magnoliopsida > Poales > Bromeliaceae > Tillandsia > Tillandsia leiboldiana. The sequence goes on along the minus strand of CM055079.1, from coordinate 16,678,678 downwards.
GCGTCGGGGTCGCTCCCCCGCATCGATTTATGCAGTGCGCTGATCAGGTTGTAGTGCTCGTCGCCTGCGCGATCGTACGCCAAGTGCTTGCACTGCATTGCTTCCTTGGCGTGGGCGACGGAGACCGCCACGGTTTCGCGATCGACGGATGGGGAATTGTGGGCGGCCAATGAGGCGGCCATCTCCAAGGCATTGAGGGCGACACGGGCGTCGCCGTCGCAGTTCACGGAGAGGAAGTCGACGGCGTCGGGATCGACGGAGACGGGGGAGTGGGTGGTGAGGGGAAGGCCGCGGTGGGGGTCGGAAATTGCGCGGTCGAGGAGGGATCGGAGGTCGGCGGGGGAGAGGGGGCGGAGGGCGAGGACGCGGCAGCGGGAGAGGAGCGGGGTGGAGAGGTGGAAGGAGGGGTTCTCGGTGGTGGCGCCGAGGAGGGAGAGGGAGCCGTCCTCGAGGGCGGGGAGGAGGGCGTCCTGCTGGGATCGGGAGAAGCGGTGGATCTCGTCGACGAAGAGGATCGTGCGGGTGAGGGGGAGGCGGCGGCGGGCGGAGGCGACGGCGTCGCGGAGGTCGCGGACGGAGGCGGAGACGGCGGAGAGTGGGACGAAGAGGGAATTGGAGGAGGAATTGGAGAGGGCACGGGCGAGGGAGGTTTTGCCGGAGCCAGGGGGTCCCCAGAGGATGAGGGAGAGGGAGGAGGGGGAGGAGCGGTGGAGGCGGAGGAGGAGGGAGGTGGGGCCCAGGATGTGGGATTGGCCGAGGATGGAGTCGAGGGAGGTTGGGCGCATGCGCTCCGAGAGCGGGGCGAGGTGGGGCCGTTTTGAGGACGATGAGGAGGAAGAAGAAGGGGAAGAGTTGGGGTTGGGGTTGGGATTGGGGAAGAAGCGGGCGAGGGTGGTTTGGGAATGTGATGCGGAGGAATTGTTGTTGTTGTTGTTGTTGTTGTTGTTGTTGATGCGGGCGCGTTTGGTAGTGGGGGTTGGGGGGGAGGATTCGGAACGGGAGAGGATCCAATCGGCGGCGGCGGAGGGGGAGTGGCCGCCGGTGGCGGCGAGGGCCTCGGAGGCGAGCTCTTCGGAGAAGCCCATGCTCAGAAGCTGCTCCATCGCCATGGCTGGGTTCCCTCTCTCTCTCTCTCTCTCTCTCTCTCTCTCTCTCTCTCTCTGTGCCGCTTCTGCTTCTTCTTCTGCGGCGCTGGGGTTGCCGGTGGCGCGGGAAATAATCACATGGCGGGAAGGAAGGAAGAAGGCTTGTAACAGTCAAACGGTGTAGAATGCAGACTAGATGCTTGAGACGCGTTCGGGCGAAGCTTTAGCGCGCACTCTTTTTTTTTCTCTTTTTTTTTTTTTGGTGGTGGTTTTGGAGCTGTTCTGTGGCTTTTGATCAGGTTTATTTATCATGTAACAGTTCCAGACTTATGTTAGCAATTTTTTTTTTTATGATTCCGTAGTTCAAGACTTCTGTAAGTAAACTTTTTGTGATTCGTTAAGATTTATTGATTCCTGCAATTCTATGTAATCCTCAAACACGTTAACTTCTTCTAATTTCCAACTTCTCTATCACTTCTCAAGGATCTAACTTCGAACGGCTTTTTTTTTTTTTTTTTTTTTTTTGCTTCGCACCATAATAACAAATAGAGGTGGAAAGCACTACCCATCTTACATGGAATTTTCAAGTTGTCTTTCATGTTTACTACCAAGGTGCTTTGAGAGGCGAAGCTTGAAGCCTTGGTATTCATTCGAGTCCCAGTAAGGCACAATCATATTATCAAACTGCATACAAAGTAGGAAGAGGAGAGCAGAAGAGCGCGACGAGGGAGATATAAATAGAAAAATAAGCAAAAAGATTCTACAATTCTAGTAGTAGATTCAACTTTGAAGTGTCATACTAGTTGCCATACTAGTTCTGGCACCAACAAAACATATTCATATCCTGTGACTCTTCCTGATCTTTCCTTTGCCATGCTTCTTCTTCATTTTCTTCAGCTTTAGCTGCTTCTTCATCTTATTCTTCCCAATGCTACCAACAGGTTTTAAGAGAGTCGCAGAGTCGACGCCTTGGGAGCTTCTTCCATCAGCCATCTCCACGTCTGTTGAATTAAATTTAAATAAAAACAACTAAATATAGTAAGAAGGAAGGTTGCAGCAAACAAGTTATAGTAAGAATTGTAAAAATTAGGCAACAAAGAAGACCCAGAGCAAAGTAGCTTCTGATATACATAAATAAAGATGCAATGAAATTATTGCTGCTTAAGCCTATATAGAACAAGATTGAATGCCATATTGTACTACAGGCTTTTAAACAGGAAGGTCATACGAACGACTCTACTCATACAGCAACTTTGCAGCAGCTCCAGCAAGGTTGATCAGACCCAAATACATCCAAACAGCAACAACCACCGTGATCAAAGTGTATCTAAATCAAGGATTTTAGCGGTCGTATTTCCTAATCCCTTCGTTTTCGAGACATCAGATCTCTTGAACCACCTCAAAGATAAATTGTTCCTAGGTTACTGTGTCGGAACAACTATAGTGTCGTTCATACGTTGTGAAAAAAGGAATTCTTAGTATCACTCTTCAAGACCCATCAACAATTGATAAAACAAAGATCCACAGTATAGTAAGCCACTCTTATTTTGTGAGAAATATTAACTATAATGTTTTAGGCAGTATCTGCTTTGCACATCCCTGATTATCAAGTTCTTACATATTTCCCGAATTATAATTCGGCCCATCCACTCAGATTATTTCTCAAAATAACATAGTATATTAGCTTTATGATGTAACAACAAAGAAGGGCATACCATTACATTATAGTTCATCCATAGAACATAGCAGTAACAAGTACACCAATGCACAACAAGTAAGAGTATCTCAAGCTATACGGACCTAAACCTACCAAAGAACCTCTCCTCATACACCAAACAAGTACTCCTAAATTCGACTAGGTTTTAATCCAAGCATCAATCTAAAGGCATATACCAAACAAATCAAAGCGAAAACTACTTCCCTGATTAACCAAAATAACCATCCCACATCAGTACATAACCTAGGGAGAAATCAAAGTAAAAAGTTGCACCTTTACGAGTTAATAACACTTCAAAACCCCAAATTATAGCCATATGACAACTAATTACGCATTGAAACAACACAAGGACGAGGAAATTAGGGATCACAAACCCATGGCGGTGGCGCGCTCGTCGGAAGCGGCGGGTGCCGCACGGACGGGGAGCTTGGGGGCGGCGAGGGCGGCCTCCTGGGCGGCGAGCTTCGCCGCCTCCTTCTTATCGTAGAAGGGCTCGGCGATCTCCCTCCGAAGCGTCCTCAACCTCTTCTTCTTCTTCGACCTCAGCGACTTCGCCATTGCTCTCCCTTTCTCGAGCTCGAACGCTCGCGCTAGGGTTTCGCAGAAGGGGGGCTAGGGTTTTGAAGGCACAAGGCGAAGTCGCAGGGTGTGTTATTTGGGGGACGTAGTGGGTCGGGTCGATTAAACTAAGTTCGGATCCAAACCCGACTACGATGTATGAACGGGTCGGGTTAGCACGCATACCCGAAATTGGTTAGCTTTGGAAACAATTTATCTATTATTATGTATATACGAATATCATCGCATCGACGGGTGTCATCTATCATAGGATTTATTAACGAGCCGAAAACGAATTGGCTTACGAACAACAAGTTTAACTTTTATTTTTATTATTAGATGTAAAATTAAAAATAAAAATAAAAAATTAAAATTTTAATCTAATAATTAAAATTTATAAAAAATTAATAGCTTAAAATCTAAATAGTAAAATTTATATATATACATATTCGGGCTTTTATCGAACTGAACACGAGCGAGTTGACCAGCTCGTGTTCGGCTCTTTTATTAAATGAGCCGAAAATTTTGACTCGTGTTCGACTTGTTTACTAAACGAACGATTCGATTTCGAACTCATTTCAAATCAAACACGAGCTAGCTAGCGAACAATGAGCTGGATTGTCACCCGTAATCATAGCCCAGCATTTTTTATTTTTTCTATCAATACTTTTTATAGCACCTAATTGAGTTATATTATTGAACGTTTTTGTCACTATCAATAGCCGTCTTTGCAGTTGGACCATCGCATTGCTAATAAATATGTCGATCTAAAGTTATTTTCCACAAAACTAACATTATAACATTTCACTGGTCAAAGTTTACGTGAAAGAACGGTTGTTTGTTTATTTTGATCGAGACATTTAATCACCGTATAAGTATTTTTAATGACAACTAACAGGAGATTTTTATAGTGAACATAAATAGTAACCAAAGCATCTGGCATTTTTTAAATTATATGCTGACAAAATTTAAATTCGGTAATAAATAGAATAATATTAAACCAAAATAAAAATAAAAGCAAAAAATTGCCAGGTTAGAGAGAGAGGCATTTGAATGATCAGTAGAGTTAAACAAAGAGCTTAAAATGGATAGAAAAGGAGAATACATGTAAAACCTGTATAGGGATATATATAAGGCTTAACTAGCATTCAACCAAATTATGCATCACAAAAATCAAAAGTGCATTACATAAAATAATAAAAATAAAAGTTTTAACACAATACAACATATATATTACGTATATGAAACTTAGGAAATAGTACATAACACTTTCACAACACTCATTGTTGCTTCTTCACTAGTAAACTCTTCACACCCAGCATCTTTAAAACAAGATACAACTTATAGCACACTTTGTCCTAGCAAGAACAATTATAACAAGTTCTCTCGACGAATATATGATCCGTAGTAAACATTTACGCAACTTCGATACATTTCAAGCAATTCCGCATTCGGTTTTGAGCATCTCCCTTAGCTTTGAGATCTCATCTTCTGGTAAAATCACACTTACCAATCTCCCTTTATTGTCACCACCACATTGAAGCACCAGTATTGTTCCAGCCTCTCCCACCCCATCAATACTGTAATCAACATGCATTGGCTTTTGTCCCTTAAGCTCCAACCCATAGAACTCAATCTTTTCCATGTCAACGAAGGTGAGATTCGCACCGTAAAGGATAAAATCAGGTTTACCGTTTTCGCTCTCGACTAAACTCTCGACCATTTTCGTCTCGTCGACCCCTTTTTCGGAGATTAGCACTGCCAATTCCGAGAGCTCGAACTTTGCAGGAGAGGAATCAGTAGTGACAGAGCTTATCTGTTGCTCATTGCTCAAACTATCATCGTTTCTTGATGAATGATCATTTCTACATATGGTCACTGTGTTCAACTCTTCTCCCTCTCTAATTTTTGCCAAATTTCGCCATATTAGAGCCGAGATTATCTCGAAGTATCCGACTCGAGTCGACTCTTTCGATTGGATATGATTAAGCTTTGCTTCAGTGATTTGGAAGGAATAAGTTGCCATCTTAGCATTGTTGGGTGCAAGCCAATAGTCTCCAACAGGGTCAACCATCTTAACAGAATGTGGAATTGACTTTTTAGCCACAGGATTTTCAGGGATATTTTGAGGATTTTGGATGTGATCAGATTTGGAGGGGGAGTTGTTACTGAGTAATTGTGACCAGAGATTGAAGAAGTATGTGGCTGAAACTGCATCTCCAAGAATGTGAGCCCAGCTGAATCCAATTGCCATTCCTCCACACTTGAAGTTGGTGAACTGTTTAGGTCAAAAAAAACAAAAAAAAAGTGTAATGGCTACAGTAGACTACAGAGGATATGATGACCAATATTAGAAATATAAGAAGTGAGCCTTTGGCTTAATTTCTCTCTGATTGTCAGCATTCAAATTATCAGAATAAATATATGTATTTGACTTAGCGTGACGTCATCCAATCTAAAACTACTCTAATTCTAACACTCTTAATTTTTTTAATTTTTTTAATTTTGCTACCACCTAAAATGATGTAGCCAAATTAAGAGATTTACTCCTATTATATTATTTATATATATAACTAATTCAAATTCTGAAGATGTCACATTTTTCTCCCTTTAAGTCCTGACATCTACGTCAGGAGGTTTAAGACACTCACAAGCATCAAGTGATGTGAGACTCGTCTCGCGAGTCTTAGCCGACCTTGTGGAGAGCTGCACTCCATCCACAACGGTCATTAGCCGGAGAGATTCGCTCTACCCGTTATATAATCATAGTTCAGTCGAAATTCATCTCACATTTTTTACTGATAAATAGCTCTGATACCAACTGTAGCTAACAGTAAATATCTCGCAACCCTCTATGTGATTATAACATGTCATACAATCTATATACTGTCACTAGGTTCATGTTCACTATACCATGCCACTAGATTTATTACACTAAATTTTCATTTAACACTTAGCAACACTAATAAGTTATCCAAGCCCTTTTTACAATTCCTAGAGTTTTCATGCAACTTAGGTCTTGCCTACTCCTACAATATGCACATGCAAAAGACAATGAACTTTACATTTACTAACGCTAGGTTTCACCCTTTTTTTCTTTTTTTTTTTCTTTTACTATATGCTTAATGTTAAAACAAAGGGATTTTAGACATAAAAAAAAAAATTTCAACAGTTTCGATAAGCACCACCCATCTCGGTTTGATGCTAGAAATATTATTTATAGATAGAACTAATTTAAATTTTGAAAATATCACACTGAGGTAAGTGTTCTGTTACAGTATTTTTCATTTATTTATATTACTGGATGTTTGAATTGACTTAATTATAGCGAAATTATAGTTCAATTAAAAAGAAAGTTTAGTAAGAATAAAAATAATTTAGGATTGCCACTTTTTGAGCAATGGTTTCCTAGCTCCCATCTGTATTACAGACCTAATTTTTCAGTTCAATTTCCTTGTCAATTGCAATGGTTTCCCCACCATACATGTTCCTCTAGTGTGCTCATCAATAGCTGCCTATTTACTACAAAAGCCAAGAGTACACCATGTGCTAGTAATTAAACTGGTGGATTTTAATGCAGCATTTGCTATTTCCTCTGTTACAACCTAAGCGTCAGGGACACGGAACTAGAAATACGATATGATTCAGACACGATGATTGGATAACTTTTAAAAAATTAGAACACAGATACAAAAACAACGTGAACACAGATAATAAATTATAATATTATTAATATAATAATATATATTTATTATATATAAAATATAAATTTTGATAAAATATTATTATATTAAAAAATTTTACTGTTAGTTTATATATTTTAAGAAAAAAAATTCTCCACCATACATAATTTATTTATATTATTCAAAAAATATTTCTATATATTTATTAAAAAGTTAAAATATGTATCATTTTATATTATATATATATAAAAAAATTAAAATAAAAAAAATATATATATATTTTTAATTGTATGCGTATTGAACGCGCATTCGAAAAAATATTCACACCGCACAAGAGTCCGACACGAACACGCGAGACTTATAAAAATATCCGTGATACATAAATTACAACCGGCTTAACAATTTCTTGCTGACACTCATTATATTATGAGCTGTGCTACCTGTACACCCCCAAGGGGGTGTACGAGCAATGCTACGTGTACACCCCCAAAGGGGTGTACATCATACACCCCACCCATCTAATGGGTGGGGTGATTTTAAGGGTCACTTGAAGTAACCTTTACCACATCCCCACCCATTGAATGAGTGGAGATGTATGATGTACACCCCGAAAGGGGTGTACACATAGCATTTTCCTTTCCCTTATATTATAGCCATGAAGATACTAAACAACCATATGCAATGTAAAACAGACTGAATTAACCACATACTCTTAAATGATGAGTGTGTAACTTTATGAGTTTTATCATCAATTAGACTGAATTAACAAAATCAGATGCTTCTACTGGAGGTGGCTCCCAATAATTTTTAATTTTGCAGCTTATCATTATTAGAATATTGATTTCATAATCAAAATTTGATTAGAACAAATTGAAAAATCAACTTTGGCCTATTAAATAGAGAACTAGGCTACTCTGCTATAGATCAAAAGATGTGCGGCTCGGACGATAGTAATTTTTTAGAATTTAGTATGTAGTTGATGAAATAGTTTGATCTAAAAATAAAAATGATCAAAAAGTAAATTTAACAGCGTAAAATTTGATAGTATCAAGCTATCAATAGCACACTAGTCGAACTATTAAATATAATTAATTGTTAAGTACAACTGCAAATATAGCCATACTAAATTCATCAAATTAATTGTTATAAGAAACACAGTGGCAACAAATATCCTTTTAAGGTAGGGTCAATACTAATTTTGATGAATTTATTACCCACCAACCGACCGACATATCCTAATCAAAACTATGAAAAATGAAAGTTAGCTAAAATTTTAACAAATTAAAATTTGAGATCGCAAAGTATTACCAAGAGGTGCAATTTACCTTCTCTAAAACTAGCTACAAAATTACCTATAGAATTAGGCTATAGCACTAAGTTATTGGTGCTATCAAGTTTTTAACCTTTGGATTAAAAAATATATGGTTAAGATAATAGTGGTCCCCTAGGGTTTACTAGGTGATTGGTTGAATAGTAAAAATTTTAGGGGACCATTATAATCCCAACCGCATATTTTTTCATCCAACGGCAGAAAACTTGATAGCACCAATTGCTTGATACTATCGATAGTATTCTAGCCGGACTCTATATATATATATATATATAGTAAAGTTTATATGTTTTTAAAAATACAACACATTCATACTTGTGAATTTTTTACTATTGAATTTGTATTTTTGTAAAATCAACTAAAGAGAGAAAAATAAAATAAAAGACATAAATTTCAATACAAATTCAATAGTAAAAAATTCACAAGCATGAATTTAATTGTGTTTTTAAAAATATATAAACTCTACTATATATATATATATATATATATATATATATATATATATATATATATATATATATATATATATATATATATATATATATATAATTGAGCACTTATATTTTTAAAAATATCAAGTCATTGGTATTTACAGATTTTTAATTTTTAGATAAAAATATGTGTGATTAGAATGATAGTAAATCTCTTGAATTTAGTAAATATTTGGTGAAATAAAATAATTTAAGTAAATATGTCTTTTATAAACACCATAATTGGTACTAGTAAAAATATGATAGTCAAACTTTATATATATATAATTAGGCTAGAATACTATCCATAGAAGTCATTGGTGCTATCAAGTTTTTAGCTGTTGGATGAAAAAATATGCGTTTAGGATTATAGTGGGCCTCTAGGATTTACTAGGTGGTTGGTTGAATAGTAAAAATCTTAGGAGACTACTATAATCCCAACCGCATATATTTTCATCCAACGGCTGAAAACTTAATAATACCAATTATTTGGTGCTATCGATAGTATATATATATATATGTGAGGTATAATAAAGAGATGAAAAAAGGATCAACCTGGATATAGACCATCGGCGAGAAGTAGAGGTCGGGGCCGAGCACCTTGTCGGATACGAGAAGCCTCCATTTGGCGGCGTCCTTCCGTTGGAACCACTCGTCGAGCGTCGCATGGCACTTGGCCTCGACAATCCGCACGCCGCAGTCGTTGCACTTGATGTACGGGCGGCCGGTCTCCGACCTCCGGATCCTGCCGCTGGCTGCGAACATTCTGTCAAGCCACGAGAACATCGGCTTCTTCAGAGGCAGGATAGTCAGCGACTCGACCACCTCACTCTTCCTGAAGTAGAACACCCCGCGGAAGTAATGGAGCTTCACGGCCAAGTCCGTATTCGTTAGTTCGCGGCAGATTTCGCCCGTCACTGAGCCCGGCACCACCGACGAAAGCTTGTGGCCGTAGACGACCGCCGCCGACTCCGACTCCGATACCATCGTCCGCTGCTGTGAAGGAAAATTGTTAAAAAGTAGGTATTGTTGTGTAATCGGAGTTAGTAGTAGTAGCTTTTTTATGGTGTAAGATGCAGGGATTGAGTGACGTTTTATTTATATAGAGAGGTGAAGGGAGGCGAGGAAGGTGAGCGACTTGACTTATACGACGGGTGAGTGTTTTAAATGAGGGGACCGTTGGGGAGAGAGATAGGCCCCATGAGGACGTGTATTTTATAATAATTTTTTTTTAAAAAAAAAAAAAATTATAAGAAATGCTATTTATACACTTAAATGAAGTGTATACTTGTCTAACTAAAAGTGCGGATTTTTTTATTTATTATATTTATTTTACTTTAAGATAGATGGAGTGTCATTAATATAAATAATAAAATTTATCTACAGTGAGATGTATAAATAATAAATTTTTTTATTTATTGAATGAACTTCAAAATTTACTGATGCCCTGAATGATAGGACATTATATACATATAGCACAGATAGTAATAAATGATAAAAAATTTAGTAGTTAATATTTAAAATTTAATTATTTTATATTTTAAATTAAATTTAAATTTTCAAACTCATGAATAAATTGGATAACATGTTCTCTTTCTCTCCAATCAAACTATAAGAGATTTTTTTTTTTTTTTTTTTATTTGCTGTTATTTTTTAAAATTTTAATTTTTAAAACTAAATTAGGAATTTTGCTAATTTCATCTGAATAAATAATTTTAATCATACTTTTGTAATTACAATTAAAATAAATACTCACTAATTATTAATTAAAAGTATTAAAATATTAGTTTAAAATTATGAAGAATAACAGTTATTTTATTTTTTTTAATATAATATCGAACTTAAAGTTCAGACACGTCAAAGGACTAAATCAAAATAATTAAAAATTACGGAGGGTAAAGATGGAGAACCAGTTTCGAAATTCTCCATAGATGAGGGGGTCTTGGTACATTTTTATCATTTATTAAATAATTAAAACAGTGTGGTGGGGTTGCAATTTGGGTTAGGTTGGGGGTGGCAATTAAATGTTGGAGTAAATGTATGGAGAAATCCTTCAATGTAGTTGTGGGGCTTGTACATTTGTGGATAATGAAGACTAGCAAATTAAAAAAAAAGTTGAGGGCCTTTTATAAGCTACACGTAGTTAGGTTTCTAGCCCAGAACAGAAAAATAAATTCTAACGCTTATAAATTTTTGGTTTGGTAAATGTTTGGATCTTAGTACCTAATTTTTCTAAAATTTAATCTTAATATTTTAAAAGTAGTTAGGTAAATTATCGCTTATACTGGACTCATTTATCTTGTTCCAATAGCATTTTTACTTCATTTCATCTTGTGGTAGAATATCATTTATAATTCATTTTCCAGCAGATTATATTTTTGATTTTTTTTTGCCGTGTTTTTAATTACCTGTGATTCTGACAGGGGCTTAAATTTTCCATCTTAAAAGTAATTTTCTGAATGACAACTAAAATATCACAATAAGTGCTTGCATATCTATTAATTTGGTATATGATATACACTCGACTTATATGATGGGCATGTGAATGTGTCAGGAATGCTCCTAAAAAAATAAATTATAAAAAATTTTAGTACATAATTTATAAAATTTTGTTATACTGCACCAAATGATTTGTGCTTTTTCTTTTTAATTTATCCTACCAGTAGATAATATTATTTTGATGCATTCTTTTACTTTAAGTTCATTTAATGTACATTTTTACATATTTTACCCATACATAGATTATTGGTTTGCTTTGAATGAAAAATTTTACAGCTATTTTTATTGCATCTCAAAATTTAAAATAATTCTACATATAAAATATAATTGGGCTATATTTTTATATTTTGGACGGTGGTTAGATAAAAAAAGTTTAAAATGTTAAGTATGCTAGAGTTAAAATAGTTCTAAAATAAATAATTTTTTGAAAAATTTGAACGTTACAGTTAATATCAAAATCAATCACCAACCGAAAATATAAGATAAATCTCAGCTGAACAAGAGTTATATAACAAGAAAAGCTAAGACGCGAGACGAATCTAGCATATGTGAAAGTGTTTGATCCTGATAAAAACGTCAGTAATTAAAAAAAAAAAGCATATGACATCTAAAAAATTAAAATAATTATATATAAAAAATATATAAAATTAAATATTTTAACATGGCTATTGAAAGGTGGGACGTCGCAATCCTTCAAATCAATTATATCTATATATTGTGATGCACGGATCGAGATGCAAATTAAATGTCCAAGAAATTTACTAGGTTACGGTCTACATTCTCTCACTCTTTTAGTGTTCTTTGGTGTTGTAAATTTAATTTGCTCATGTACTTCATATTTGCTACAGTAAAATTGTCAGAGAGCTTTTACTACAATTTTTTCTCCTTTTTTTTTGCTGCAATTTTGGCGATAATTTTGATTGCACATATACTCTGATGCAGTAGACTTATTAATTCATTTATGACACCCACCGTACAATACCAGAATTGATTGCACATATGTGTTGTAATTTTAGCGATAATTTACTATTTGTAGCGGTGGATTTAATTAACGTGGCTTAATGAATCAAATTGTGCTGAAAATTCAGTACTAATTTCGGTATGAGATTCTTTGAATTCGCAATCTGTTCGGACACCGCATTTCACTTCGCTATCGAAATTTTTTTTTTTTTAAAAAAAGATAGAATGAAATAAAATTCATCTTCTGCGATAAAATAGTTTCAAGTCATTTTCCTGAATCTTTCTTAATCTTCTCTCGTCTTTTATAAATTTAGTAAATTTTTCTCTTTTCTTTCTTTTTGTACAGTACAATCATCCTCAAGATCATACTAATCGTCTTTTACAAATTTAGTAGACTTTTTTTTTTTCTTTCTTTTTGTATAGTACGATTATCCTCAAGATCATACTATAATATATATATATATATATATGTACATACGCTCTCTACATTGAAGATATATATAAATTTCGTCCAAAATAAATCTAAATTTATTTAAATTAAAATTATACTCTAATTAATATTTAAATCTAAATTAATTTATCTCTAACAAATTTTAATATTAATTCTAATCTAATTAAAATTTAATTACAAAACTAACTAAATCCTAATAAATTGCATTACATTGATTAATTTCACCAAATTTGTGAATCTGGATTGGAAGTCGTTATCATTTTTTCATATAGAATTTGACTTACTATTTCAAGTAGTACTAGCATTTTTGCGCTATGAAGATTATAAATAAGCTGTATTACGACTATATATATGATAGAGAAGGGGTTAATTTAATCCTCATTCACTGTTGGTAAGTTAAGACATTTGAGAAGAAAGATTAAGCATTTTATCTGTAGTTGTAGATGTTATCTCTGTCAAATTGTTGATGGAATTTATATGGCATAAAATATTAAATCAATATATACCAATATTCAGGATCATAAATAAAACTGTAAAATAACTTACAGAGCGTCATCGAGAAAAATTCTTGATTAAACAGCGAAAGCAATAAATTCGGTTGCAATACTAAACCGTACCGACCGAACTAGGTAATCTGGTTTCTCCTCCTTTCTCAGGCACTCTTCCGTATGGTGTGAATTTAATGGATAATCTTACCAGAATGCACATGAGTAGGTGGCAGGACCAGTACCCCTTTATATAGATTCCAGATCGACTTCCCATCAAAGTCTGATTAGGATTCTATTTAATTTAAATGGACGGAAAAGGGATAAGATATACCATATCAAGTAATTCTATATCTTTTAGGATTGACCTTATCTATAGTAAATTCAAATTTAAATATAATTAATTAGGCCACATATATAGAAATCCTAACAATTGTTACTCAATAGAATTGCTTAAAGAGTTTCCATCAAAAACAGTTGTTAGTGTTTGATTAGATTTAATAAAAATATATTTAGACTAGAATTCTAATAATTTTTTATGTAAGCTATAAATATAGCATAGATACTATTATTTCGGTGGTGGTTATACCCATATGACACGGTGGTGGTGGTAGAGTTTAATCACACCGATGTGGCATAAAGGTGGTGGTAGAGTTTAGCCACATTCACGGTGATGGTAGGATTTAGTCACACCATATGATGTAGTGGGGATTAGAGTTTAGCCACATTTATATGGCATGATCAAGATATTTAATTTTGGATGCACGTTCAAAGAGAGAAGTCTTCTAGGTTTATAGAAGACGAGAGAAATATTAGAGAGATTCAGAAAAAAAGGCTCGGATTGAACCTACTCTATTGCAGAAGAAGAGTATAATTTTTCTTCTTTTCGTAGTTGTGTTGGTTCCAGTTCTGTTGAGAAGACGGATTTATAATAAAAATTCGATTTAAAGTTTTCGCTGTTGAATCTCAACATTATGCGGTATCGGAGCGAGTTGCGGATTGACAAAATCTAATATCGGGGCGAGTACCAGATTTCCAACAATAACAACTTTTGATGATTGAGACTCTAGATTTCAAGTTTGAAATCTAATTACTTTATATTTTCAACTATACTATATCTTTCTTTTCCAAAATAAAAAATCAAGTTGTTTTTGAGCTCGCTATATATTTTGAACTCAAAAGCTTAGAATCTGTTTGGTCTGGTTATATGCAATACTTGTTTGCAAGTGTAGCAGTGACGAAAATAATGCTGATTTTTTGTATTATTGCATGAGAAAAGAAAGAAAGAAAGAAAAAACAGTTATATATTAGTTGTGTTACCAGAGTTCTTTTTACTTGTAAAAATATATAAAATCTGCTCTACTTACTCTCTCTCTCTCTCTCTCTCTCTCTCTCTCTCTCTCTATATATATATATATATATATATATATATATATATATATGGCTTTTTCTATTTGTCCCCAAGTAATTTCTGGACCTCTCTATATCTCACAATATGTAGGAGGCCACCCTGTCCTTGTGAAAGAAACGAAAATTTTGTTGAAGCTGGTGGGAGTACAAGAGTTCTTGGACATATGCATATGTGTCCCTACAAATTTTACTCATTATTATGTGTTTCTTCCTCCCCCGCTTATATCACCGTAGATAAATTCGGCCAATCAAATTTAACTTTTTGCCAAGCTGGATGTAGTTAGTATTTTACTCTTAAGAGTTCAATCTATATTTTGAAGTTTTATGAAACAATTTTAGTCTAATATTTATTTTTAGTTCAATTCTATTTTTGTTATTCTGTATAATTCTTTATATTTGAGTAAATTACTGAGACTGATCTGTTGACGAGTCCGAATTCAAATTTATTTTCGAAACATATTTAAAATTATATATTAGTGGTCAGCTCACGATGAGGAGTTAGTTTGTAAATTTTATCAAGTGTAAAATAAATAATCTATAGACAAACTTGGGGGCCTAGAAAAGTTTATTAGAGAAAGGTAGTTTGCAAATGTTGTCTTTTTATGAAAAAAAAAAAAAAAAACAAACAATAGAGAATAAAGCATTTAACTAGTGGGAACCCTAGAATGGAAGGTAAATTGGTTGGGATAGGTGGACTAAAGACAAAAAAATTGACATAGTCTTTGAGCTACTTGACTAGTTAGTGATGAAAAGGACCCAAGGGAAGGTTAGAGGGAGTTTGTTTGGGAGAAAGGTTAGTTGTGTCTTGCTTTCCTGTAAGTTATTGTATGTCATGTTTATGTGATAAAGAGACCATTATCTCCAAAAAAAAAAAAAAAAAAAAAAAAAAAAAAAAAAAAAAAAAAAAAAAAAAAATACCATATATTTTAGGGTTAATTGCATACATGTCCCTCCAAATATGTCGAATTGCAAATATATTCCTGTAAAATTCAACTTTTCATATTTATCCCTTTAAAAATTCAAAGTTCTTCAAATATGCCCCTCTGGTTAATCCCCGTTTGAAATCTGTTTATTTTTTAACAGATTTGTTGTGAAATTATTTTTTTGCCCCTTTACAAATATATCCCTCCAAAAGTAATACCATTATACTTGTTACAAATATATCCCTCCAAAAGTATAATATGGAAAGGGTAAATATGTAAATTTATTTTTTAATCTAACCAAGGTTAAGCATTTAACCTAGGGTTAAATCAACTTTTCTAACAGAGATGGACGGTAGGGACATATTTGAATAACGGTGAATTTTTGAAGGAATAAATATGAAAAGTTGAATTTTACAGGAATATATTTGCAATTCGACATATTTGTAGGGACATGTATGCAATTAATCCTATGTTTTAATAATATAGGGACCAAATACCATAAGTATGATGTGCTAGTGATTTCACACTAGTGTAGCAGTTAGGATAAGTGCCCATCTGGTTAAGCTTCTCATTAATAAGTAAAAGCAATTTCCAGTAGGATAGTGTTTACCAAATTGAAAAGTTTAAATATTTTGCAGTGATAAAAAATTGAAGTGAGTCTGTGTACTTGAAAAGTAGCAGTAATTTATAGTGAGAGAAATTTATTGAGAAAGATTTTAATAAAAAAAATAAAAGTTATCGGTATTCTTTCTGACAACTCTATTTAAATAATTCCTTTGCATAAACGCGATAAAAAATTGATACTCCGATCCAATCTATTGAGTAATTTACAAAAAAAAAAAAAAGGAGAAAAAAAATTATTCATAATTTAAGTTGCTTAATTTGATTGATGCTTCAGTACTGTATTGATTAGTCAGATTTGAATATACGAGAATAATGAATTGATTTAGAGTTAATACTATGCCACCTATATTACTTTTGTAATTTTGAAAGGTCTAATCAATCATTGTTTGCCATTAATTATACAGAGTTGCGTGAGGTACGTGTAGCATTACCATGCTATGGGTAACATATTTGACTTGCTTTTCCTAAGGTTTGGTTGGCTTGTTTAATCCATGACTCAATCAACATTTAAGTGACAATAACTACAATGTTGGAAATTGTATCACTGATAGCGTAGTACCTTTCCATCAGAAAAGGAGGAGTAGAAGAAAAGTATGCAATCCAAACTCGATGTCGCTAACGGGCCGGGTCTCATTCCAAGCCCAAGTTTAGCCCAATAACACACTTCTGGGGCTCGTTGTTGGGCCGGAAGGGCAATTTCGTAAATAGCAATGACAATCTGATGATCTACACCATACGTGTGAAAAGTTAATATTTAAATAAATAAATACTTAAAATGCGTAATTTCAATTAGGGGGTGTAGCTCATATGGTAGAGCGCTCGCTTCGCATGCGAGAGGCACGGGGTTCGATTCCCCGCACCTCCACTTGTTAAAATTTTTTATTTTTTCCCATTTCCATTCATTCCTTCTAGTTTTTCCGAACTGCCGTTATCTGTGTGAAATTAAAATTACTATTTTACCTTTTCAAATATACCCTTCTACCATAACCAACTTTTCTTATGTACCCTTAAAATTTTCAATAGTTTTAGTAGATAGAGACAAAATAAATATATCTTATAATTTTCAACTCCGATTATTATTTAACTCTAGTTTAACCCTAGTTAACTTTAACAATGGGAAACTACAAGGGTATTTTTAATAACGGTGGAATATATGAAGAGTATATTAGAAAGAAAAAAATAAGAGGGGTAAATCAGATATTTCTTCAGATTTCAGAGGTACACAGACAACTATCTCTTTTATAATAAACATTTTAGTAATTAAAGTTAAACCAAGTATTTTGTAATTAAAAATTAAAAAAACTGCACTAAACAGAATGCAACATTGCCGCTTTGGGAAACAACCCTTGCAGGTAAAATTTCATCCACTCACCATATCTGACACCCACCACATTTCCATTTTTGGTAAACCACCACTAACATGACCCAAAAAACCAACCCTGTAGCAACCCACTCTCTCCTCCTCTCCCTCTACTCTCTCCCTTTCTTTCTCTCTTTCTCTCTTTCTCTTTCTCTCTCTTTTTTTTTTTTTATTATTATTATTATTATTATTTTAAATTAAGGAGGTGCTGCTGCTCCTCACACTACTACTACCCCTTTTCACTTCTCCTTTCCTATTTTGGAAAATTTTCCACCCCCTCAGTCTAAAACTGGGTCTCTCTCTCCCTGAGGGGCCCAGTTGAGGGGTGAGGAGGTGTTCCTAAGATGGAATCCATTTTCTCAGGTAATTTTCCACAATGCTGCTGATTTTTTTTCCCCCTTTTTTGCCCCTATTTTTTATGCACTCTGTGCTCATTCTCTCATTTTGATGTTAGTTAGCATTGTACATTTCCATTTTCATTTCTGCGCTTCAGGTTGAAACACACTAAATTAGTTGTAAAATCCACTTGGTTAGATCCTTTTGCGTTCCTAGAAGGCTTGAAAATTTGTTTTGTTTTTTTTTTTTTTTTTTAGAGCCCCCCTGATACTGTGGTTAGTTAGTTTGTAAAATGTGGCTTCTTTGTGCTTGTTAGTTTGTGATTTTCCCTTGTTGGGTTCCTACTGAGGACCGATGTTCTGTGTTCGTTGTCCCGGGACAGAGCCTTGCATGGATGAGGTCTTTAGATCTGTGGTTATGCAATGTTGAAATTGTGTTGAAAGTTGAAAGTTTTAATTTACGGCGCGTCGCACCGGCGTGTTTATAGGCTCCTTTTTGCCTCAGTACCTGATTTTTATGCTTGAAATTGTGAAAGAAAGAAGCCCCTGGTACTCTTCATGTAAAGTTCTGGTTAGGATTTGGTTAGATTTGTAATTAAATTTTAATTGGATTGATATAGAAGACGAGAGAGGGGTGAGAAAGATTAGGAAAGAGGGTTCGTTTTGAAGTTACTCTTTTGTAGAAGGGGAGTTGGTGTAATTCTTTTATTGGTTAACAAATCTTTATTTCACCTGCATTTTTGTTTTTGTTTTTTTTTCTTTTTCTTTTTACGGTGGTGTCGGTTTCCGTACTATTGAGGAGACAGGTTTATGGTAAAAATTCTATTTGACGTTTTCATTGCGGAATTCCAACACCAGGCGGTACCGGAGCGGACTGTGGATTCACAAAATCTGGTACCGGGGCGAGTACTAGATTCCTAACAGTGCTAAAGTCCTATATGATTGGCCGCACCCTCAGATGATGTGGAAAATAGAATGAAAGGCTTTTATGAAGATCATCTCGAAAAGACCTCGAATTGTACCAATGCAAGAAACCTGATTAGTGTATACGTAAACTGAAAACAATCTAAAGCATTTTCTAATTGGATTCTGTGATTTTTCTGCTTATTCATCTAATTTATCAAATTTGTCAACTTGCGCCATCCTACTTTAGGGGTCGTCAATGAACTGGGTTAATTGGCGCTTGCGCAAGTCTAATTTCACCTTAGGTCTTAAATTCTTCTGATATGCTTTGCCTGCTCAAGCCAAATCTGGGTTTGGGTTCCACACAACTAACTTTGATTGCTTCACATTTCTTCTACTTGATTTATTAGTACGGAGCTTTGTTACTACTTCAGAAGTCTTAATTCTCAAGTATATACAACCTAACTTTAAATTTAGTGATATGATAGTTTAGTTCCTTTTTGGTCTGTTTTGTATTACGGCGGAGGTTCTTCAGTTGCATCTTTGGCTTAGTCCTGATTTGAGAAGAGAGAAAATCTGAAACTATTTTTCAAATATTTCCACGTCTAAGGGGGGCCTAGTTGGTCTCGCCTTGTTGTGTTCATGTTAAACAGTTGTATCTATAATGCCAGCTTGAAATTTGGGTTTCAATGTTTATAGTTGATCATAAATGTTCAAAAACTTTTTTTTTTTTTTTTAATAATCATATCATATCATATCATATCATATCATGTCAAAAATCATATCATATCATGTCATTTTCAGATTAGGCAGATTCATGTAATGTTGATTTTAGAGTCTTTCCTTTTCATAGTAATTTGCTTGACTGAAACATTATTCTCGCAGCAGTCCCTTGTCCATCTTCTCTTAATTTATTTGCTTCACCGAAACTACATATTTGCACCGTGGCGTTTCCTTTCTATTTCATGATTCATTTGCTTGTCAGCAACACAAAATGGTCATCAAAACTCTTGGTTCTTTGGGTCCACAGGATATGTGATAGATCCTTCAAAATGCAGTGAGCTGAGTTTGGCGGAGAAGAGAGACCTAGTGTATGAAATTTCCCGGTGGGCCGAAAATGCCCCAGAGATTCTTCAGTCTTGGAGCCGGAAAGAGCTTCTTCAGCTAATCTGCGCTGAAATGGGCAAGGAGAGGAAGTACACTGGTGTTACGAAGCCCAAAATGATCGAACTTCTCCTTAGGCTCGTTTCACAGAACAATGGGAGAAGGAATGAAGATATAGGAGGAAATAATCAAAATGGACTAGGAAAGAAAAGGAAGAAGGAATATCCACTAGAGCTTGCTATCAATCTACAACAAGAAATCATAAAGAGCAAAGAACAGCAAGTTGATAAATTAATTTGCCAAAATGTTGCTTGCCGAGCCAGTTTGAGTAAGGGGGATGCCTATTGTAAGAGGTGTTCTTGTTGCATTTGCTTTCAATACGACGACAATAAGGACCCAAGCTTATGGTTAGTTTGCAGCTGTGAACCACCTTATTGCGGGGAGTCATGTGGAATGTCATGCCACCTTAAATGTGCTCTAAAGCACGAGAAGACTGGGATTTTGAAGAGCGGGTGCAATTACAAGTTGGATGGAAGTTTTTACTGTATTTGCTGCGGGAAGGTGAATTTGATAATCAGGTAATTAACAACCATTCTTTGGCTGTTTACTTGCTTGGTTGTGTTGTTTGGCTTGTTAACAATAATCTAATTATTCCCTGCTCGAATAGCGGAGTAGGTTTTTTGGCATATCTACTCTTGGACAGTTGGTTTTTACGTCTCCTCAAAAACTGTGTTTACTTGTATTCTTTATTTAGTCGATTACAACATCGAATTGTCTAGGAAACTTAATTTCATGATATCATGTTTACCCTCTGTAAGTTGTTTTCATCTTGTAGTGCTGAGCTCATGGGTCTTTTGCTTCTTGTATATCTTGCAGGAGCTGGCGAAAACAACTAGCCATTGCCAGGGATGCAAGAAGAGTTGATGTACTATGTGATCGGCTATCTCTAGCTCACAAGATGCTTAAAGGAACTGAACGATACAAGGAACTCGAAGACATAGTCGCTACCGCTGTGAAGAAACTCAAGAAAGAAGTCGGTCCGCTTGATAAAGTCTCGACGCTTATGGGAAGAGCCATAGTCAACCGGCTTAACTGCGGAGCAGAGGTGCAGCGGCTGTGTTCTGCTGCTGCAGAAGCTGTAGATTCCATTCTTTGTAGCACAACAGAACTCGGGGCACTTACTGATGAGCTAATAGCCCCAGGTAAGCTTTTTGTTTATAACACCTCTGGCATTCCAAAATCTGAACTAGATCTTTTTGCAATGAAGTTAAATTAGAACTCCCCCGACTCTTATGGAGATAATAAGATAGTCCCTGACTCGTAAATTCTTTTATTCTTTTTCCCCCCTACTTCTCTAGTCGCTGAAGTTTTACAAATTGATCCATTTCCTGCGTCATCTCACACGTATCTATATTGTCAACTTTGCCGTCATGGACGGTTACAATCTAGCAAAGGTTGTAAAATAATGCTATTAATCATCAACCAAGTAAACGGTTGGCTTTGTATACGGATGAGAATGTATTGAGAGAAGATTCTGTTTTGTTTGGAGAGATGAAATTTGGAAGTTGGTAAGATCTTGGCGACTTGATGACAAGGAAAGTACAGAGACCATATTGGTAGGTCTGCAAAAGTATGGGGACTAACTATCTATTAAACTCGTTGATGATGTTTTCGGTTGATTGTAGGTTTACTCAATGCAGGTCCCCAGCCCTTTCAGATCCATTTTGAGGAAATCTCTCCATTCTCAGTGGCTATATCTCTTCAGTCTTTAGATCATATGTTTGAAGAGAATATAATCGGTTGCACAATGTGGCATCGATGCTCTAATGCTCTCAACTATCCTGAAGAACCCACCTGTTTAATTCTAAGGCCGGAAAGGAAGGTAGCGATATCAGGCTTAACCCCGTCAACAGAATATTATTTCAAAGTCATTCCTTTTAGCAGCACTAAGGATTTAGGTAAGTGGGAGGCCAAGTGTTTGACACAAAACCTCGATAAAATCTGCGGTCAATGCTCAACTAGAAACTCAGAGAGCATGTATGTTCATGAAGATTCGCTCTCACCCATGAAAAAGGAACAGTGGCTAGAGAAGCAGTCCAGGTTCATGGAATCTGATTCGCAGAAGGGCTCGACTAACTCGAGTGAGAATATTAACTCAGCACGGAAAATAACTAAGTTCACCCTATCGACGAGCGATAATGATGCCGTGCCTTTGGAAATGGCATGCAAATCGATAGGCTTATTAATATCAATAATGGTACACCAGATTCCGCAAATAAGAAGGATCAAGCAGAGCAACAGTACGAGTACTGTGTTAAGGTGATAAGGCGGTTGGAGTGTGAAGGGCACATGGAGAAGGAATTTAGGGTGAAGTTTCTTACTTGGTTTAGCCTAAAAGCAACGGCGCAAGAGAGGCGGGTGGTGAGTGCTTTTATAGACGTGTTGATCGATGAGCCGGCAAGTTTGGTCGCGCAGCTTGTAGATGCTTTCATGGATGGGATATGCAACAAGGAGAAGCCCCCCGCGCGAAAGGGCTTCTGCACTACACTTTGGCATTGAATGCTTGATTATCTTAGTATTCTCGGTGCTCCTAATTTCTTCTGCTTGAAATTTAAGAAAAAAAAAAAAGTTGCGAATTTAACTCATTCGGCTAATTCATGATTATCATTTTGGTTGTAAGGTGAATCTTGCTAATTGAAATGGATTGTGACATGTTTTTTACATGTTGATTCCTTGTCCTTGTTTTGATTTTCTCAAACTATTTTCTTTTCCTCTGCAATTTTTTCTTAGGCCTGTTTACGCAACAAACTTTTTGCTGCAGCAAAAGCAAAAGCTTCACATTGAAACTTCTTGTTATTATGGCATTTTGTTCTTCTAGCGCGTGACATGATGCTATGCTTCTTGAAGAAGAGAAGTTGTCGATAGAGGATATGTATGTAGTTAATGGTTTATTTGTTTGGTTTATATAATATTTGCTTGCGCGTTTATTTCATTTGCGTGTATTATTTTGCATTATACATCTATAAGAATAGGTATGCAGGTATGTTTGTATACAGGCATTTTATGAGTAAAACAATGTGAGCAGTGTATATATATTTGTATTTGTACGTGTACAAGTTTCTTTTTTTTGGTTCAGTTAATTAAATTTAACATATCTGAGTGATTTCATTTAATAAAAATTTATCAAATTTAACAGCTTTAACTACTTTTCATAATGAGTAATTACATAAATACTCTAAATTTAAGAGTTAATTTTTTTAAAAAAAGAAGTTCAAGGACGAATTTTTAAATAGCCGATAGTTGGAGGGGGGGGTCTCAGAACGTGTTCTTTTATTTGCGGATTCGGAACCTGGGTTCGGACGGATATTACCCGACCCGTTTGTAGCCCTATATAAAAACCCCCCCAAAAAGAGAGGAGAAGGAGAGAGAGAGAGAGAGAGAGAGAGAGAGAGATGGATCCGCAGTTGAGAGAAGTAGCGCAGCTCTTCGAGCGATTCAAAGCCTCTATTTTGAGGAGCGATTTCGACAATTGCACCAATCTCCTTTCCCAGCTGAAGGTAATAATCGATCCTGTTGTTCTTCGATCCTATTGTTTCTGAGATCTATACGAGTATTTGGGAGCGCATCGGATCGAATTAGGTTTACTGTGACGAGATTTTGATCGTTCATGGTAGTTTTAGGGCTTTTATTAAGCATCTTAAGCTTTAATTGGCTAATTTATGTTTAGGAATTTAGTTTGATTTTATTGAAAAAAAATTGATCCTGAAGTTGCTAGGGTTTGTTTGAGGGTAGGGTTCGGCTTGTTGATTTGTTTGTTTTGGTGATCTGTTTAGTATTGGTCTAGATATTCTTTTCGTGTTGTACAAGAGATCGTAGTATAGAAGAAATGGAGGAGGCAGAGGAGCGATTCTGAATTTGTAGAACCAAATTTGTTTTAGAGGCCTTGGTTATTTTGGTATCAACCAAATTTGTACTCACTTTTTCTTTTTTCTCATGAATGTTGTATCGATTTTGGTGTTTTCTCTTAGTTTAATGATGCATTAGAGATAAAGTAATATTATTACTACTGTTTGTGTAATAATTTCCTCAATTATGTGAATATTAATTTCCCGAACGATTTAAAAATGTTCGATGCATAAAATGAGATTCTTTTTGGCGCTTGCAGGTGCTGTTGACAAAATTTCCTAGCCTTCCACCATCATTCCAGCGAACTCCTAATTCTGTGGAGGAACTGACATTAGCAAGTAACTCTTCAAAAATGAAAACATTTAAATTCTAAATTCTTTTTCCCGTCATATTATTACGGTTACGATTGTTTGTACACGTACGAGTATGGGTTTCTACACTTTGTGCAGTCTTAGACGGTGCTATGCAATGTCATGCTATTTTACGACAATAAGACTGGACCTTCATATTTTGTAACTCTTATGTTTTCTTTTTGGCATTGAGCACCCCCCAAGCTGAAATTGCATTTGCAAAAATTAATTAATTCTGGTTAGTTTCATAATGATTGTACTCTTTTATATCTCATCTAATAGGTTATGTTTGTAACACTTGAGATGGGTGATTAAGTTTATCACTGATTTCACTGTAAATTATTAACTATTTAATTTGTTTTCATTTACAATTTAACCTTATGAATTATAATTTACATGCCTGTTTTGTTGTATGTTGAGTCCTTTCGTTTTGATATCATCTTTGTTAGATGGATCTCATCTTATAAGTGGCATTTACCATCATTCTGTTTCAGTTACTTGTATAGAAAACTGGCAGCAGTTTTTTGTCTTTGTGATTTCCATTTCTTTTTTGAAATGATTCATTTATCTTGCTTCGGAATTGTTTTTTTACCTGTTTGTTCTTCCTATGCTAGTGTACAGAAATGGCAACTAATAATATTATTCTGAGCAATTACAGGGGATATTTATGAGCATGCTGTTGTTCTGAGTGTGAAGACTGAAGACCAGGATGCATTTGAGAGGGATTTCTTTCAGCTGAAACCTTATTACACCGACACATGGTATCTCCTAAATTTTAATGTTTTCACAGTTTTTTTCCTGCTTTTTAGGATAGTTATACTTGATTAGTATTCATGATATTTTAGATTTATTTTGTGGTGCTCAAAAAATATCTTGTGATACTTTGAAATTTTCACTTGTGGGGAAGTACAGCATAGATATGACTGGCATTGTAGCGTAGCATATATCATTGTCTGGATAAATGTAAAGCAAATAACATATGATACATTAGATGCATCCAATGTTTCCGGCTTACTATTCATCTTTAGTTAATGAAAAAAAAGTCCTCACATAATGAAAATATTAAATTTCTTAGTTCCCTTTTTACCATCTCTTTTTACATGTTACCTGCCTGCTTGGCAGGGCTTAATGTTGCCTTAACATTTTTTTTATAAGCATAGCTATAACTATGTCTTTCTTGATGAACTTTAGATAAGTAGTGGACTTAACAGTTCTATATGATTTGCTAATTTGTGGGATTACATGACCGTTCTTTGTATCAACTCTTCTTTTTATGGCCTTGTGTTGAACAGTGGTATAATTCCCCCATCACCACAAGAGTACCCAATTTTGGGCCTTAACCTTCTGAGGCTTCTGGTACAAAACAGAATAGCGGAATTCCACACTGAACTAGAGCTGCTTCCATCTAGTTCCCTAGAAAATCCCTGCATACAGCATGCCGTTGAACTGGAGCAATCATTCATGGAAGGTGCTTATAACCGGGTCTTAAGCGCCAGGCAGACTGTCCCACATGAGACATATGTTTATTTCATGGACCTTCTTGCAAAAACTGTTAGGTAAACTAGTACTGGGAAATCTTATAACTTCAGTTTGGTGTATTTTAAGGACTTTAGAATTGGTTATTTATGAGCCATTCGCATATTTGCAGGGATGAAATAGCTGGATGCAGCGAGAAAGCATATGACTACCTGACTATAAATGATGCGAAGAAGATATTGATGTTCTCTTCTGAACAAGAGCTTTTCCAGTATATAACTGAGGTACGGATATTTGGTTCTTAAACTTCTTCCTGTTTTACCATATGCCGGTGTTCTATCTTATTAAGATAGATGATACACCCTTCAAGTATTTTTTCACACCGCTTGAAAGGATCATTATAAAACGTAGACCCTTTCAATGTCTCTCTCTCTCAACATGTCAATGTTGGTTCATCTTTTAATGTGTAGTTAGGAAGCTCTATGCATTATTTTCGTCTAGAGAACACACAGGGTTCTAGAATGAGCCCCAGATGGATAATAAGTTAACAACTCTTCATATCCTTTGTGGGGCATGATATCTGATCCTTTTACTGTGCATCTTTGCTCGTCGGCAGGAACACCCTGATTGGGAAATCAAGAATGGGTGTGTGTTCTTCCAAAAGGCGAAAGAGTTGCAGCCTAGTAAGGAAATACCTTCGCTGCAGTTGATCAACCAAACACTGAGTTATGCTAGAGAATTGGAGCGAATAGTCTGAAAGTCTAACTCTGCACTGAATTCTCTCCTCCTTCATTCTTCTTCGTTCACATTTTCAATTACCGAACTCGCTCGATTCAGCCTTCAGTATCCCAGGAAAATGTATTAAACTTTCTCGTATTCATCTTTCTGAACTTGCCATTTGTTTTCTTTGTTTTAAACAAACTGTCGTCCGATTTCTTCTTTGGTTAATTATGATGATATACTATTTCGGTGGTGAAACAAAGAGATGAAAGCTGGCTTGCTGCATCTTTTGATTTGTACGAATTGTTGTTTCAGCTGAATCCTTTACCTTATATTTTTGCTAGGGACGTTTTGTTTGATACAACAATATATTAATCAAACTGATTTTGGTTTTTTGATAGAGATTCACTAAATTTATCAGCTATTTATTTCCTAAATTTTATATCTCCACCACTCTAAATGATTTTGAAACCTCCAAAAAAAATTTAAATTATTACATTATGAGTGAAAGTGAAATGATTATTAAGATAGAATGAAGTGGTCCACAGTAAAATGGTAGATAGACAAGGGCCATTCAATAATTTCACCGGCGTATTCTTACGTGTTTATGTGATAGTGATAATTCTTTATGTTGTGCAATTGCTACTCCTAACACCAGTGATCGTCTGTCTTATTAACAAGAGCATCGAACATGTAGGAATATTATTAACCTCGATGCAGATTACATACATATAAAAAATATAATCCACCTTATTGGTAGCAAGTAATAAATCAGAACAAGGCAACAAGATCACCTTATAGATAGGACAGAGGATAAACAAACTAGACCCGCCGATGGAGCTCATCTTCACGAACTCCAGCGTCGACCCCGGCGTTTTCAATAACTTTGCTATCTATCGTCTTCACGAACTCGAAGACGAACTCACCGTCAGCGTCAACGATTTCAATAACTTCTTCAGCGAATCGACGATGCTCGAGAAGGATGGGCGCTTTCTCGGATCGCTGTAACAAAAGCATTCAGTGTATAAAGAAAGAACTGATCCAATAAAAGCAGTCTTCGAGAAAGAGCAACGCTACATGTACACCCCCAAAGGGGGTGTACATCTTACACCCACCCATCTAAGGGTGGGGGGGTCACTTCACAAATTGTGAAGTGACCCCTCACCACACCCCACCCATTGGATGGGTGGGGTGTGCGATGTACACCCCCAAATAGGGTGTACAAGTAGCATTTTCCCTTCGAGAAAATACCAGGTCTTTGACAAACTTAATTAAATCTGAGAATTATGCATATTTCTAACAGTACTACTAATTTTTACAATATGCGATAAACAAAAAAAGTTCGTGATTTAGGACGCATTTGGCCTTTTTTATCGCCCTCAAGCTTGAGAATACAGTAAATGTAACTAATTGCGACGATGAACTTCTAGCTCGTATTGTTCAAAAGAAGAAAAAATGTTACCAAACAAAACTCATAATGCATGGAGTGCAAATAATCTTCAATCCACTGGATGTACATTTAATCGCATAAAATTTAAACCTAAAAAAGGAAAAAGTAAATGAACAAATGTAGATGGCGATTAAATTTGTGTGCTTCTTTTTCTCCCTACAGAGAAGCTAGGAATTGTATTAAGAGAAGATTCGGAACTGGCACACACAGATGTTATGAAACACAGAATCACGGTTACAATAATATCAACATTATCTAAATTCAAGAGAAGTCGACTGGAAGGAAATCAACAGCTTAAGAAAGGATATTCAGAAAATAAAAGACTTACTCGTCCCAGCAAGATTCAACCAGAGCAGCCAACTCTGGGGAAGTACCTTGCGGTAGTGTGAGCCTTCTATTCTGAAACGCCACTGCTCCAACAACCTGCACCATTTCCGAAATCAAACTTAAACTTCAATTATACTTCACTGTAAAAACAACCACAATTACATAGTGCAAAAATCTCCTCCCGAGAAAAGAAATGCTTAAAATGGAATCATTAATAGTAATCGAACCTAAAGAATACCTGTGCTGGGCTGAGACCACTCCATGGTTGCTTCATTGTGAGCAGCTCCCACAAAATAACTCCGAAGCTGTAAACATCGCACTTCTCATTTGATGGCTCGCCACGGAGGAATTCCGGAGCCATCCATTCGGGCTGCAAAGGAAATTTTCCATCCAGGATCTGGTTTAAGGCCAAAGGATTGAAAACTAATAAATGGTGCAACAAGGAGTACAAAATACTAACAGTTCCAGCGACAGATTTCGAGGAGACGAAAGTGTTTGGCTTGAACCTGGACAAGCCAAAGTCACCTACCTGATGAGACAGCAATGTATCAGTAAAAGAGGATATCAAATATAATATACGGATTTAAAAAATAGGTGAAGATAATGCAAATTTCACAACTTACCTTCACAGACCAATTCTTATCTACCAGTAAGTTTGGAGACTTTAAATCCCAATGGACAATGGGTGGATTAAGACAATGAAGATAATTGATGCCTTTGGCCTGCATACATAATATGATCTCAATTATTTTCTTGAAATAGTCTCATTCAGTGAAAATAATATAGAGCCTTGATTAACAAATTAGTTTGGCTATACATAGAATATTTTGCATAAAAACCTACTCCCTGTTGAATTCGCAACTTTGGCCGTCTTTTTGTTTTTCTAATTTTAATTAAAATGTCCTTGTATGGACCAGAATGCCTATGGTTTGAACTGCAGTTAACACCTCGATTACAAAGTAGGCCAGGGGCATTTCAGTCCGTAAAATAAGCTTTTCAAACCAGAGTTAAGTGTGGATCAACATTGTAAAAGTGAAAAATAGGCCGATTACTTTAGTGAAATCCCCATAAACATACCACATCTAAGGCCATACGTAATCGACGCCTCAGATCCAACATTTCTCCTGCAGCTGCTTTGTTGATAAGACGGTAGAGGCTACCTCTGTTTGAATTGGTAGAAGATGTCAGTAGAAGAAATTATATAAATAGGGCAAATTTTTTAATCTTCTTTTTGCATAAATAAAGGTGTGTAAAAGGTTACCGTGGCAGATACTCTGTCACTATTGACAGATGAGGCCGCTTGGTGACAGCACCCATGAATAGTACAACATTTGGATGCCGAACCCGTTTCATTATTGCAACCTATAATAGATCACGAGTTTGAAATATGATTAATCTCTGAAGATCAATTTTAGCAAATAGTGCTTGGTATGTATATATCAAAGCAAATTTCCAAAATTCAGACATTTGCTCCAATAATATCACAATAAGGAAAAAACCAAGTTCTGATTTTTTGTAGATACTATCAGCACCAGGGATATCCAGGATTAAAATACTTTATTAAGAAATAAAATGCACCGATATCTTGCATACAAAGCTTGAGAAATCAACTATTTAAATATACAAAAGCACACCTCTCTGAGGAACTCTTTCAGCTGTTCTTCACGAAAATCTTGTTCGGTAAGGACTTTCACTGCAACGTCCTGCAGGTTGCGAATTTATTGATCATTATTTGCCACAAACTATGAAGTTTTGGAGAATTACGGAAGTCCTTTACCATACCCAGATGCTAGAAAAATTAAATGCTAGGAGAAAAATTGACAAAGGGTACTAAACAGTGGAATAGGCCTGTGAAATAAAGAATAGACAACTTACCGATCCATGCCACTCAGCATGATAAACAGTGCCAAACGAACCTAAGGAACAAAAAAACATAGAATAAAATAAGAATAAGATTGTAAAGATATAACAGTGCAATTCTTTGGCTCTGAACAAGCACAGTTACAATAGGATTTGCTTGTCCAAGATGATATTTTTTTAAGAGAAGAAAATACCAGCACCAACACGCTCCTTCATTTCCAACTCATCCCATGAGATCTCAAGCCAATCCATAGCTAGAGATGGTTCAAGACTCAAGTATTTTGGAATAGTGATGTTTGGATTGTTCCCATTATTCTCACCCTTGTTACTTGTCTCCATCAGTTTTAATTGTCTAAATACGTCTATTTCCAATAGGTTGTTCCCATTCCTAGTGAACTGATTTTGTTTTGAAACAATGCCTTCTATGCTAGATACTTGTGAGATGCTTTTATCCCCAAGAATAGGAATAATAGAGTTCCTTGCGACTGCATCTGAGATTCCTGGCACAGAACTTACTAGTCAGATAAGTACTTTTACTTCAAATACTGTACTATATATATATATAACCCTGTAAAAATCTGAATTATTTCAATTTATTCAAAAAAGAAAAATCCTTTGAAAATTAAATTTCTTACAAAAATAGGATCATCTTAAGTAGGCAAATCATCCCACTATAAGAGCGATTTGTTGGAAAAAGTTCATTATAAGGGGGTTACTTTCCTGAGTACAAGGGTGTATATGTGACAAATAATGATTTTGAATGGCACTAAAAATTCGGATTTTTTATGAATATATATGTAGTCAGATAATATGGCAAGGGCATATTAATAAATATCCTTGAATTTGAATCGGGCTATAGAAATCACAATACTAGTGCAAAACTCCTTAGAATGCTGTTGGTATAACAAGTCAAACACTTGTATACAGTCAGGAAAAGGATAAGGATTTTATACCTGAATGTTTAGAATTTGCATCAAGAACACCTTTATGCTCTCTAATTAACTGTTGATTGTAACATGTATTAGGGGTATAATAGTCTTTGCAACTCATTAAATGTGAAACTTGGAAAGGTGATGGTACAGAGGAGAGCAAGTGGCCATTAATGGTTGAATCAGGATCATGTATATTTCCTGGTTCACCAATAAGATCTACTACGTACTCCCTGTTGAAGATTAGAGAAGAAAAGGTAAAGAATAAAACAATAAAACGTTTAATCAACTTAATAACGTGTGATATATATCTTGCTTCTATTTGTGCACAAACATGAAATAAATATTGGAAGCCTCTTATCTCTATTTGTATATCTTATTCTTTGTTTCACCAATATGCATACCATAAAAAAAAAAAAAAACTTGAAACTATTTTACATGCGTTATTTATTGTTTTATATTCCTCTTAATTATAGCACTTCCACAGGTCAGGAATACAGACCCTTCGCTACCTCCCAATCGGTAATAATGGCTCATCTAGAGACTAGGATGAAAGATCATGGACCTTAGGACACCACAGTACATCATGGTAGATAGCAAGGACAAACCAGAGGTCACTTAGGGAAAAAGCAGTTTATAAGAGGGGCGGCGAGAGAAGATACACACCGTAAAATATTCTTAGCGTCCTCAATTTTGACAAGACAAGAAGAACGATGTGCTGAAGAACAATACTTGCAACCTTGAGCAATTCGACATGGGAGACCTATTAAATCAGCTAGCTCCTGCATTTTCAAGCAGGTAATATGAGAACAACTAACTTTTGAAGAACATGTAGCCTTTGGACTAATTAGAGAATAAGATGTAGTAGATAAGACAAATAAACAAAAATAAGGACTAAATCGTACACTGAAAAAAACATAGATGGCAAGCCTATACACTTTGAATGATACACTCCCAATCATTCAGCAGAGATGAACTTGGTTCAGAACTGAAAAACCATGCAAGAGTACAATTTAATCAATACCCACGGCTATTGAATGATAGGGTAGAGGCAACTCTTAGCATCTAATTAAGAACACCAAGAATGAAGAATTTTTTTTTTAAAGAAGAAAAGAACACGGAAAAGAAGTGATGCCAGGGAATTTCAACAGCACTGACTAATATGATTCAGTTACTTTCAGAATAGCAATATTTCAACAGAGTTATTTAATGGATTATAGCACACGGAAGAAAACCAGACACCAAGACTTCCCTGCCCAAAAATTGCAGCAGTAAGATAGATAGATTAATGCATGAGCAGAACACATATGAATAGTTAAACGGCATGGAACCCACTTGCAGTTTTTTAGCATTCATTTGAGAATTCAAGTTTGAATTTGAACAAACCCCCAAAACACGAGCTACTCATTAACACTTCCCAAGTACAGCATAAATCTACATCTTTGTCACGATGAAAAAAAAAAAAAAAACCAAAAGGATACTAAAGAGTAGCGAGATTTATATAAGCAGAAAAAAAGGCAAACTGATATGCTACAAATAAGCTGGAATCGCACATTAAGAATGCATTACCTTGAAAAGAATGGCACGGTGCCTGCAAAACCCCACAGATAAACTGCCGATAGGGACAACAATGCATTTCTGACGTTTCTTCAATTGTTTGCTAGATGATTTCCATAGCATATATAGATCCCCCTCTGATTTCAATGCACCCCTTTATCATTAAAAAATCAATACTCAGAATCAATGATCTAAAGTCATCTTAATTTAAGTTTCATAAATTAAATGTTCAACACACCCCATGCAGTCCGAAACAAGCCTTGCAAGCTTTGTTATAAGATCTAAGGTGAACCCTAATGAATGACAGAGCTCCTGGGCTCTTCTTTCGAGCTTGATTAGGGCGTAGTCTTGATTTTTGTCGACGAGGACGACCTCCAAAGAAGATTCACTTGGATCGACATCCCTAAGGTCCGTCAATGTGGGAAGCCGCCTTCCTTCTTCTGATCCATTGCACATAGCCCACAGGTATGGATCTATTCCCAATATGTTGTAGAATCCGTGTGTTATCTTATCAGAGAATGGCAAGCATCCGCTGACCTATACAAACAATTAAAGATCACAATTGGAAAAATACAATACCTCCTAGCAATCATAAGATTATCAATTTAAGAACCGTATATACTACTGAGAAAGTAAGAAAAGACCAGAATTTCTAACTAAGCTTAGAAATAAAAGGCCTAAAATTGTACTCCTATTTCTTATTTCAGCTTAAATAAAGAATCCAAATGTTGTTTATAAGTGGGCTTGCATTACACCATCCCAAAGCAAAGTAGTTTTCAGAGTTCATATTTGTTCAAACTCAGAACGAAACAAGCAAACAAAATTACTTGGAAATTCAATTTTCAAGTCATTTCTTACTGTACTTCCGAAACAAACAAATACCAGATTTCAGCAGCTATGATCAAATTCTGCCATAGATGCATACCCAGAGGCGGTACGAGACCGTGTCGGAATCCGACGATACCCCGCAAATCTCCTCCGCGCTCTCCTGAACGAGGCGGTGCGGGGATTCCGCCAGGAACGCCTGAGACGTGAGCCGCATCGCCAGCGACAGCTGCAGGTAATAGCTCTCCCTCGCCCTCTGCGCCCAACTCCTCTCGACCTCGCCCTCCTCTTCTCTCCCCGATCCGCTCACCGACGCCGTCACCGTCGTCCCCGACGCCCCGCTCCCCTCGATCGTGAACAAGCTCCCCCCATAGCTACTACTCCCCCCACCACCGCCGCCGCCGGAGAGCCGCCGTGGGGTGCGATCGAACTCATCGATCATGCTACGGACCGCATCTGCCGCCGCCGCCGCCGAATCAAGCAAGGGTCGGCGCGATTCCTCATGGGCGGCGACCGATCTCCTACGACAGGAATCGCCGGCGCCGAGATCAGAGGGCTGCGCGGGGATCGCGGGATCGCGGCGGCGGTGGGGCATCGTCGCGCAGCGGGGGAGCCCTCCGCATCCTTCGACGCCCCCCAAAACCCTAGCGCTTCGATCGACCAAAAAAAAAGGACGCGACGCGATTTAAAGGGAAGTGTTCAGGGGAGGCGACGGGACTGCGCTAAGGAGGCGGTGGAAGAAGTCGATCGAGAGGGGAAGGTGCGGTGGAGGGAATTGAAAAAATAAAATAAGCGCCAAAGAGGTTAACGTGCGCCAGGGGTTAACGTGCGCCAGGGGAGGAGCACGTGCGAACTCGCCTCGGCTGGGGGCCACGTGGCAATAAAATGTCCTCGGTCGAGCGACACGTAGATGGGCGCCATTGGGCGCTGCTAACGTGCGCGGGATTCGGTTCCTTTTTAGTAATTTTTTAATCGTCTTCACGGCGGGAGCCGCAGGACCGTTGGCGTAATCCCTCCATAAGCAACTAAATATAAATGTCCGAAACGGTCGCATGGGGACACAATATTTTTTTCCTTTTTTTTTTTTTGAGAGAGAGAAATGGGGACACAATATTCACATACAAGGGATATCTCTAAACAAAGAGTAATATCCCTCAATTTGCAACCAAGCATCTCGTGGGAGAACTGAATAGAATAAGTTATTTTGATCCAAATGAGTTGTTCTCGATTATTCTGAAATAATATGTTAAAATTATTTTTTAAAAAACTAATTAAGAACAATTTTAATTAAATATGTATAAATAGATATATAAATAGATATATAAATAAATATATAAATCTTATTGTATAATATAAATTAATTAAATTTGATATATTATTTATTTTTATTGAGTTTTATTATTTATATATTAATATTTAATTATTTTATTTTATATTAAATTATTTTTCATATATTATATATTTTTAAAAATTTGTATTGAAATTTATAGTATTATTATTATTAATTAAAATTATAAGGACATTGCTGGTATTATATTTTATTTATTACATATATTATAAATAGATTATATAAATTAAAATAAATTTATATAAAATATTCCTTAGTAGCCCTTTATTGAGTGTTATATAAATTTAAACCAAGAGAAGATAAAATTTAAATATTAATATAAATCTATTTAGTCTAGAATTTAGATAGTTTTTTATATAAGTTATAAATATAGTATAGATGCTATTTTTGACGGTAGTATCCATACCCACGGTGGTGATAACACTCATGAAGGCGGTAAGAACTAAAATTTAACCACATCCGTAATGGTTATATCCATGAAGATGGTGGGGACTAAAATTTAGTCATATTCATAATCTTCTAGATTTATAGAAAACTAGAGAAGAATGGAAGAGATTCAGAATGAGGGTTCGGATTGATGCTACTCTATTGCAGAAGAAGAGTAGGTGTAATCGGTGTAATTCTTTTCTTGGTTAATAAATCTTATTTCACCTGCATTTTTTTTATTTTAATTTTTTTTTTTATGGTTATGCTAGTTTCAGTTATATTGAAAAGATCAATTTTTGATAAAATTTTAATTTGACGTTTTCGCTGCGAAATTCAATACTAGACAGTATTAACGTGAATTGCGATATTCTGTGATATTAGAATGAATACCGAATTTCAAATTTCTAGCTGTAGATAAATTTTTGTATTACTTTTCGCTACTGACCCTCTGTATCGTATAAAACTCATCGCATATTTTTTGAGACTGAGATATCTCTCATTCACGTGAACTCATGTCATGATGATTCACAAGACACAACCATGTGTCCATGCAAATTCAATTTCACAACATTTTGAGATGCGTGAGTAGTCATGTTTACGGCTCTTTTAATCTCCAGCGTATATATATATGAGATATATATCATGGCTATATGCGTGTCCTTTCCTTGTTGTCACGTAATTAACCACAAAGTTTCATATAATTAGCTTTTAAGCCCTATTCTCCAAATCTTTTTTTTTTTTTTTTTTTTTTTTTTTTTTTTTTTTTTTTTTTTTTTTAAATGTCTTACTTGGTTCCCTGAATAGACCCTCGCATGTGAATGCCGTTAGCCGCATCAGCTTTTCTGGAGCTTTTACTGTAGATAGCAACCCATCAAATATATCTCATTTATTTCTTTCATAAGTAATGCTACACGTACATCCAAAATAGAATGTACATTCTACATCCCATCTATTTAAGGATGAAAGTTTTTTCATCCATCATTTTAAAGTGATTGATAAAATTTATCTCATTTTTAAATGAATGAGGTGTAAGATATTTAAGATGTACATTTAGTATTTATCTTCTTTCACATAATATCCCTACTTCTGATATTTTACTTTACAATAGTACTGTTACAAGAGACAGTTCTCATATTATTTTACTCAAAAGATCAATCTAGACAGAGACAACTAAAAAAAAATCTTAACAATAAGTATATGATTAGATATGCATTCAGTTGTATATGTGTGTGTTTACACTAGGATGGTGTTCACACTTAGTCTCGGTTTAGAATTAATTTCTTCCTCTTATGCTCCCCTTCATTGCATGCTTGTGATTACTCTCATGTCGAGGTCAGATAAGACTGAGTCATAGTAGAAATCTGTCGACATTATTTTGCATGTTCACTTTAAATAAATTTATTTCTTTCTTTCTACGGATTCGAACTTTTGAAAATAGTGATAAGCCCGGTAGATTAGCGGTTAGATAAGCCTGTAATATCAAATAAAAAATTTTATATCGTATTTTCTGTCATGATTTTTAATTTTTTAAAATTAGTTGTAGACGACGGTTCTTTCTTTCTATTCGTTCTCGTGCGCAATCTGCAAAAAGCAAAATATTTTCTCCGGAGATTGAGCCGTCATAAAAAATTTGGATTAGGGTTAAATCGTAACTCTCGTTATGTCATATATATATATATATATATATATATATATATATATATATATATATATATATATAATTAGACTGGAATACTATCGATAGTACCAAGTCATTGGTGCTATCAAATTTTCAGTCGTTGGATTAAGAAATGTGTGGTTACGATGATAGTGGTCCCTCTAAGATTTAGTTGATGGTTGGTTGAATAGTAAAAATTTTAGGGGACGATTATAATTCTAACCGCATATCCTTTCATCCAACGGCTGAAAATTTAATGGCATCAATTATTTGGTACTATCGATAGTATTCCAGCCGGATTATATATATATATAATCTAATATAAGGATGTTTTAATTACGTCCGTCCATCAAAGATATGTCCCGATATATTCTAACCGATTGAATTAATTATATCTTTAAAGATCGTTTTGAATAAATCACTGTAGACCACATCAAACAAAGCCATCTATGTAAGAATCCAAAGTAGCCTCCAACTATGTGCTCTTAATGAAGACTTTCTGTTGCTTCTATTTTCAGAAATGTCTGCACTTGTAGTTCATCACAAATTTCGGGCCACATTTCCTTAAAATAGTAAATAAAATAAGCATTGGAATCTGTTCATGGCAGAGGCCAAAAAGATTAAAATCCAATAAAATAAGGAAAAATTCTAATTTAACTAAATTAGTCAACCAGATTATAATACATACAGTTGCAATTGCGTATACAGGCATTGCTCATAGCCATGGCTCAATCACAGTCCCACCAACTACAAAATGACGCACTACATTAAAATATTGATAAAGAAATGAAAATAATTGGGAGCAAAGATCTAGCATGAGATTGGTCCAAGGGGCTCTGTTCCACTGTAATTGAATATGCTTAAGAGTATATTAATATCTTAATAACAATGCAGGGCCCCTTTCCATTACTTTAATTGATGATAATTTGTCTGTTATTGCGCAACAAAGACAGTGAAATAATTAATACTTAATCACTCGTGCTTAATGATAACCACAACTTGAAGACCATAATATATTTTTTATTCATTAGCAATTTTCTTCGACTGTGATCTAATACAAATGAATCGTGGGGCATCTTCCTCCACTCATTAGGCCAAAAAGATTTATTTTTTATATAATAATCTCTGAGAATTTCATGCTTGCTGACTAATCTAACACAAAGTATGTTACTTTAATTAGTGATCTTCTTTTTTTTTTTTTCGGGCCGGGGGTAGGGGTGGCAATCCAGTTCGCTGTTCGCAAGTCAGCTCGTGTTCGGCTCGAAATAAGCTCGAGATCGAATCGCTCGTTTAGTAAACGAGTCGAAATTTTCAGCTCGTTTAATAAACGAGCGGCTCGATAACAACTCAAATATATATATATATATATATATATATATATATATATATATATATATATATATATATATATATATATATATATATATATGAAAAATACTACATGTACACCCCTTGGGGGTGTGCATCATACACCACCACCCATCTAAAGGTAGGGGTATTTTTTAGGGATCACATGAAGTGACCCCTCATCACACCCCCACCATAGATGGGTGGGGGTGTGAGATGTACACCCCCAAAGAGGGTGTACATATAGTATTTTCCTATATATATATATATATATATATATATATATATATATATATATATATATATATATATATATATATATATATATATATATATTACTATTTAGATTTTAGACCGTCAATTTTTTATGAATTTTAATTATTAGATTAAATTTTTAATTTTTTTATTTTCTTTCAACTTTACATCTAATAGTAGAAATGAAAATCAAACTTGTCGTTCGCGAGCCAGCTCGTGTTCGGCTCGTTAATAAACAAGCCGAATTTTTCAGCTCGATATTTAAACGAGCCGACCCCAGCTCGCTCGTGTTCGGCTCGTTGACACCCCTAGGAGGGTGTGAAAGGATACGAAGTTATTATTGTCCTTTAAAAGTTTAAACTATTAGAAAACCGTATTTTTAATATTTCAACACTTTTTCTTGCATCTGAGCTCGATATTTTTTATAGAAGTGATCGAGTTTGGCGAAACTCGAACTCAAAACCTTCTGTTTTAATACCATGTGAAATTAATTATATGAAACAACTATTATACTCTAAAAACTAAAATTATTAAAGTGCAGTGTTTTTAATCTTTCAACACGGGAAAATAGTGATTCCAATTTTTTAATTTTAGGAATGTTCCTTAAGAACTTAATTAACCATAGTTCAGGTTTTTGCTAAACCAATTAAGTAGCTAGTGTGGCTTTAATGGGTATTTGTATTAACATAAGAACTTTTAGTGGCCTCCATGTAAGAATAGTTTGTATAATGGGATTAATTAAGTGCAAAATTAACATTAGCATTATAAGGAAATTCCAATTTGGTGATTTTATCTGAAGCAAAATTTTATGTGACATGACCATATCTTTGAACCCCAGAACAAATTGAAGTTGGATGACCAAATTTTTTTTTATTACAATAGAAAGGAAAGTCAAAGGTGTTGATCTTGTTCTGATTCTAAACCAATGAATATTTAAACAAGATGTTGATGTGAATTAAAACTTAACATTCCAGTTGCATATAAATCACAATTATTAGTTGCACATGAGCTCATACAATTGAGAAAATGGACTCTCTTTTTTTTCTTTTTTTCTTTTTTTCTTTATTGAGATAGAAAGGACACTTGACAATGAGAAAATAACAGCTCCTATAAAGAAAGTACAAAATCTCTGATATAAGCAGCTGAGAGGTTGAACAACTCAAAATAAAAGTATGCAATGGAAATACTTAAAAGTGTACTAATTATTGAAATATTAAAAATATTGTTTCTAAAAGACTAAGCTTTTGGAGTATAATTGTTATTTTATATTATTTCATATGGTATCATACAAGGAAATCCTGTGTTCGAATTTTGCCAGGCTCCTAACATAATTAATTTCTTATTTAATTCAAGTTTTCGTTTTGGGCATATCAAAAAAAGTATCGAGTCCAAAGATGAGGAGGAGCATTGAAATATTAAAAAACAAAATTTTCTAAAAGCTCAAGCTTTTGGAATACGACGGCTGTTTCATATTATTTCACACACAACGATTATTTTTAATATTTCAATACTAATTACAACTAAACACAGAAGTTGGGTCTTAATAAGTCGTACTTGGAATTTGTATTTTGGGTCCTCTTGGGCCCAGCGCTAATATTGGCCCTTTTAAATACCATACCTGGAAATAGTTTCATGCTCTAGCATATGAATACTATCGATAGTATAAAGTCATTAGCGCTATCAAATTTTTAACCTTTGGATTAAAAAATGTACGGTTATAATGATAGTGATCCCCTAGAGTTGAGTGGGTGATTGGTTGAATAGTAAAAATTTTAGAGAACCACTATAATCCCAACAACACATACTTTCATCCAAGGGCTAAAAATTTAGTAGCACAAATTACTTTGTGCTATCGATAGTATTCCAGCTAGGACTCTAAGTTTCAACTTAAAACTTTTGACTTTTAAGATTCAAAAACACATTTCAAATTTTGATCACATCATAAATTTCATAATTTTTATTTGCCAAACGTCTAATTGCTACTTTTCGAAGTAGAGTAGTTGTTTCCGACAGATAGGCCAGAGCGGGCCTTTGAGGGAGGACCTTTTTAATAACTGGCCACAAACTCTTTTTTTTGTTACTATTTTGTGTTTTGCTAAGTTCATTATCCTACTGATAAATCAGCCACAATCAAAAGATAAAGACATATATTAATACCAAAGACGAGCCACATATCGTTAAACAAGGTCCCTTCACCTATGAATACAGTTGAAAAGAAATACGACTCTTTCAATCGATGCGATAATTCACTGCTCTAATGCAAGCTGTTTGTGCCGATTCAGATCATTGAGGTACCTCGAGCAAGTGTAATCTTCTGTGTCAGAAGCGTCAAATAGAAGCGGTCTCGCAATTTTATGCCGCTAACTCTCCTCCCATGAGCTCTAATGATCCTTTCTCACCATTTAGAACCCGGACCACCTACATCCATAAGAAAATTTACCACTAGTTCAATTAGATTTGGTTTGATTATATAAGAAAAAGCATTTGTTTAAGTTTGATATGCTTGCTTACCAAATTCATAGTAGGGCGCGAGGTTTGGAGGTGGTGAATGCACATTGTGGCCACCGATATTACGCGTGCCATCTCTTCGGGAATGTAAGCATTGTCGAGAGAAGGGTCAATAAGTTCTTTAAAGTTGTTCGAATCTAGTAGCGGCTTTGCCTAATTACATAAAAAAGTATGCAGTTATGATTCTGAATCAAGTAACTATCTTTTTGACTCATTTGATTTTTAGTCAGTTTTGAAGTGGTAAGTCCTGCGGTGGCGCGGAGGTCATGCCACCAGGAATCTGACAGCCCTTTGGTTAATATTGCATGATATGAGGATAAACATGATCAAACTTGAACAATTTCGAATGCGAATTGACTTGAGGGCAGACAATAATTTCATTGAAATGTCAAATTATACCCATATCACTAGGCTCTTTCGAGAGGAGTCGATCGCCTTCCGCCCTGTTATGAGCTCGAGCAGCAAAACACCAAACGCGAACACATCAGTCTTCTCGTTCACTATCCCGTGCATAAAGTATTCCGGTGCCAAGTATCTGTCGCATAAACAAAACAGTATTTACTACCCATTTGATAGCCGAGCTTCTCGATAGCTTCTCTACCGAGCATTTGGTAAACAAAAGATTTCTAAAATGAGTTTCTGGGTCCCCAAAAGTGAAATCTTCAATCTGAATCATTTGCGATTCTTGCACTTTGGAGCTGTTACGGATATTTTGATGAAATTTCTTTCGAGGACTTTAAATTGCTTGACTCAAATAGTACTTTTGCAGAAGTTCCATCCAGCCGAAACAAGCCCAAGGTTTAATAACAAACGAAAAGTTGTAGTATTTTCAAGGAGTAGACGATTTGAGCTCACCCGAATGTGCCTTCAATTGGAAACACAACATGTTGGGGCCAGTTGTCCGGAAGCCATTTTGCTAACCCAAAATCAGATATCTACACAAAGGAAAAGAAAAGGAGATACGAAAGCCATCGAATCTTCGACTTTTGTCAAAGAAGAGGAGGAGATAAGCAATACCTGAGGTTGGTAATCTTCAGCTAAGAGTATATTGGAGGCCTTGATGTCTCTATGTATTATGCGCCTGTGGCAACCTTCATGAAGATAGAGAAGCCCTTCGGCAATACCTAACGCGATCTTATACCTGATCTTCCAATTAAGACACTCCTTCGAACCTGATCGACTGAACTCATATTCATTACTAGACCATAGCAAAGCAATTCATGCTTAATGTGTATATTTTACCCTCTCCTACTTGATAGGTGTTGAGCAGATGTTTGAGTCAACATTTGCACATAATAGCATTGGAGGGAAAGAGTTACAGATACAAGAATGAGTGAGTGAAAATAAGGAAAAAATAAATGTAACTAATTTACCATGGAGAACAGAAGCAAGGCTACCATGTGGTGAGAACTGGACAACCAAGTGCAAACCCTGGTCAACACTAAAACCCAAGAGTTGCGCGGCATTCGGATGATTAACATGAGCAATGATTCCCAGCTCCGACAGGAAATCCGCGATCCTCTCCTCCTCATTCTCCCCCTTTGTCAGCCTCTTCACTGCCACAACTTGGCCATCACTTAGGCATCCTTTATAAACCTCCGCGTGACCCCCCTTTCCGATCAAGCTATCTATCAAA
Source organism: Tillandsia leiboldiana (assembly GCA_029204045.2). Classification (NCBI taxonomy): domain Eukaryota; kingdom Viridiplantae; phylum Streptophyta; class Magnoliopsida; order Poales; family Bromeliaceae; genus Tillandsia; species Tillandsia leiboldiana. The sequence goes on along the minus strand of CM055079.1, from coordinate 16,636,204 downwards.
TGCAAACAAAAATTATAAGAGCTTAGGCAGACATGTTATTCGATAACCGAAGTTTACCTTCTTCGATGGATCACAAGTACAGGGCACAGGGCTTCTTATTATGTAATCAGCAAAACACAAACTTGATTAGAAAGATTATTTTCGTAAGTTGAATCATGATATACGAATTTGTATGCCTATATTCTTAAATTTCCCTTCAGTAAACACTTTTGATAATTGAATGATCATGTACTTTGGAGAATGTAAAGGCAAAAGGAAATCTACTACGCAAAAATTCATAGTAATGTTTTTGCACATCACCTGGACTGAACCCATCAGTGGCAGCAGCAAGCTCCTGATAATCGAAGCTCCGCCAAGACGGCCTCCACTTTCCGATCTCTTCGATCTTTGGCGTAAACTTAAACTGTTTCGCATTCTCCACATTATTATTATGATTCTTACCACTCCGAATCCTTTCCAAGCATCTTCTAACACGCGAGCTCGAAGTCAGGGGTGGAAATGTAGCCAACTTCATCATGGACTTCTTCTTCCTTAGTATCAATCCGCCAATCAAACTCCGCCACTGCGAACTGTGGGGCTCTAAAACTGGCCCCTCGGGAGATGACGATCGATCCGACAGCGAGATTTCGATGCTGCTGCCGCTGTCAGAATCCGCGCTCGATATCGGGATCTCTAATACAGTTCTTGGGGAGGTTTGATCTGCATTTTCCTTTCCGATATCGTCGCCGGTCTCTGTTTTTGAACTCTCTTTGATTCCCTCTGGTTCTGAGTAATTGAGCAGGAGTTCAAATTTTCAGAAACATTTTTCTCTCATTCAGTCTCTTAATCATTTCCCCAGTTATTTGTCACACAACAGTCACAAAGCTGTTTTCACAGAGCTAATTTTTCTACTTTTTCCATATCTAATAATGAAAAAAAAAAATTGATATATAACTTTCAATATCAAAAAATGGATCAGAAATTGGACAATAGACTCAGTCACATATGATTCCACTTGATTTTCTACACAAGTTTTATCTTTTTATTTATGTAAGTAAAGGTTTTCAAAGAAGTTGATAAATAAGAAAACAAAGAACAAATATTATATCCAGACAATTGGATTTGCTTCTCTGTTTGAAGTCCTTTTACTGTTTCTGTAAGAAGATTTAGAGGTACCCAAAAATCAAAAGTATGATAAACAGCAGAGATAAGTTTTATGTTCACCTTCTTGTGGATTTGTTGGGCTCTTCAGAGCCTCCTCTGTACTAGGCACTGGAGATTGAAGAAGATAATCAATCAGTTTCATTATCAAATGACTCCTTCAACTTCACTGGATTCTCTCTCTCTCTCTCTCTCTCTCTCTCTCTCTCTCTCTATGATATAAGCAAATGAAGAAGCTCACCTTCTTTAGAAGTCATTCTACTCCTCTGGGTTTTTCCCTGCCTGCCCTCTGCTTGAACTGGAAGAAAGTAAAAACTTCTCAAAGAGGAAAACTATGTTAGTAGTAGACTAGTAGCTCACTCTTGCAAAGAAACAGCTAAGAAAGAAAAGAATAAGTAGAGAGAGAAAGAGAGAGAGAGAGGTGGTATTACAAGGATTTATCTCTCCTTTTAATTAAAGTTCAAACTTGGCAGGTAGCATTTCTTGGGCGGCAGATGTTCTCAAAAGAAGAGAGAGAGAGAGAGACTGCAAGAGTGGAAGCGAAAGGAGGGAAGAGGAGGAATTCTTAAAATGGGTGCCGAATGGGTCAATGGTGGGTGCAACTCTTGGACAGGGATGTAGGGACCTGTCCTTTCAGAACTTTATTCCCTGTACCTGGTCCATTAGTCACTCATTAACAATCTATTACCCCATGCTCATACCATCTCTACTTTCAGTACCTCTCGTCATCTACGTCGTTCCTAAAACATATTTGAAAATTAAAAATATATATATATCTCAACAAAAAATTTAAATTAAATTATGAATTTCAAAATTACACGAGTTAGTTAGATTTTTTTGTTAATCTGAAATTTTTATACCTTAAGGCAGTGTTTGGTTGGAGGATAAAGAGAGAATAACCCCCTTTATCCCCCCTATTTTTGCCAAACACCATACCAAAAAGATAGGGAATAAATTTTTTTTTTATCCCCCTCTTAACGGGTTATTCTAGGATAACCCGTTAAGATTTATCCCAAGGGGGGTGGGGAATAGGAGAATAAGGCTATGTGACTTACATATATGTGATTATCATTGAACTTGAGGCCATGTGACTTACTTTGATATTTTTTATGTTTGTACCTTTATTTCTAATTCCTGTCATGTGAACTTTGATTTTTAAAATTTTTACTTTAATTTTCAATCTATAGCTATCTAAAATTTAAATTTTAAATTTACTAAAATATACAATAAAATAAAAAATATTATTTTTTTAGGTAAGATATAATTTTTTACTTATAATTAAATTGCTTTAATTTTAATATAATAATTAAATTAATTTTTCTATAAAAAAAGATAAGAGCAAAATTGGCATTTTGTAAAAAAATTATATCTTCTTTTTTCACTATTCTTTACTATCCCATAATTTTAACCAAACACAATTGTTGGAAATAGGTTAGAATAGAGAATAATAAGGATATCCCTCTTGTTCTTCCAAACGCATTTGGAATCAACCGATATAGCTTGTTCCAGTATAACTAGAATAAGTTGGAATTACTGTTCTCACTCTTCCCAACCACCCTCTTACTTTTTCCTTAAATATCCTCTTTCACTTCATTATTACATAATAAAGTTGAGGACAAAAAAATAATTTATCCCAACTAATACTTTTTATTCATCTTATTTCTTATTATCATACCAAACACAAAATCTCTTATTCCTGAAACCATCCCAAACGCTTTTTTATACTACTTTATACTTATTCCTGAATTAGCTAGTTCTGGCTTAACCCGTACGGGCTCTAAAAATATTTCAAAAATTAAAAAAAATAATAATAATAAAAAGAAATGAAGGTGCCCGGGCACTAGACTACAAAGGTTTCAGGATGGCAGGGTGGACCGGGTCCAAGAGCCGGTTTCTCCGTTATTCATGGGACCAAGCGGTGGAGGTCGTGGGAATGGAATTCCAAGGGTGGGTCCCACACAAATTGTTGGATCGATTCATTGGCTAGGATTTTTTTTTTCTTTTTAGTCCTTTGGATTTTAATGGCAGTGTATATTTTTCCAGGTACACAGAGGTGCGCTGCACGATGGACTTGAAATTAAATTGCATTAAATAATAATAATAATAATATTTGATCTCAAAATTAAAAAATCTATGTAGTATATCGTAACACTGTTTTTAAATTATCATTCGAGATATTTATTTCTCTGAATAACTTTTGACGAAGTTATTATATTTTTGGTTATTATTTTAAATTACATCTCTATTTCCACAAAATTCATTGGCATGTTAGAGTGGGTGAACCAACCCCTCACAATGTTGATTCTGTTAAGCAACGTCATGCTAACTGAATCTCATCACGGGTACTATAACCCATCTCCATCCAACATTGGAATATCCACTCCCTCAACTGGAGCACACGCAATATACTGCGTTTTTTCTTTCTTGAGTGAGTACTAGCCTTGTAAACGATAATGGAGCCCCGCTAACCTGCTACTCAATCCAAATTCGACCAAATTCATTACATTGCATCCCGAAATTATCAAATTTAAACATCATGTGTATTATTCTAAAGTTCAAAGTGACGTGTTCTAAACTGAATGTTCTAATATATGGATCCGTTCTGAATCCGACCCGATAGAGAAAAAAAATGTTGCCCCCACACAATAGTGACCTAAGACAACAAATAGCTATGGATTCTATAACGAGTTAGAGTGAGCAGGTCTACTACTACACTTTGGTGGATTAAATTGGGCTCCACAATTTCAATCTAGGGTTTGGTATTCCTAACTTCCAATGGAACAACTACCTTTTTTGTGATGGAAAAAAAAAAAAAAAAGGAGTGATGAAGCCATGAAGTTAATGTTGAAAAGATTAGTCAAAACTACCCTAAAAGTGGAAGATATGGTACTTAACCTAATTTTTAACCCCAAATGGGCACACGATTTTAGGTTCTTAATCTTATCTGAAACCAAATGTAGTTGTTAAAGTTAAGCGCTTATTTGCCACCTAGAGATTGTTATGGTTTTAGTTGGGTTTAGGTGGAAGAGATAAGAGTACGAGACTAATCTAAAATTAATCCAACTCGAATGCAAATCAATTTTAAGAGCTAGGTCGAGTTCGAGTTTCCTTTGTAATTATAAGATGTAAAAAGTTTTGGGGTACCTGTGAACTGAGTTTTGAGATTCGGAAACAGAGATTATAGAAAAATAATAATAATAATAATAATAATAAAATACTTGTCTTTCCACTATAACAAATTACGAGCCTACGATGGAGACAACTTGGTGACTTTTTGCAGCTGACTCAAAGAATTAAAAAACATTTGTATGGTCTATGTAGCAAGGACTAGAACATATCTGCGCCACAATTACAGGAGTAACTGATTCTGGAGTCCACTGGTCAAGGAATGCCTCTTTTCAATCACTAAACATAAAAAATGTTGCCTACACGGCAGTTTATACAGCAAGATGTTTAAAACTCAAATCGAAGATCCGTGGAATGTAAATCTAAATTTGCAAATGTTCTCTAATTCGTAAATAGTTTTCTGATGAAAAATTATTTAAAGATAAATTATCTTGACATCACATAATCATAAAAAAAAAAAAAAAGAAGTCAGTGCCTATGAGCTTCACATTAGCAGCAGGGACTTTAACTTGAGCTGTGAGAAACTTTGTTAGTATCGAGCACACAAACTAAACGAACTCAAAGACGATAACTACACAAATTTAGATCTCAATAGCACGATAAAATAAAACACATAAATTTACGTAAAAAAAATTTTGCAGAAAAAAAAATCACGAGCGAAAAACAAAAATTTCATTATATCAAATAAGAGAATACAAAGTTCTTAGTGATCGTACAATCGCTCTATCTCTCTACGGCAAAAGAAAAGAGGACAAGAAACTTCTTAACGGATACGTCTTATTAGATCCGATCCGTACCGCGGAGGGCGAAACCTAGTGGCCCAAGCCCTCCGCTTTCACCACAAACATTCATTTTTTTTTTTTCAAAATTTTATCAAATTTTATCATTTCTGTAATGGTTTGGACTCTAGTTAAACCGATGATCAGCAACATATAATTATGGAGCTCAAATCAGAGCTTCATGTAATCTTGAAAAAAACATGAAAGCACTTTTATATACAATATTTGTTAATCATCTATTACAAATGGAGCAGTCGACACAATAGTCGAACGATCAAAACAACATAAAAGTAAAAATGAGATAGAAAGAATCATTAAGCCTTTAAACAATAATCTCAAAGGTTTCAAAACAGGTTTCTGATCCTTTACGAGTTGCGCACTAGAACCTAGGCGAGTTTGTTGCGATTCTCACAGCTCCAGTTCCTGGCATAGTCACAGATCGTTTTTGCCTCAAGTATACAAATGGTCCGCTAATAAGTAAAAGCCCCACCATAATCACCTGTCATAAGTTCAGAAAATATATAGTTACAAATCACAATAATATGATTATGCGAGAGCAGTAAAAGTAGCAGAATATCAAATGGTTGCCAGGGTGATACATTGTAAGACAATGTTTAAAGCACCACAGTAAGTTACAGTGAGGTAACCAAAACAAATCTGCCGGAAGAAGAAAAAAGGCAAAAATCTATTAGTGTCTGTTTGTTTAGAACAGAAGTGCTGTTAGAATAGAGCAATTCAAAAAAGTATAACACAGGATTTGAAATTGAAAGAATTACTATTTCAGAAAGAACTAAGTATGACTCCCACATCTCATTTAAGTCCCAGATAAAAACAACGAGCTTTAAAGGTATAATATGAAAACAGGCAAGAATCACAAGAGAAGTATTCTCATAGAGTTCCTTCCTCCTTCCCACTCTTAATCTCTGTCCCAATTCTACCATAACAACAAATTCAATAAAATCTGTAAGAGCTTCTGTCTAGGCATGTCTTCGCCAGGTTGGTTTTCCCAAATGAGCCGTAATGTACATTACAGGGAACAAAAGCTAACCAATTCTAGCAGTCACAATCACTCTCATCGACAATACCAAGAAAACTATTGTGTCTGGTTGTTCTTTCTTTGTAGATATTCCATTTCCTAAACAGGTAACTGGCACAGAGAAACCAACGAAGAATTAGCTAGAATTTTGATTGGCTTAGATAATGACACCACAACAACAAAATTGTTTTTCCAGTGGTACCGAACTGTAAAAGTCATCACTACAGATGCATCGAGGAAGATGACATTTTATGAAAACATGGGAAGTAAGAACAAGCAATAATTCGATGTAACATCCCATACCTCAAAACCAAGGACAGACAACTTCTCTTCATCCTCAACAGGTACACAGCTCCTATAAGTAATGTAGCTCTTAGCCGTATCAGCCGACGCAGATGAGTCCTCTAACAACTTTCTCCATTTGTAGTTACTTATTGCAGAGAGCAGCAATTTTCTTCGTGTGTTAGTATTACTTCCTTTTGCACCTTCTTGTACCTCTACACATTTTAAAGGCAAGCGATAACCAGTTTCACTGCATCGGTACTTCTCATCATTCTACAGTGAAATTTATCATCAGGAGAGGATACTGAAATAACAAAACAGTAATCAAAAGGGTGCCTACCATAGAGATAAAAAGTTATTTCCGACTATATCTTCAAAATAAATCATTAGTTAATTCTACAGTAGAAGATTCAAGTTAGATAGTAAAATTTTGCATTTTACAAGTGAAGAAAACAAGATTTTTAATTGAAAGTCAAATCAACGATAAGCAGTAAGAGCTGTTGTGCGTCAGCAAAAATAAACGTCCTGCAATATATCTCCTACACAAAGCGTCGCCATCTTTACCAATATTAGACCTATTTTCGCATCGAGAGGAGAGGAACTTTGACAGGTTGCTTCATAGTTTGCACACTTGCTTAACCGATGCAAATTAGTAGATAAGCGCGACCCACAACTGATTATTCTACATAAATGCCTAAACAAGAAAGCCTTTTCTTACTCAATTTGTGTCAGATTTACAGCATCTTTTCTAAGATGTCGAACTCCTAGCAGCCGTCTTATGTGATGAGTTCTTATATTGAATTACTAGGATGCTTGGACAGGGTTTTCCATATTTGGCGATGATGAAAATTTGACAATTAAATGCTTCAAAAGAATAATTTGCATGCAAATTAACATAAATCTGTTCAGGTTTCTTACACTCCATTAAATTATTGAAAAGGGGAGGAAAATTACCTACAATAGCAATAAAATAGTTACAAAATCCCCTTTAGTTTTATTTGCATAGTTGTTCGAATAAACTCAGTTCATTCACGAGTACTAATCTTGTGCTCTACGTTCTAGAATAACCAATTCCCACTCAGAAGAGCTGCTTATTCCCATGCTTATACTAAATTTACTAGACCCAGCTTCGACTAATACGATTGGAAAACAACATTAACAGGAACAATTAGATCAGTCTAAAGCATTTCACATCGAATTAACTACCTGATTCAAGCAAAACTTAAAATTCCATCAAAAAATAAAACCAAATTTGATCCATCGATCGATCGAGAGAGAGAGGGGCTGGGGGGGGTGAGATCCGTAACCTTCTCGGAGTATTGGCAAGGGAGGCAAGGGCCCGAGGGAGAGCATTGGAACGAAGAGTTCCCCTTTGTTTCCGTAAACCCTAATAGCAATCGCCCTCTTGCTCCTCCTCCTACAACCTCCGAAGCTCCGCTCGTTGAAGGGAGAGAGCAACATATCGCCATTAATAGAGCTAATAGATGCCATTTTCGACCTCCCATGGTAGAAGAAGACGAGATTCGATCTCTCTCACTCTGTTTATTGGTAGCGTGGAATTTGTTCTTGGGCTTTTTTCTTTTTTTGGGTTGTCGAGAGAGAGAAGAAATAGAACGAAGGGACCAACTAGAACGAAGGAATCACAAAAAGTATTGGTTCAACATCGTGCACCACGTCATCCGTGCACCATATTGGGAATCACAAAAAGTAGAGGGAGACTAGAGTTTGGTGTTAGGCTCGAAATGAGTTCGAGGGCCGAACACAAGTCGAAATTTTTAACTTATTTAATAAATAAAGCTGAACATGAACTGAAGTCAGCTGGTTGTGTTCTATTCGATAACATTTCGAATATATATATATTATTTAAATATATATATATATATTATTTACATTTTAAATTATTAATATTTTATAAATTTTAATTATTAAATTAAAATTAATACACTAGCTGAATACGAGCCGACCCACCGCTCATTGACACCCCGCAGATTTGCTACTGCATCAATTGCTGATGTGGTGCACTTGGTGCAGGCAATCACTTATCGTTCCGTTTAGGATTCATGGTCCACGGATGAGCACGAATTCTATTAAAGTTAGTGATTCAGTGAACATTTTTAAACAGAGAGCAGAAATAGAGCCATAGGAAGTGAGAATATTATTTTCGATTTTTCATTTTTTTTTTTAAAAAAATATGTTTGCGTGAAATTAAGCAGAAGCTTTAAATTAAAAAATACCAAACACACCTTCATCAATTAAGAAATTAAATTCTATTAGATGCAGAAAACAAACTGAGATGAATTACACCCTTCACTCACTCCACTCATACAGAGAACATACAACAGAATTTATTCAAATTTGCATATACAATAGAGAGGGAGTAAACATAAAGCTTCCTAACTACAAAAACAGGATATTTCTATCACAAGCTATCACAAGCTACAACCCGCTTCTGAAGTGTTGTTTAGCTCAAATCCATTCCTTTGGATTGATGCAGGCGTCGAGAAGTTTCCACTCTTCACTTCCTACTTCAGGTTGCTGCATGGGCAGTAAATTAACTTCAGTTTCCCAACTAAAAGTTCTTCTTAATTGTTAACTAAAATAAAAAGAAAAAAAAAAAAACTTTCAGATATCCCCTATTGTTCCAATTGCCTACAAGGATTTGCAGCTAAATACAACTTAAATGTTTAGAGCACGACAATCACGTGGCTCAATTTTTATAAAATTTATCAGCAAATCCTGACAGGCAACCTAAATGGAAACACCTTTGGGTGTTAAACTGTCGAATCCTTCGGATAAAAGGCTGATAAACTTACATGATCATACTCCCATCGCGCAGAAAGCGGAAGAGAAACAAGAATACTCTCAATTCTACCGCCAGTTTTTAGACCAAAAGTCGTACCACGATCATAAACCTGGAAGAGGAAGATTAATTTCAGGCCAAAGTAAATGAAAAAATTAACGGGAGATCGTATCAAGAATATTTCTTTTCCATTACAAACCAGATTAAATTCCACATAGCGTCCTCTCCGTAGCTGCTGCCATGCCTTGTGCTGCTCCGTAAATGGAGTGTCCTTTCTCCTTTGTATGATGGGTAGGTATGCAGGAATTACAGACTTTGCGCACTCTGTAGGAGGATCAGACTATCAAATATTAGAAAAAAGAAAACATGGGAAGAGTTTCTTTAGTGACAATGACATGTATTCCATAGACGATATTATTTGTGAAATTTCTAACAGTGATTTGTATCGGTTTTGTTTTTAAGGGTTATTCCATGAACATTTCAGAAGTAAATGGATTTGTAAATGCATCCAATTTATCTTAAAGGCTACTATGAGAAATTACCAGTAGCAAAACCAAGAAGCATTTCTTGATCATAGTTATTCACATCATCAAAGAATATTCCGCCAAGCCCACGCCTCTCGCCACGATGCTGCAGACAAAGACAGAGCCATCAATGGAGGAAAAACATAATAAAGGATCATTTCACCCCTCTCATGTTATTAGGCGAATTCTCTTCTTAATAACATAAAATTGATTCATAGTAATCATTGTTATTAACAGAAGCTGTTGTCGACTTTGTCAGCTTTTCTACCCCCTCCTTTGGTGATATTACACATTAAAGTATAAAACTCCAATGAGTACATCAAAATTCTAAGTCAATGTAATAAACCTTGCGACACTAAAATTCAGAGGATGAAAATAATCTACCTTGATATAGAAATAATCATCACACCATTTCTTGAATCTGGGATAGAAACTTGGATCAAATTTATCGCATGCTTGCTTTTGAACCTACATGAGGGAGGAAAGACAAAATATCAGTGTTTTTCAACAAATAAAAGAATAGCACCCGCAATAACATATCCTACAAATTGTCCAACATTAGACTCTTTGATGCTTTTCTTTTGTTATTCATTTAATTTAACAATAAATTTCATAGGTTATCTAGCTAAACAAAAGCAAAAGAGAAATTGGACGTCCATTTTCTTTGTTACTTTTTGCAACTAGATAAGATAGGGTAGTCCATTGAAAACTTACCGAATGAAAATGCTTAACATCCTCTTCAATGACATACGCAGGAGTCAGATCAGTCCCACCTCCAAACCACCATTGTCTCGGTGCACCGGGAGCATCTGTAGCCATACATAATTGATCAGTTGGATGTGTCAACTGCTAACATTTCAAACAAGCGTTAGCATCCTATATAGAAGATAAAGTTTGAGAGAAAAGAATTTAGTTAGTCAAAATTTTCATTTAGTCACACATTAAACTTTATTGGGCCAGACATTGAGATTCTACAAAATGAAGGTAATGTCACTAAAACAATAAAATAAGATGTGATCTTCTTCAGCTAAGTTTATTTCAAAATAAACGAAGCGGGTAGCATGCTGCCTTTGTCTCTCTCTCAAAAAAAAAGATGTGATCTTCTTCATAGTCTGATAGATCAACTCATGGGGAAGAAACATTTTAACTGATGAAGAAATGTAAGAATATATGCCAAAGGGAAAAGGGCAAATTTAGTACCTGTAGGTGCATCAGTCTCAAAATATCGATAGTTGAAATGCAAAGTTGGGGCAAATGGATTCTTTGGATGCAAAACCTACAAAGATTAGAGGAGGGTTATTACATTACTCCTCCGAGAAGTATGATATTGCAGAGAATAAAGCAGAAGAAATAAGGTAAAGATGTGCAGTTAGTGTCATGGCATGTTGCAGAAGTTCTGATAAATTAAAAAACTTGGATAGAAAACCGCAGGAGAGGAGAAAACTGGGATAAATAATATCAGAAGTTAAATGGCCAAAGATCCCATTCCATGAACAGAGAGTGCCAAACTTTAATTGATTAAATACTTAAATGATTACTAATGCATAAATGTCCGAAAAAGGAGAGAATCACGAGATTTATTAATGCACTGCACTTATAGTTGAAAAAATGAGTACAAATCGTATACTAAAAATTTGAGTCACAAAATAAGCCCACACTAACTAGGACAATCGTAAGCCTTAACTAGGATTTCAATTCAAAAGCAAAACAAAACAAAACAAAATAACTCGACTCATTCCTACTCCGCCAGGTGCCCTGTTTCATGCAATCATGCAACAATTTAGTGATTAATCAACCTAACATCACTTAGTAGACTTAATACTTGATAATGATGTCCCCAGAAGCTCAGAGTCCATACACAATATTATGTAAACATATCCAAATTTGAACTTCTTTGTGTAAAAAGAAGCATCATCTTTAGCGACAATTCTCACGAATAATCCATTACGAGAGAGTGTTCCTTACCGAGCTGATCCCCGCAGCGAAGAACGGGATGGGCCCGGCCTTCGCGGAGGGATCGGCGGCGCCGGGCTCGCCCTTGGCGGCGCGGTAGGCCTCGGGGGGCATCACGCCGTACACGACCGAGACGTTGACCCCGGCCTTTTCCCACACGGCGCCGTCCTGGAGCACCCTGCTGATGCCGCCGCCGCCGCCTGGGCGCGACCACACGTCCTCCTTGAACGCGGCGGCCCCGTCCGCGGCCTCGAGCGCCGCGCACACCTCGTCCTGGGCCTCGCGGATCATCCGCTCGAACCGCGCGCGCACGGACGTGGCGGCGGCCGGGTCCGCCGCGCGGAGGAAGGTCTCCGGGCGCTCCTCCTCCGGCGTCTCCTTCTCGATGACCACCGCGGCTCGGACGGCGACAGGGGCGGCGGAGTGGAGGCGGCGCCGCCGATCGGAGGGGCGGCGGGGAGGGAGGTTGCGGAGGGAGAGGAAGGGTTGGGGCTTTAGGGTTTGGGAAGGAGAAGGAAGCGTCGAGAGGAGAGAGGAGGAGGAGGAGGAGGAGGAGGAAGAGATCGAGGTCGCCATTGGTGGTGATGGTGGAGTCGAGAGAGGGGAGGTATTCAAAGAGAGTGCGGTCACCGCCAATGGCCCCCGGTTTTGTAAGAGAAGAGAGAAGTGAGGGAGCGAGAGCAGCCCACGGGGTGAGGTCGAGGGCGGGTTTGCTTTAAAATTAGGATAAGGAAATTGATCATGGGGTTCACGTTTCACCCAACTCTAGCGTTCATCAATGTCTTATTACTGTACCAGATTTAACTGGCCAGTAACAGTAATAACAGATGAAAGATGCCATGTTGGGTGTATCTCGCGCACCGAGTTGTGATGAGAGTAAAATGATTTGGGTAGTGATTTTAGAATCTTAGCATTGTGTGTTCATCAGAGCACAGAACTAATCCAACCTGGTCTCGAATCATGCTTAATTGGTCCTTTTGATCCTTGGTGAGTTCAGAAGAAAATGCACATATATCCGATCTGATCCGTCATTTATTAGCCAAATTGATTGTAGATTCTTCATAGTTTGATCGAGCACGCCACTTCTTTTTTCCTTTTTTTTTTTTTTTTTTTTTAAAGTTAACAATATTTTTTAGAAGTGTGTGCTCAAACGGTGGGCAATAGCCACCTGTATAAGATAAATTGTTTTGTTGCGAGTGATCGAAATGGTATGTTGACTATGATGCAAAAAGAACATTTAGAAAAATCAAATAGACCCACGAACTTATTGGTCTTTAAACACACTCCAAACATATTGAGCTCAGTTTGAAAATCAATTTCAGAGTAATTAGTAAGATACTCTCCAAAATTGACTAGAATCTGATGGTACAACACATGATAGTAAAAACGTTAAAACTGAACTTTTTTCCACGTGTTGTTGATGACTATTATTTTTATACAGAAAATTTTAATTAAAGAAAAGTATTTTGAATAGTCATTTTTAAAAAATTATTATTAATATATTCATAAATTTATGAACCTTTTAAGACTACAAATGTAAACAAATTAGGATTTTTTGTATCTTATATGTTCATATATCAAGAGTCATAAGAGCAGATGTTCTGAAGTATTAGCGGAAAAAACGCTTTGAAAAAATTTAGAATTATTGATATATTCATAAAAGGAATTTTCTGATCAAACGAAGGATCTCGGCCGTCAAAGCGATGCTTTATATCTCGTGCTCGGCATGCGTGATGCGTGGCGCATGCGCCAGTTTAATTGCGTCATTATATATATATATATATATATATATATATATATATATATATATATATATATATATATATATATATATATATATAGAGTTGGGCTGGAATGCTATTGATAGCACCAACCCAACTTTGCCACCCATTTTTTAGTCTTTAGATCGCATTGAGATTTGTGCATGCTTTTTAATGAAAAAGAGAAAAAAGAAAAAGTAAAAAGAAAAAGTAAAAAGTAAAAAGCTTTTCTTTTTCATTAAAGAGCATGCACAAATCTCAATGCGATCTAAAGGCTAAAAAATGGATGGCAAAGTTGGGTTGGTGCTATCAATAGCATTCCAGCCCAACTCTATATATATATATATATATATATATATATATATATATATATATATATATTAATATCTAAATAATTAAATTTATTGAAAAAACAAAATTCCCTTCATATGCGTAGCAGGTGGGGGAGAGCCCCAAAATCACCGAAGCATATAAAACGAGCACAACGCGCCTCGCCCGGTCGGTGGCTCTCGGAGTCTCCTTGGCGGTTTCCGGTTTTCTCGGTCTCCCCGTCTCATCCGCCCTACAAAAACCCCCGATCCGACCCCTTGGATCTACTTTTCCCACACAATTTCACAATCTCTGTCTCTCTCTGTTTCCGATCTCAGATCCATTAATGGCGTAAGAGGATCTCGTTCCCGATCGATTCCCCGGGGATCGGTCTAATGGCGGAGAGCTTCGCTAGGGCAAATGGTGTCGGGATGAGGAGGGTGGGGTCGACGGAGTGGAGATGGGTTTCGCAGGAGGTGAACGATGCGGAAGAAGAAGAGGAGGCGGAGCGAGAAGAGGGGCAGCGAAGAGGGGACATGGAATCGGAGGAGGAGGATGAAGGGGAGCAGAAGCTCATCAGGACGAGCCCGCGGATCGATTGGTTCGATGTCGAGGCGCTCGAAGTCACGGGAGTGCAGAAGAACGAGGACGAGGTACGAATCGCTCCACGCAGTTAGCTTTGCTGAGATCCATGAGCTCCTAATTCCTCCGATATTTTCTGTTTGCGAATTATTTGATGATTTTATCTGAATATGGGATTTGAAAGGTTAAAATTGTGGGCGATTTTGTTGTTTTTGAAGGTATAAGAGTATTTCGTGAGCTCAGATTAATCATGAACTGGGTAGCAATTAAGTAATCTGTAGTAGTCCACTTAGGCAACGAGAAATATATTTGAAATTTAGTTACTGATTAATTTTCTTTGTTCATATTCATCTAAATTAAACCTCTAGTTTAGTTAGATAATCTCCTTAGCACTAAATGAATCATTCTGGTCAAACAAACAATAGTTATTGAAGCGTGACAACTACCTTTACTGAAATCTATGAGCTGCTTGGTATGTTTTTGCATGTGAGTTATGTGATAATTTGTTCAGATATTGGTGCATGAGGTCAAAGGTCCAACTTCTTTGTCATTTTGAAAGGTTTATGATCTCAGATTGATCAGCTAAAGCAGCAAATGAAGTAATTATGGGTTGTTCACCTATTTGTTTTAGCTGGTTGAAGTTATGCTCCCAATTGTGGTACAGGAAGCTAAAAAGTTTGAACAGTTTGATACAATTCAAGGCATGCAAGGATTTTTTGAATTAGGTTCATCAAATCGTGCTTTATTGTCTAGATTTGAAGTGCTTTATGAGATGTTTTTTTTTTGTTTTGAGTGTTAAATCAGTTGAATTCTTCAATAAAATGGCCAAAAACTTTCAGCTTCTGTGACTACAGTGTCACTTATAAAACTGGATCTGGAAGTTTGTGAGTTATTGGTTAGCAATCAAGTAATATTTTGTGGTTTAAGAAGTGAAATGCAAACCTTTTTCTGCAAGTGTAATAAGGAGATGGAATTTCCTTCATGTCCGCCAATAACCACTGATAATGCTTATTTTCTTCCCCCAAAAAAACAGGCTTGCCGTGTGGCTTAGTTGCTCCTGATTTTTGTTATATAAACTATTTCAGGAGTTTGATTTGGGCAGGACCATGGTGCTAACTCTTCAGACCCTTGGTGTTGTTTTTGGAGATGTTGGTACAAGTCCACTATATACTTTCGATATGATGTTTAATAAGTGCCCTATTCGTGGGGACGATGATGTTATTGGAGCACTCTCTCTAGTTCTATATACTTTGATCTTGATACCACTGATCAAGTATGTCTTAGTGGTGCTTTGGGGCAATGACGATGGTGAAGGTACTGCAAACTATGTGATTTGGATCAGTTTATGATTAATTTTTTTTCAATTAGGAGCTTGTGTGGCTTGGCTAGAGTTTCTGCAAGGGTGTCGTCCGAGTAGAGCTGTCCAAAAAAGCACTACTAGCCTTTTCATTAAAAATCTCCTCCGTAGTTTCTTGTTGCAACGAAAGTGGAAGCTTCATTTTGAAGCTACTGCTTATGGGACCCAAAAGCTTATTTTAGCTTTTTTGTCACAACAAAAGCTCTTGACATTTCGTTAGCCAAACAACTGGTTTCTGAATGATTCTTCTTTGTTGTGTACAGAAGATATTCCCAAGGTCGGCAGAACAAGCTGGCTCCTGCGTTTGCACCCTGCTACAGCCACCTTTAGTAGAGTGTTTAGCCAAACGAAAAGTTTGGGGCTTCTGTTGTGGCGGGAAGCTAAAATGAGATTGTAAGCCCCAAAAACAAAAGCTTCGACTTGGAGCTTTAGCTGCTTCTATTGTTAGAAGTTGCTAAGTGGTATATTAATATAGCACTCCTAATAATAATGCTCAACCAGCACTCCCTTGAGCGACACTACACTCTACCAAGCTGGTCCTAAGTGTATTAATCTTGTTGGAACTTTTTGCAGGGGGTATTTTTGCTTTGTATTCACTAATCTGCAGAAATGCAAAGGTCAGTCTTCTCCCAAATCAAATACCATCTGATGCTCGCTTATCAAGTTTCCGACTCAAAGTTCCATCCCCAGAACTCGAGAGGTCTTTAAAAGTCAAGGAGCATCTCGAATCTTCAGAAACGTTGAAGAAGTTACTATTAGTTTTAGTGCTTTTTGGGACCTCAATGGTCATAGCTAATGGAGTTGTCACACCAACAATGTCAGGTTTATGTTCCTCTTTCAATTCTCCACTTTATATTGGATTTCTAGGATTCTAGGATTGTAGTAGTAGGCTTGTGTATTATGCCATATCTCCAGTCTTCTGGGAAGAAGCTTTTGTTTTTTTTTCTCCGATGGTACTCTATTATTTCTTATTTTTATCTCATCGTAAATGCAGTCACTTCCGCTGTCAGTGGTTTGAAGGTTGAGTTATCCAACTTCCCTCAAGGTGATCCTAAATTTTTTGTTGTACAAACACAGTTGTGTTAAACTATCCATGGAGATCTTTTAGTTTATTCTGACTTGAATATATGAGTTGTGGAAATAAACACTACTAATTAGATATTAAATTTACGGTTCAAAATTTCATCACTAAGCGGGCTAGCATACATTGGTATGCATGGCCTTTGAATAGCTCGCTATTATTGAGGATTCATACCCGGATCATTTCATCAACCAGGGAATAGGGTTTATAGTTGAAGAGGCACGTTGTGCTGTTTAAAGAACTTGAGTCCTTCGGAATGCTATATGCTTAATACAAGAGTATTGCTTAGAGCGGATTGCCCCTTATTGAGCCTATTTATCTGACGAGGAGAGTTTTTCTCTGTGGAATACTATCAAATATCTCTGGAACATCTGTAGAACTTTGTGAAGGCTTTCGTTCAGAATTGTAGCCCTCTAGGAGTACAAGCTGCATAAAATTTCAATGGATGGATGTGGGAACTTGACAGCATTAGGAAATTGTAATGGTGGAAAACAAGAGTTTTTCTATGCATAAGATTTCAGAGTCCTAGTAGAAAACTTGCTATTATCCTTTGCTTAGGGGGAAGTTAATTGCTTTGGTAGAAGATCATTTTGTATCTATGTAAAGGCGCTCCATTTTGTGACAAGGACTTGAAATGTTGTGCTTGTAATTGTGAGGTGATAATCTACTCAATTTTAATGGAAAGGGCACTTATCACACTACAAAGTTTCTTGTGATGTTTAGTTCTCTGCTTCGGAAATTGATATCAGATATGACTTTTGTTGTACTTTCACCATCATGTATTGTCATTCTGAAGAGAACTCATTTGTCATGTTTGTTTGTTTCCAACTGGATGTTATTGCTAAGAATTTTCATTAATTTCTTGCAGACAAAGTGGTGCTGATCTCGGTTGCATTGCTTGTGATCATGTTCAGTGTGCAGAAGTATGCGACTAGCAAAGTGGGGCTTGTAGTTGGCCCTGCTTTATTGATTTGGTTTTTCTCTCTTGGGGGTATTGGTACTTACAATCTCATAAAATATGGCGGCACAGTTTTCAAGGCATTTAACCCTGTTCATATATATTATTATTTTGAGAGAAATTCATCCCAGGCTTGGTTATCTCTCGGTGGCTGCATTCTCTGTGCAACTGGTGAGGGTGTAAACTAGTAAATTGGTGCATGAGTATACTCTATATTGTTTTTTGAGAAATAGTTAGTACCCTTTGATTCTAATCATTTTGGGACTATTTGGAAACTGGGTGGATAAAATGATATACTGTTTTGGGATTTTGCAAGATAACTGGAACAGTTACTAAAATTAAAAGTGCACGGGGAAACTGTTAAGCATTATGATTAAACCTTTTCCCTTATCAAAATAAAAGTGTGTGTTATGGTCCTCTGCTCCTCTACTTTATTTCAGTTATGCTTTTGTTTAACCTTATTCAACCATTCAAATCTGTAGTTTTATTCTCCTTTAATATAAACCTAGAGAGAAGAGTATGTGTTTTATCCTGTTTCCTTTTAAATGACGTCATTTATAACTAAAATTGGTAAATGGAAATTATTTGGTTCTTCATTTTGGATCTCTTAACCATATGATTCTTCACCAAAAAAAAAAAATTGGGAGCTTATTAACCATTCTGAATGCTATGATGAAGCAATAAAATTCCTTTAATCATGTTTCTGTTTTTTGGACCTTATAGCGGCATAATACTTCCTGAGGCTCCATTCTATAAGAATATTGGTCATTGTTGTACTCTTTTTTGGTTGCGAATGCAACATAGAATTTTACATTAGTCATTGTATGGATAACTCACTTATTGTACGAATAACTCACTTATTTTTATATTTACCATATCACAGGGTCTGAGGCAATCTTTGCCGATCTTTGCTATTTTTCTGTAAGATCTGTTCAGGTAAACTTATCATGAAGCCCTGTTTTCATGAGTTGGCTATTGATTATAACTTCAAGACATACTGAGGCATCTATATCTTGATATGTGGCATTTCTAATTGTTGTAATTACTTCTTGCAGATTACTTTTATGTTTCTGGTTCTGCCTTGTCTGCTGCTGGGATACTTAGGTCAAGCTGCATTTCTTGTTGCAAACCAAACCACCACTGACCAGATTTTCTTTTCATCGCTTCCAAGTAAGATATACAGATCCGCAAGTTAGTAATTTTGCATTTTTATCTGTAAACATTAGCCAAGTCATGGTATGCGCATATGCTTTGCAATTCTTTTCTACTTGGGGCATTTTCAGTGCTTGCTATTCTGAAAATAGAAATCATGTTACAATGCTTAGATGCATTATATGTTAGTTTTTGTAAATAAAGCACTCAAACTCCTCTCTCTCTGCATGTGTATATGTATTGTCTCTCTGCATACATACATTCATGTGTGTATATATTTTGTGTTTTGTGACTTCTTGCAGGTGGAACTTTTTGGCCTATTTTCTTTATAGCCAACATTGCTGCACTGATTGCTAGTCGGACAATGACAACGGCGACTTTTTCATGCATAAAGCAGTCAACAGCACTCGGTTGTTTCCCTCGCCTTAGAATTATTCACATTTCGCGGAAGTTTATGGGCCAAATATACATCCCTGTCATAAATTGGTTCCTAATGGTTTTCTGCTTGGCCTTTCTTGTCTTATTTGGAGGCACAAACGAGATCGCCAATGCATATGGTAGTATTACATGCACATGATATGTCGTTCCCTCCAAAGATTTGAACTAGTTTTATGTTTGAATGTGTATTGAAGTTTGTCAATCTATAAACACTAGAGAAGTGCTAATCTTATGAACTCTCTACGCATTCATAAGGTTAGCAACATTTCCATTATTGGAAATGGAGTTTCCCCTGTCCCACCAAATGATACATGCTCATGAAAGAGAATAGTTTGGAATATAGTCACATGATACTATTTTCCTCCCTGAGCGTGACTTTCATTTTTAGTATGTTCTCCTAAATTATGCTTTATTAATTGCTTTCTCATATAAAATTGCTTTTGCAGGTATTGCAGAGCTTGGTGTTATGATGATGAC
The DNA here is from genome assembly GCA_029204045.2 of Tillandsia leiboldiana. Lineage (NCBI taxonomy): Eukaryota > Viridiplantae > Streptophyta > Magnoliopsida > Poales > Bromeliaceae > Tillandsia > Tillandsia leiboldiana. The sequence goes on along the minus strand of CM055079.1, from coordinate 16,616,450 downwards.
AACAGTATTAGTAACCATCGTAATGATTCTAATCTGGCAAATCAACATCTTCTTAGTTGTATCCTTTGTAACTGTCTTTCTCAGCTTGGAACTCGTATTCTTCTCTTCGGTTTTGGCTAGTGTGGGAGATGGAAGTTGGGTTTTATTGCTTTTTGCGGCTTTTCTATTTTCTGTAATATATATATGGAATTATGGGAGCAAGCTAAAGTATGAAAGCGAAGTCAAACAAAAGCTTCCCATGGATCTCATGAGGAAATTGGGCAGCAACCTCGGTACTGTTCGGGCTCCAGGTATTGGTGTGGTTTGCAACGAGCTAATGAAAGGAATTCCGGCAATTTTTGGACACTTTTTGACTACCCTTCCTGCAATTCATTCTATGATTATATTTGTGTCTATGAAGTACGTGCCAGTTCCGGTAGTTCCGCAAGAGGAAAGGTTTCTTTTCAAGCGCATTTGCCCTCGGAGCTACCACATGTTCCGCTGCATTGCCAGGTATGTTCGAAGAGCTTGTCCATTAATCCCACTCCAAATGGTCGCCAAATCCTAATTTTACTAGACTCTATCTTATTTAGTCCAAGACTGTTATGTTCTTGCGTTGCGAAAACAATAGAATCCAATTTCTGTTTTTCTTTTTTCTTTTTTCGCAGGTATGGGTACAAAGATGGGAAAAAGGAAAACCACCGGATATTCGAACAGCTCCTAATTGACAGTCTTGAGAAGTTCATACGGAAAGAAGCCCAACAACGGTCGTTACAAAGCGAAAGCGATTATGATTCTGACTTTGATGAAGAGCGATCACATTCATTGCTTTCTAGAATCGTCACGGCTCCGAACGGCAGTCTTTACTCACTCGATTTCCCCCTCTTGGGTGATTTCGTCCCTACAAGAAACTCTAGTTCAGAAGCGAGCACTTCTTCTCATATGCCTCAATCATCTGAAGCCGTGCTAGATTATGCGCAGAACCTCGAAGTGGAGCTCTCATTCATAGAGAAGGCGAAGGAGCTGGGGGTCGTTTACCTTCTTGGAAATGGTACTATTAGAGCTAGGAAGGACTCTTGGTTCTTTAAAAAGTTGGTTATAAATTACTTCTATGCGTTCTTGAGGAAGAACTGTAGGCGGGGGATTACGACATTGAGCATACCCCACACACATCTTCTGCAGGTACGGAAGACTTACATGGTCTGAGAATATTATAAACTGATTTAGGCACAAATTTATGGATGGTTTTGAAGGGTGATTTTATTTGTTAATACTAGTTCTAAAGGTCATCCTCGTATTGAGGAATCGCAGGATAAATCTGAATAGGGGCTAACTTTTATTTCTTTTTGTTGTTGTTTTGTTGTTGTTGCGGCTGCTGCTGCTGTAATTTATTTTCTCTAGCATATCCTAGGAAGTGACACTGCTAACAAACTTTTCTCGTTTTGTTGTTATGTCAAAATTAAGATGCTCGTGATTGATAAACATCAATGCATAAAATCTTCTCTTTTTTTTCTCTGTTAAGTATATTCTGCCCAAGTGTTGAAAGTTAGAACTTCATTACGAGTTTATTTATGAGGATTTGTTGTTTGTGATAGCATTTAATCGTATTTGAAGTTCTTCGTAGATCGAATGAATGTGACTGCTTCGTTATAAATATTGTTAAAAAAACAGTTAAAAATCATTGTTACTATATTATCTAGTACAAATTATCACTTGGTAATCTGCTCTGACCGGTAAACGGCAAAAGAAACCCCCTGGTGCAGAAACTCAATCAACATAATTTTACGGCAAATTATTTTCCAGAGTAAGACAAAATATCGCGGCGATTTTATTTTATTTAATTTTTTCCACTGATTTGATTGCTGAAATAGGAAAACAAATGTCACGAGGAGAGAGAGAGAGAGCGCGAACGAACAACAACGTTTAAACTTGGAACTCAACAACACATGATTTCCCCTCTTCTACCCTTCTACTAGAAGCAACTACACGTGAGGACTACACATGAGTACAGCCGCCTAGTCCTTCTCCTTCCCGACCGCGGTCTCCTTGATGCTCTGCGCCGCATCCTTCGTGGCCCCCCACGCGTCCTGTATTGCCTGCTTCGCCTTATCCCCGACCATCTGCGCCGTCTCCGTCACCTTGCTCTTCCCCTCCTCCGCCGTCTCCGCAGCCTTCTGCCCCGCGTACTTCGTCCCCTCAACTGTCTTATCCTTCGCCGCCTGCGACGTCTCCGCCACCTGTCAGATATAGAATATTAAAATATTATAATATCGCTGCTGTCTAACCGACAAGTGTCTCACATGGAAGTACGTACCTAGAAGATAATCAACTGTAATTAATCTTTTCGGAGTTTAGAGTTTAGTTTAAATTTTTAGAATAAATCATACTAAACCACACCTTCTCTCCCGCGTTCATCGTCCCCTCCATGGCCTCGTCCTTGGCCGCCTTAGCCGTCTCCGCCACCTTCTCCGTTGCCGCCTTCGCCGTCTCCTTGCCCTTCTCCGCCGCGTTCGTCGTCTTCTCCTGTGCCTCCTGCGTCGTCTCCTTCGCCTTCCCCTGCGCCTCCTGCGCAGTCTCCTTCGCCCGATCCATCCCTTCCTCCCCCGCCTCTTTCCCCTTCCTCGCCGCCTCCTTCGCCTTCCACTCCACATTCCTCTCATCGTCCCATGATGAACTTGAACTATAGCGTGCCACCTACAATAACCATAATAACAATAACAATAACAATAACAATAACAATAATCAAAGCAAAGCATCACACTACTCCAGCTTAAGTTCGCTTCACTTAACTTCTTTATCCATTTTTCACTTTAGCAACCAAAAAAAAAAAAACCTATGTATTGACACCGACCTGAGATGATCTTGGAGCAGCGGCCTGGAGGAAGCTGATTCGATTGGGCTTGATGGGCAGCCGAGATCGAAGAAGAGGGAGCGAAGGATTTGATGTTATGGCCTTCGAGATCACGCTGTTGAACGCGAAAGCTCCGCGTCCTCCTCCGACGAAGACGAATGCGGCCATCGATAACAGACACGGCCCCGACTACTTCTTCTTCTTCTTCTTCTACTACTACTGCTACTGCTACTGCTATATGTCTAAGTGTTTTAGAGAGACGAAGAGAGAGACATAGAGCTTATTTAAGCTTCTACGGCGACATGTCCTTCAATGGGCTCCCATATTATATTATATTGGAGGTGGCGGTGGTGGAGGTGATCGAGGGATCGCCGTGCAAATGGAAGAGGGTGTAGGATGCCGACACGTGCTGTGGCACGTTGCATGCATGGCTCGTTGTCGATTCACACGTGGTGGCATTTGCGCATACATATGCTCCTTTAAGTGTGGGGCCCACGTAATCTCATTTCAAAATATTCTTAGTTATTACTGTGGTCAATGGAATTACGTGGTTATGTAGAAGATAATTTTAACAAAGTCGAAACCTAACTTATTTTTTAAAAAAAAATTGTATTGGGCTCACATTGAACCCCAATAAATTATGTTTAATCAAATTTGGCCCACTCCGGCCCATTGTTTGCAATAAAACATTGTGAATCTTTTTTCGGCACTCGTATGAAAAATTTACCCAAGTACCAAATCGCAATTAATAAAATACCAGGGGGCCATACGCCAAAATTCCATTACATTACATTCCCACTCCTATCCGTTCATCTCCCAATCTCTTCCCCATTTTTTCCTGTTCTTTTTTTTTTTTTTCTCTTTTTTTAAGAACAAAAATGGCTTTGAGGGGTCCCATGGCGGGGTTGAGCTCATCTCCTCAAAGTAAGAGGCTCTTCGTCTTCGGAGAGCCCTTGAGAACCTCTCCTTCATGCGGCGAAGGTACGATTACGATGAGCTCCAGTGTTCTAATTCTATTCCAATTTTTTTTTTTTTATTTCTTATTACGGCGCATTAAATCCTTTTTTGTTTCTATTCTATTGCATTTGTAGTTGCCAAGTGTTGCAGCACATTTATTGTTGATTATTTGAAGCTTATTATGTTCTTTAATTTGTATAGTTTTGGCTTGGAAATTGGTTAAACTGAGATCCCACTAGTATAATTACTGCAATTGGCTACAACTGTACTGTTCTGTGAATTTCTAATTTGTGACAAATTGATATCTCACACTTAAGAGGTACTTGGATGAGTCCAGAGGCTCTTAACCTTGTTTGCAACTACAGGAACAAACATTGGAGTGCATCAAAGTGATTTGAGTAATTGATTTGTGCAGGACATTGTTATAATATTTACCCTCGTCTTGCTTGAATTGTTTCTCTTATTTATGAACTATTGCGGTTTAGTCTCGTAATATGGTGAGTAAAAGCACCATGTTTACACTATGCTTTCGAAGTTTCCTTCTTTTCTACTATAAAATTGTGGCTACAGCCGCCGTCGGAGAAGCGCGTATGACCGCAATTTTATAAAATTGGAGGAGGGGAGATTGTACTTAGTGTTTTTTTCAATTTTTGAGATCTTTTGTAGTATAAAAATTGATGATTTTAGCCACCACATTACCGAACTAGGCCTGGGTCTTATTTATTCTGTCACTTTGTGCTGTTGTTTCCTTTAGGGAAAGGATTTTGTCAGAGGCGAACTCTTATCACAGCGAGAAAACTTTGGGCGTTGCAGGAAGCCATGCGGATCAAGAGGTACGGGAACTTTACTACATTTAGAAGCTCTGCTTCTTCGATGCTGTAAAATGTCGGTGGGAACCTCCGTCAGGAAAGCATCGATGTTTCTGCTGTTACCCTTTTGGATTTATTTGGAGCTCTAAAGAATCATAGCTGTTGTGTTTAGAGAATGTAATAAAATAGTTAGGAGATACATGTAACAACAGCCGTTTCATTTGGCTTTTCAATTCAATTTTGTTCTTAGCTTAGCTGTTCCATTTCTTGAAGGTCGCGGGAGCTTCGAGATGCAGCAAAAGTTCAAAAAAGGCCGCCATTAAGACGCGGAAAAGTCTCGGGACCTCTTCCAGTGCCAGATCACATTCTTAAACCTCCTTACGTCGGTATGAATAATCTACCGGAGATTTCTGGTGAATTTCAAGTACATGGCGACGAGGGCATCGCTTGCATGAGAGCTGCCTGCAAGCTAGCTGCACGTGTTTTGGAATATGCAGGAACATTAGTTAAAGTAAGTGTTAATTCTTTCGCTTATAATTGATTTCTATCCTGCTGGGCACTAGGCCTACTAATTTTCTTGAGGAGATCCACTTTTTTGATATTATATGTTTTTTCCTTGATTTTGATATATGAGATATCTTCCTACTCTTTCCTCCTAGTATTGTCTTCATCACCAGCATTAATATTAAGATTATGTCTTTCTATCAGCCATCCGTAACAACCAATGAAATTGATGAAGCAGTTCATGAGATGATCATTGGTGCCGGTGCTTATCCTTCTCCACTTGGGTATGGTGGATTCCCAAAGAGCGTTTGCACATCTGTGAATGAATGCATGTGTCATGGAATACCTGATTCTCGCCAGTTACAGGTTCAACAAAAAAAATAAAATAAAACAAAATGAAATAACAGCCCTGCAGGATGGCGCCATGCTTTGAGTACCTTTATGGTTAATGAATCTCGCCCTTTGTGCAGGATGGCGACATTATAAACATCGATGTAACTGTTTATTTGAATGTACGTGAAAATCTTTTCCGTTTTGTGGATCATTCTGTTTCTCGATATTCGCTGACAAATACTTTTCTTTTACACATACTCTTCAAAATTTCTGTAAAAAGCTTAGGAAGGAACTGTTTATAAGGTTTTCTCCGAGAAAGTGAGGGCTAGAATGTGATTAGGAGATTAGAATGTTCGAGAGAAGAACTAATTTTCCAAACAGTGCATTTGATTAGGCCTTTGTTAGAAAATGATGATACGAAGAACTGATGCAGCATATTATTGGCCTTCTCAATGGTTCTCGTTTTTATCTTGCTTTTTCTTTTTCATCCGTTAGATCATTTGTTGGGTCAATCAAAGTATAGTCGAGTGTGCCGAGGCTATACTCATAGTTGTAATACCAACAATGCTCCGCTGCTGCATTGGTATATAACAATTGGTCGTCGTCCAAAAATTCTGATTTTGATTGTTTCAGGGCTACCACGGGGACACTTCAAGAACATTTTTTTGTGGAAATGTTGATGAACCAACTAAGCAGCTTGTAAAGGTATAAATCTGCAACATTTTATGCATTTTTCAACTTTATGTTATTCTTAAACCCTTTGCATGTTCTTATAGACTAATACTGCATTTTATTTTCTCCTTTCTTTTGATTGTACACACATCTGCATACGTAAAATTCAACGCAATGTAACTAACAGTTTGCCGAGCTGCTTTTCTGTTGAAACAATCTGTAACACAATGATGCTGCTCATAATTTTACAAATTAGCGATCTTTGAAGCATCTTGAAGCACTTTTCGCACATATTTATGTCAGTTTCATCCGTGACATCATAATTCGTACCGAAAGAGATCCCTAATACTTCAATTCTTTGAGATTTGATATGATAGTTTATTCTGATATATCAGGTATCAGAAGAGTGCATGATGAGGGCCATATCAGTCTGCAAAGACGGTGCCAGCTTCAATAAGATTGGCAAGATAATTAGGTAGTGACCTGTTACCCAGTGCAAAGATTACTGGAAAAAGTAAATCATCGATTGCTGGTTTGGGCATGAATGAATTTGTCTCGTTATTAAAGTGCTTCCGCTCTACTGCAATTATCTATTCAGGCAAATCATAAAAGTACCAAACCATCATATATGTTGGAAAATCATTCGATTCTATTTTTCAGCCTTTTTTTCACTTCACGAGTTTTTCATTTTATCCTAATCATTGACAATTAATTAGTCGAAATGCTTGCTACTTGAACATCCTGGCACTTTCTATTGAATGTCCATTTATTTAAGGATTTGCTTGCATGTTAAACAGTGCGCATGCTGAAAAATTTGGCTACAATGTTGTGGAGCAATTTGTTGGGCATGGTGTTGGGAAAATTTTTCATTCCGAACCAATCATATTCCATCACCGTAAGTAATCTCATTCATGTAATTCTTTTGTCGATCTTACATGTCACGACGTACAATGATTCATCTTACGCAACAGGTAACGGTAAACCTGGGTGCATGGTGGAGGATCAAACATTTACGATCGGTGAGTCTCCTTTTTGTGTTTTTATGAAGTGTCGAGAAGAAACAAAGTTGAACTCCTATCATTCAGTGATTCTTCGCGAATGGTACATTCGCGTAGTCGGAGAATGAAAATCGTGTAAGTTTATGCTATCTGAATCTTTATATCCTGCAGAGCCGATTTTGACGACGGGAAGCGTCGAATGCGTCATGTGGGACGACGGCTGGACTGCTCTGACGAAAGATGGGAGCCCTGCAGCGCAGTTCGAGCATACGTTGCTGATCACAAAGACAGGAGCAGAGATTCTGACAAAATGTTGATATCAAATCAAATTAAATGTAGATAATTTAAAGTTTTTAATGATTTGAGATTCTTTCAGAATAACAAGGATCAGCAGAAACAATACCATGATCTCATTTGTTATTAGGACAATTTATATTGTGCTCTGCAGTGTAAAATGAATTTTGTTTTGAATGATAGTTAACTTATTTTTGAGGAACATTTCACCATATATAATTGAGGCTGGTTTGATACATGTTTTTAGTTATAATTATAATTTTATAGTGGAAAAGAAAAAAAAAATGAAAGCCCTGATAAAATTTTTAAGTGTTATATAATTTAAAATTGGTTCTTATACTTTTGGGAGTGTGCTCTCCAAAGGCAAAAATATTCTCCAAGTGAGTTGTGTTTGGTTTGCCTTAAAATATACTAAAAATTATTATAATTTATTTTTATTAATTTTTTTATACCAAACTAAATAAATGTTGATTTTTTTTTTCTATCAATTGAACAAATATTAATAAAAATAATATGTCTTTTAAAAATCAAATATTATAAAATATAAAAAAAAAATTATAAAAAAAAATTATTCACAAAATATGGGTACAACCAAACAACTTCTTTAATATTACTCGGCGTACACCAAGACCAAGATGCGCACCTTCGAGAGACGCTAAATACTCTCGCCAGGACAGTTATTACCTGGACCAAGTGCATCCGTACGAACTGGATTAGCGGTCGAGTTTACAGACAGATACACGAGAGAAACAGATGGGATGCGCGGTGTACCAATGGGCGGTGCACCGGGAGCAGGAAAATAGATGGGATGCGCGGTTTTCTTTCTTTTTCTAGCGCGCACTTATGGACACGTGTCGTAAGCTGCGCCTACCACGAAACAGGGCGGCAGCCGCTTTTTTAATTTTATTTAATTTTCATTGAATTTAATAATATCCAGCTAAGGTATACATTTGCCACTCCCCTCATTAAAAACTACGCTACCGCGTAAAATATATATCCCAACTCCTCTCATTAAGCGGAAATAATTAATTCGCGATGAGTTATCAACTGTCCGGAGTGTAAATGATAAAAGACTGATAATTGATATTCGAGATTCGAATTTAAAATTACTTATTTTATATTTCTAATTATATTTATTTTTAAAAATAAATAAAATTGATAGACCTTTCTCACAAAAAAAAATTAATTCACGATGGGCAATATATATAAATAATAAAAAAATTTAAAATCCAAATCTCATCCTTTTAATTTTCTAAATTTTATTTAATATATAAGTATTAAAAATACACAGTTTTATTTTTTTGAGATATATATATATATATATATATATATATATATATATATATATATATATATATATATATATATATATATATAGAAAATGCTATGTGTACATCCGTAAGGGGTGTACATCTCACACCCCCACCCATCTAAGAGTGGGGTGTGATGATGGGTCACTTGATGTGACCCGTAAAAAATATCGTCACCATTAAAATAATGGAGATGTATGATATACACCCCTTCGGGGTGTACATGTAGCATTACTCTATATATATATATATATATATATATATATATAGCTAACTACTCGTTTTATTAAAATTAAACTATAAACAACAAAAATAAAACAGCGAGATCTCAAAAAAAAAAAAAAAAAAAAAAAGTGTCGGACAATGACACCCATTTATTACATTACGAGATTTTGGATCTAGCTGACTGCATGTAGGGTATGGTAAATTATTATTTTGTTTCTAATCGTTTAAATTTTGTACTATATGACTGTCAGCGCGCTAAATGTAAATAATTTTAAGTTATTTTGAATTGAAGCACACTTTTGGATAATTTTTAAAACAAATTTTTAATATAAAATTTTAAATTTTAAAAAATATTTATAATTTATAATTTTAATTAGCAGTGAATCGAACTGGGCCGTGAAGTGCGCTTAGAAACGAAGAAAGGGAGGTGGTGGGAGAGAGAGAGAGAGGATCGAGGGGCGTGACTCGTGAGCGGGGCCCCATCGATGAAAGGTTTTGCCTCCCCACCCCACCCCACCCCACCACCGCTGTACGATGCGGTGACGTGCCCGCATTTTCGCCGCACGGAGACGGACATCGTCAACACGCGTAGTATTGACAACCGTGTCCGTGTGGGGGAACCAAAATCGATCGTTCGTTCATTCACTCATCTATTCATTCGTTTTACATTGCAAACAAACCAACCAACCAACCAACCAAATCCCCACTCCCTAAAAAAAAAAAAAATTAAAAAAAAAAAAATGAAATGAAAGGAGGAAGAAAATTAATTAGCATTTTCCCTTGCCTTCTAAGAACCAGCGAATTATTTCAGCGTTCAGAATATTTTATTTAATATAAAAGTTTTTATTATAATTTTAAATTTAATAAAATTTAAAATCTCATTCCCAATGAACTATGGTATAATAATTAGTGTTCCTATCCTAATTAATACCTAATTAAAATTCCAAATTAGCTATCAAGGGGAATTGAATGATTGTATTTAATAAACTCATCTTAACCCAAAACTTTTGCTGCAACTGCAACTGCGTAGCACAGGAAATGGTCCAAATAATTAGAAAACCGATACAACATATTACATGAAATTTTGTACTAAATAATAAGATGAATAAGCTCGTCTTTGATTTCGATAAACAAATTACAACACTGAGACCAGGATCTCCGTGATCTACCCTCACAATATTAATCGTTTAATTCTCAGTGGAAAAAAAAAAAAAAATGAAAGAGGGGGAAACAGTTAATAATGTAATTTACACAAAATATGTAGGTTTTATCGCGATGTACTACGTTAAAATCCTCGGAAAAATATATAAGAAAAATAGAATAAATAGAAGCTTCGGGAATCTTCTTCTACTGCGACGAAGCCACCTCGGGAGGCGGGGGGAGGTTGAGATCGATCTCGAACGCGAACCCTCTCGCGGGCGAGTCGATCACGGACGAGGAGTCGGAGTCACTCACGGCCCCGCCCCCGCCCCCGCCGAAACCCTTCGCCATCGCGCGGCGACGAACGCGCTTCCCCGCCGCCGCCGCCGCCGCCGTGGCGGCGGCGGATCGGGCGATCGGGTCGAAGAAGAGGAACGGCTGCGCCGCCACGGCGGCGGCGAAGCGCGCGGCCGGGAGGGCGAGCTGGAGATCGAGCGACGGGGGAGGAGGCAGAGGCTGCGGGGGCGCGGCGGAGGCGCCGCGGCTGGAGGACTCGACGGTGCTGCTGCTGGGGCTGGCGGCGGAGGAGGAGGGGAAGTTGGTCTTGGCCTTGGGGCCGCGGAACTGGAGCGCGGCGGCGTCGTAGGCGCGGGCGGCGTCCTCGGCGGTGTCGAAGGTGCCGAGCCACACGCGGCTCTTCTTCGCCGGGTCGCGTATCTCCGCCGCGAATCGCCCCCACGGCCGCTTCCGCACTCCTCGGTACCTCACCCCCATCTCCGCCGCCGCTCCGCCGCCGCCGCAGCTGCTTTTAGCTACGCGGGGCTTCTTCGTGCTCGCCTTCGTCTCCTCCACCATGGTACCGATCTCGATCTCCATCTTAATTTCTTTTCCTTCAAATTCAAGGAATAATAATAATAATAATAATAATAATAATAAATAATAATAATAATAGAGGAGAGGAGGAGAGATGGGGAATGGGTTTGGGAATGGGTAGAAAACGGGGGGGCGTGAGAATATATAGAGGGAAGAAGTGAAGGGAGGAATGGGGCGCGGTCTACGGAGCATTTGACCGGCCTGTGCCGCCGTCCTCGCTCGCTTTTCTTAGAAGTTGTCGATATTTCCACCCTCCCCACCCCCCGGTTCCTCACATCACTCTCTCCGCGCCTACCGGTCCACCCAAATTTTCTTCACTACAAAAACCCGATACCTAAAGCCTAAACCAACCACCTTCCCCTCTGGTTTTTTTTGTTCTTTTTTCTTTTTTTTGTTTAAAGCTAAAACAAATATTTTAATATTTCAACAATACTAAAACACGATAAAATTTAAATTATTTTAAACCAAAAAAAATAATTATATGATTAGTATGATATTTATTATATTATTTTATAATTAATACTGATATTATCATATGTCAAATTATTAAATAATCATATAAAATTATATAAATAAGAGTCATATTTTTATTTTTTTTTTTTTGATTACCATCAATTCATACCTGTTCAACGGCTCAGATTTGATTATTTTTAAGTTGTGACCTACAATAGCAGGTCACTTTGAAGGAGGTATCGGTTACCGGCTACCCAAAAATAAAATTATTCAAGAATAATTAAGTAATTTTATCTATATTTTAAAATTTTTATTTTTGTAAATAACATAAATTTTAAAAATTTGAATTTAGTGAGACTTTTTATTTTTAAAAAGATTATATATTTTAAATATTCTAATTTAGTCATCGTCTTAAATAATAATATTTTAATTATTTTTATTTAATATATTATAAATAATTTAAATTTTAAAAAATTATTTTTAGACATTAAAATTTAGGAATCTATTAATTTTTATTATTAATTTATATTTCAAATTTTACTATTTAAATTTTATTATTTAAAATTAAATTATATTTTTTTAATATATTTATTGTACTTTTAAGTTTTAAATGAGGGAGATGATTGAGGGCTCACCGGTTCAAATGAACCGAATCTGGTGACAGTGCTTTCCGTGTAGAAACATGTCGAGAGTGTAAAAAAAAAAAAAAACGAGGGTGAGATTATATATTCCCAATTAAAGTGGGCAAAATCACATAACGCGGCGATTTTCATATTTTGTTTTCGTGTGACAACGAGCTTGCGCGGGTGTTGCTGGGGACACGCAAGTGCGGAGGGGCGGCGCTGTCTCTTTCCCTCCGTTTCCGTTACTCTCTCGGGACTCGCACAAACTTAACTGTCAACGTTAGTGGGAAGGACGGTTGCACTGCCGAGTCAAGCCTAATTTACACTTTTGTTCCCCCAAACTATGACTTGAATAACATTTAAATCCTCAAATTTTAATTTATTTTAATTTTATATCAATATTTTTTAGATTATTGTAATTAAATAAATTTAGTACAGCAACTAAGTAGTAATTGTTGACATGTAAAATATCAGTAAAATTTAATTATGATAATTTAAAATTTTAATATTAAAATTATCATGCTATAATATAACCGTCAAGTTAATTTTATTCAATAGATCTACTAGTGTTTAAATTTTATTGTTAGCTCTTTTATAGATAAAGTAAAATCTATTGCCTCACGTACTTAGAAGGACTGATTTGACATATCATATTAGATTTTTATATTAATTTGCATCTATGTAGTAATAAACTTAATGCTATTTAAAGCAGTACGTTCAGTAAAAGTGTAGCATAATTTGGAGTCGTAATTTAGGGACTAATGATACAATTTATCAGAAAGATGAAGGACCGGAATGCAACTGAGTAACTCCGTTACGGATAGATCCACGCCGTTAAAACTGGGGGAGCCGTGTTTCGAGTGCGGTGTGGTGTGGGGCCCACCGGGTGTCGGCACACGTCGGCATCCTCGCCGCGTTGCCCCGGATCCGCGGGTGAAGTGGGTGGGGATGTTTAGAAACTATTGCCTACACCGAACCTAAAAATCCTTCCCCATACACCGTACCCTCTAATATCCTCTTTGTCGAATTTTTCGTATTGTAAGTTTTTTTTTTTTTTTTGTATCTATTTAAATGTTTTTAAAATTTTAAGATATGTTAATTTATAAATTTTGAACTTGATTTTTTTATAAATTAAATTGAACTTTAATTTTAGAGAGTTTATATTACCAAAATAATATTTATTATTATTAGAAAGCAGAAGATTCAAAATATAATTAAATATAATATATCAGTTCTAACAATAATAATTTTTTAAAATTTAAATAAAAAAAATTTAAGTATAGTGGGAGGAGCATATGTGTGCACCGGGTGCAGGTAATAAATTCTGCGAGCGGTGGCGGGGCCCACCGGCCGTTTCGGGCCCGGTGGATACGCCTCGTTCTTGTAGCGGTGCATCTGCTTCCCGCCACCGCGTGTACACGTGTCACGGAGCCTTCCTTCCGCGGCGCTTTCCCGTGTTACTCGTCCTGCGCCCTCGGTTACCCTCGAATATTATATTATTATTATTATATTTATTTATTTATTTATTTATTTATGTGTGCGGTTACCGTGCCCACCGACTAAAATTCGAAAGTTTTTAAAAATATCACGTGACACTCACGTGTTTAGGCCTGGGCCGATCCAATAAGAAATCTCCGCCCTGGGATTTTGACTTGGGCCTGGGCCGTTCAATAGAGTAGCTGTGTTGATGGACCGGACCGGGCCTTAGTTTCTCCAATGCCAAGGTCCGTATAATAGGAAATTATTGGCTACACCAGGTGTTTGAGTACGTCCCATGTATGGCACCCTAAAATTCCTGTAATAGAGACCTCAAGTTTGAGTGAGGGCTCCCAAAGTGCGGAGCCCTCAGCGCGATGCAACCTTTTGATGTTTCTCTGTTCTTTTGGGGAGGTTTTCATGCCTTCAGTCTGCAATGTTGTGATTTACAATCGAAAACAGATATTTCATAGTATATTGCATGGGATTGACTGTGTGTTATTATTTTGTCGTAAGTTCTGATTGGATGTTTAAACATTATTGACGCAGTTAAGTATTTGTTAGTGTAAAAACTGGTGCAATATAAAGTATAAAAATTCGGTCCACGCATGAACCAACAAAACGAAGACACATGGTATGCCAGGTGTCGAGAAAAGAGCGCCTTGAGGTGAAAAGATTTTAGGTGGGAACGGTCGAGATGTGAAGTGTAACTTGCGCGATTGTAGCTGTATTACTCTCCCGCTATGCGATCCGACTAATAACCCAGGTTGACATAAGATTACTATAAATAATAATTTTGAAATCTGTAATAAGAGTCTTAATTACATCCTTGAGTAAGACAACCCTCTTGGCCCGAAAAGTTGCGCTGACCGTTGATCGGATGCGGTCCGCGATCGGCTCTCATGTTTACCCTCTGAGTGTGATGCGCCACGTGCCAAAAAGGATCAAGCGATCGGACCGAAGAAGGATATGCTTAGTTAGGTTCTTATCAATCAAACTCTCACGGAGTTTGGCTTTTAGAGGAGTCGAACTAGGATTTGGAGATAAGGGATTTGACACGGCCAAATAATCAATTTGGAATTGTATTGTTTGGAGATGGGTTACAGAGAACGGTTACAATTAAGACTACTCCTAGAAAAGCGGTAAGAAAAACAGTAGATGCGGGTATGAAAGGCTAATTAGGAAAGCAGTAAAAAAGCAGCAAACTTAATCTAGGAAAGCGGTAGATGTAAATATAAAAGGTATTGAAAAATATAAGTGATCACTGACTTATGAGGTTGCAGAATCTATTTTTTTTCGATGGTTCGATTATTTATACTTATTCGAACCAGATATATAATCGCCAATTTAGATAATTGGCATAATTTAAGGAGAATCATTGTCTATTTCTCAACTACTTCATTTTGAATCGATTCTCCTCAGTTGGATAGTAGTTTATTTCCGTCCATATTTATTCCCAAATTGGCGCGCCGAAGCGTAATCATCGACACTTTTCGATACTGGGTGCCGCTCGTCATTCTGGAGCCAATTACGAGATTCGCAACTGGATCTCGTACTTCTTTCTTTCACGGTCTTTTCTTTCGCGGCTCGAGCAGTCGAGAATTAATCTTTTTGCTTATCCGATTGAGACGGTCCATTCGCCTTCGGCTGAGGTTGGTTTTGGTTAAGACGCGGACCCTTCCTTATTGACTAACTCCTCTATCGACTGATATTTTTAGCCGATAATATACATCTCGTATCGCTTTTCCAAGCGATAACGTTTCTTTTCTACATTTACATCTTGTATACAATTTTTTTTAAGAATAATTTACTTGTAATCAAAATTTTATATTCCTTAATATAATTAATTCGCTTCATTTAGCTAAATCTATTTATTTTCAGCTGTTAACGGATCATTTGATTAGAATCAAATTAAGTATATTTCTTCTCAACCAAATTACTTGCTCTCTCAAAATGTGAAGCAATCGAGCGTCAACCCAAAGACGGATTCAACTACCGCGCGAGAATGATCTCCATCTTGATCTCAGATCACCTCTCATTAAATTTCTATTCAGGCAGTACTTTTTATTGCGACCCTACTTTACCATTCCGAGTCCACCATTCTTATTAAACTTAGCATCTATTATTACGGAGTTAATATTAAATAAATGATTGTTCCCAAAATAGCCTATTACTCAAGGCTGCGTTTGGTTCGGGGATAAAAAAAATTTAGTTATACCGGAGATAGATATAAATTATGGTATTAGCAGAAACTAGTATAAATTTCTGTTTTACTAGCAGAAACTAGTATAAATTTCTGTTTGGTTAGATTTAAGAGTTATACCGAGTATAAAAAAAATTGTATTTGGTAAGTTAAAGAGGAATAAGAAAAATAAAGAGGACTAAAATTTTAATTTATGATTAAAATTTTACTGATATGATTTTAAATATTTATTTTAAAATATTTATTAAAAAAATTATTAAAATTTATATTTTACTTATATATAAAAAAAATTATTAAAAAAATTTATCATATAATTTATTAAAATTATATGATAAATTTATTAAAAATTAAAGTTAAAAATTTTAAAAGCTATAAAATTTAAAATTTAAAATTTAAAAATTTATAAATATTAAAAATTTTAATTTTAATTATCTTAAATAATTAATTAATTATCTAAATACTTAAATAATTAGTTAATAAAATAATTAAATTAATTAAAATTTTGGATTAATTAAAAGATTAAAATAATAATTAAAATTATATTAATTTAATTAAGCTTATTCTCAAATGGGAATAAGTCGTGTTCCAGAAAAAAATTAAAATAGTAATTTCAGTCTTATACTAACTTATTTCAGAAAAATAAGTTCGATCCTACTTAATTACGTTTGGATATAACTATGGCCGCAGTTCTGTTACCAAAGGAAGCCCAAAATGGTTTAGAGGCAGTGTGGGTTGGGTGCGCCGAGAGCAAAACAATCGATTCTCAAAAAGTGGAGAAAAGACATTTGATTGGCTGTGTCTACAAAGCCCGGTCCCGGAGGTACCGTCCGCAAGTGGACAATTAGTTCGACTAACCGGTCAACCGAACACACGTAGGTGGGGCCCACTCTTATTCGCTGATGTTGACCGAATCAGCCGGTCGAAGTCAATCGGGCGGACGGTTTGGCAAGGGCTCGAAACTTCCTCGAAGCCGCCACCACACGCAAATTGAATGATGACGGCGAGCGCGGAGAAATTCAGCACACCCCAATAAAGCCCACAAATAATTCCATGGACCTCCCTCGCCACATCAGCTGTGGACCTCCCCTCTCCTAATCATGTATCTCTATCTCTATCTCTATTTTTATTTTTTTTTATATCAAAAATTATAAGTAAATACTATTTTAATTTTTTAAAAATATTATTTTTATATATTATTATTGACGTATTAGAAGAGAGTTAATAGTTTCAATAATATATCAACAATATATCTTACTAATTAAATATTATTTATTTACATGTGCAGACTAAAATTTTTTTATACATTGATTGTATTTTTATATTTAGATAATTAAAACTTAAAATTAAATATTCTAATATTTAAATAAAAATCATCAATATTCAATAATCAAATTTGAGTTCTATTTTTAGTTTTATAATTTCAAAGCATAAATTTTAAATATTGTGAATTATATATAGTAGTTTAAATTTTAATTTTGTTAAGGATTTCAGTGTACGCGCAATAGTGCATATAATTTTATTTTATTTTTTTACTTTTTACTTCTTTTTTTTTTTGAGAGAGAGAACTCAGCAAATTATTCATTTTATTTATTTATTTAAATAAAATTAGCTAAAAATATTGAAATTTTTTTACAGTGAACGGTCTAGGGATGACGTGGTGGACTTGGTCTATGCAACAACGCTTTTAAAGGGGACCACAATCCGCGGACTCGCCACAACAAGCAAACGTAAAACCCATCATAAGTCTAGAGAGAGAAGCTCCCAAAGAGAGAGAGAGAGAGAGAGAAAAAAAAATCTTCGCTGCTCCACTCCCCTCATCTGCTTCTCCGCCATTAGAGTACGATAGGGAGAGAAAGAGAGAGTGATCTGAGGAGAGAGAGAAAGAGATCGGGAGAGGGTGAAATCCGATCGTTGGTTTGTGGACGGACGGATGATGGGCGGGATGGAGGGACAAACAGTCCGATCTTCTTCCACACCCAACACCAACAAGAGAAGATCCGAGTTCCTAAACATGATCAAGGTGTTGATTTAGATTTTTCTCATAAATTTCTTACAAATTTCTTTGATTTTAAGCTAGAAAAACTTAGTAACTTTTGATGAAGTATTTGTCTCAGTTGTGCGATTTGGTGAAGCACCGAATTGTAATTCTTACTGCAGCAGAATCAGAAGCAGCGAATTGTGGAAAAAAAATGAAAAACAGGAGATGGAGTGTTTTCTTTGACCGTTGATGCTAATTAGTCAAATAAATCTCATCTTCTACCTAAAATTGAGTTTATTTATGATCTGGATAGCGTATTTTCTAGGGTTTCCGATGTATTTGGATTTCTTAATTAGGGAAAAAGATGGATCGGATTAATCTGGTGATCCTGAGGATAATTTTACCAATAATTGAAGAAAATAGTGAGTGGATAAAATTCAGAAACACTAGTTTTATCCTGTCCTGAATAAGCAGTGTGATTTGCATGAGTAATTGGGAGGTTGTGATCGGAATTGATTTGTTAATAGCGAATCATATGTTAGGCGACAAATTGTAGAGAAGCCGCCACCGAAAGAGGGGCAGCTAAGTGGGAGATTGAACATAGATTTACAAATCTCATGCGACAGCGTAATTAAATCAAGAAAAGACATATTTGTCGCTGCTCGATACTCGTGAATTGATTTCAACAATCTTTAGTTCCAAATATTTGAGCACGCAGAAATTATGACTAGCAGGAGTAGCACTTGCAGAGTAAAATTTTGATAACAGGTAATCAGGCTTTCATCATTTAGAATAGATGCAAACTTCAGAGTATAGGAGTGAAAAGGAAATGAACATTCGTAGTAGGTATTTGATTTTTCGGCTTCCGAAACTAACTGTTTTTAAGTCATGAAAAGTTAATTTTCTTGACTATTAAACCTTACCTGCTCAGATGTCGTCCACTTTTAAAATTTTCTGATCTCGCTTCTTTCTTTTATTTTCACGTATCTGAATGGCCATAAAGAGTGCTGCATGTCTCAATTCATCATCGAAGGATACTGGGAAAGGGCGGAGCAAGTTGTCGAGTAATAGAGTGACACATGGCTTTCACTTGGTGGAAGGAAAAGCCGGCCATGACATGGAGGACTATCATGTCGCAGAGTATAGATGCGAGAATAGTTGTGAGCTTGGCCTGTTTGCTATATTTGATGGCCATTTGGGAGACGGTGTTCCGAGTTATCTAAAAGATAACCTTTTCAACAACATACTCAAAGAGGTACCTGTCCATTTATCATCCTTAATTTCTTGACTCCGTACTACCGTATTGACTCCGTACTACCGTATTTCCTCTCATGTACCTTCTTTTGTATCTTCCTTAATTTCTTTTGTCGGTTCAGATTGTCGCTTAAAAGTGGCAAGTTTCTATATAAAATGCTCTCCCTTCTTTTATGAAGTTAGAAACATAGAGATGCTAACTGAACTATAGCGCATTCTGATGTGAGTATCTGAACTTCAAATTTTGGATTTTTCCTTCCTATCCGTACAGTTGTTTGCTCTAATTACCTCTCATCGGAAGTTACCTTTTACCTTTTTGATGAGATTTCTGTTAATTAATCAGACATCCTGTTACTCTTTTGACTGAAATTGTTAAATTCTAAACAGAACTTGTTGGAATTTTCCGAAATCACAAGTAATGAAAAGTTAGGTAGTAAAATCCAAATTTCGGTAGTTTTCATAGTTATGTTACAAGTGCATAACTTTTTGCTCTCGCATGGCCTGTACTTCTTTACCTTTTACTAACTATGATATTTATAGCCGAATCTCTTCATGGTCATTACAGCCTCTCTTCTGGGGAAACCCCAAAGACGCAATAAAAAATGCTTACCTCTCCACAAACAAGTATATTCTAGAGAATACCAGACAGCTTGGTCCAGGAGGTTCTACAGCAGTTACAGCCATCGTCATCGATGGTAAAGATTTGTGGATAGCAAACGTAGGTGACTCGAGAGCCGTTGTATGCGAGAGAGGTGCAGCTAATCAACTTACTGTTGACCATGAACCTGATGCCGAAAGACAAAGGATCGAAGAACATGGCGGTTTTGTAACTACTTTTCCTGGTATTTTCTTTTTGCTTTCAGCTGTTTTGTTTGTAACCATAATGCAATTCATAAATATTTTGGTACTAAATTGATGTAATTCAGGTGATGTTCCTCGCGTAAATGGTCAGCTTGCGGTTGCAAGGGCATTTGGTGATCAAAGCCTCAAGGCACATTTGAGTTCAGAGCCGGATGTTAGACATGTGCCTATAAATTCGAGCATAGAATTTGTTATACTCGCGAGTGATGGACTATGGAAGGTTAGTAATTTGATTCGTGGGAACGTTCACTGCTTCACATTCGCCTCTGAGCCCTCACAGTCTATCTAAATAAATTTTTCTTGTCCCTATCATCTTAGGGAATATTTGTAAAATTATGAATTTGGATAATTTGGGGCATCCTTAAGTATTATGTTTTATTCTTGCTGACTAAATTTACTACCTTCTCTTCCTTTTTCAGTAATCTTACTTCTTCTATTGACGAAATCATCTAGGCACATGGATATTTTCTCGTGAAAATCTATGACTACCTTAGAATAAAAAAGAAATCTGACTCTGCAAATTTTCCGGATTCAGGTTATGAAAAATCAAGATGCTGTTGATGTAGTGAAATCCATCAAAGATCCGCGGGCTGCGGCGAAGCGGTTAACAACAGAGGCGCTGACGAGGAAGAGCAAGGATGATATTTCTTGCATCGTGATCCGTTTCAGATGCTGAACTTAAAAACCTTAGAAAGAGGGGGGGGGGGGGGGGGGGGGGGGCGCAGGAGGGTTCATGTGACACAATAGTAGGTTATCTTATTTGTCGTATGGCTGTGTTTATAGACTATGCATTTAAATGAGAAAAAAAATACTTGTATGTTGAGGCTTGTTGTGGCACATTTGTGTGTGTGACTCTGTGTGTGTGTGTGTGTATATATATATATACATAAAGTATAATATGCATGATAGATAGGTGAAATAGATTGTAGTAATCTAAATGTGGTTTGTCCATAATCTTCTTGTTGAATCAATTGTTCCTGTGTTCTGATAAAGCTATTATTTTCTGTAGTAAATTTTGTCCATTGCTACTAACCGTTCCAGCGTAAGTGGCAAAGGATTTGATAATTTATATTTAAGGTCTCGAATTTAAAGTGTAGTTATTTTATATTTTTAGTTAAATTTATTTTTTAAAATAAAAATAAACGAATCGTATAGTAGGCTATTTATCTCAAAAAAAAAAAGAAGAAAAAAAAAGAAAGAGGTCCACTTCAAAGGTGGATGCTGCGTAATAAGCTCAGTTTTATTCAGATTCTGCGTTTTGATCATTATTATATACTGTGTTACTATTTTTGGTCTTTTATGTCCTGGTTTATTCATGGTTTTTCAAAATTAGTAGGTATTGTGGTGAGAAAATATAATAAAAATATATTTTATTTTTATATATTATAATAAATTAGGTATGATATATTTTGTACCGTTTATTAAAAAATATAAAAATAATATATATTTTTATATTTTTTTCGTCTTAATTCTATTGTATCTACTTGCGGTAAATAAATTTCAATATAACAAAATTTGATCCGTTCGAAATCACGATAGGGGGAATTAAACCCACAAAATGACCACATTAATCATAAACTTATATACAAGATGATAATAATATCTCAATCATTTAACCGAAAAGCAAACACAACGTACGTGTTTGTCACCATGTATACGTGAACAATATTACATGCATGACAAACATCAACAACAGCGTATAATCAATACGAACACAATTATTAGCCACATGGAGGTTTATAATCAGACAGTGCATATATACTGCTCCGATCTTTTTATTTTTCATTGTCAACGGCATTAAAAATGTAGTCAGCAGTTAACGGTAGGAACACGGTCGGCTCCTCCTCGAGTGCGGCCACAAATCTCGGTGCGAGGTGGGCGTAAACAACCCAATCTCCGCTGCTGCAGGGAATCGGCATCACATAACCAGCTCCGTCGCCCCACGGGAAGTGGTACGACCCGAACGCCGGCCTCCCCCACCCAAAATCCGCCTCCACCGGAAAACCCTTCCCGGAGGACACCACACATGCTGGTCCCCCTTCCTCTCCGCAATATATCTGTTGAATATAAAATATATATTACTGAGTACTTAAATATATATATATATATATATATATTTAAAATTGGGCTGGTGGTGCTATCAATAACATTCCAGCACAACTCTATATATATATATATATATATATATTTGCTGAATATTTATATAAGATTTAAATATTTCTAACTGCTTATATTTATGGAGAAGAATAAAAATTGGTTGTTTGGCAATTTATGCGTACCCTCGCGACCGCGGGAACGGGCCGGCGCGACTCGACCCAGTCGACGAGATCCAAGAAGTGCTTGTCCGTCGCCGCGGTGGACACCCACCCATGCACGTGCTCGGCCACTTCGTCCAGCTTCATCACATGCAGGGCCTCTACGTCCAACGTCCCGTAGGGGATGGACAGCACGTTGCCGAAGTAGCCTCGCATGCCGCCCTTACTGCAAAGCCGGCCCCGACCGTTCACGACCACTCCTATGCAGCAGACTTTTTCGTCGGCGTCGGCGGCTTTCGCGAGAAGCCGCCAGAGGCACGCCGTGAACGCCTCCAGCTTCGTCCTCCCCTTCCCCGCGGCCGCTTGAAGTGCGGCGACGTCCTTCGCTGGGATGTAGTAGATGCGATTGACGGAGATGGGGGCGGCGGCGGAGGACTCGGGGGGAGGGGGGAGGGACGAGAGCGGGGCGTAGAGGCGGTCGATGGAGGCGTCGGCGGCGGCGAGGGGTCGGGGGGCGAGGAGGGGGCTGCGGAAGGTGGGGAGGTTGGAGAGTGGCGCCGAGCGCGCGGTCTCGGCCCAGGAGATGATGAACATGTTGGCGGAGTAGGCGTCGGCGACGCGGTGGTCGAAGGTGCAGGACACCACCACACCGCCGCACTTGAGCTCAGTGACCTGTTGGCGGGAAGGATGAAAAATATAAATTTTGTTTTACAATTTTTAAATAAATTTAAATTTTGATTACCATTTTTTTAATATATAAATAAAAATCTAATCAAATTTACTGTATCAATATTAATTGTTATAAAATTTAGTAGTAGTAAAAAAAAAAAAAAGAAAAAAAAAAAAGTCAGATTCACTGGGACGTGTTAGTTTATCTTCTATCTAAGAATTATAATTTTTTTGAAAATTGAAGGCTTGAAAATTAAAAATATCATTTAAGATAAAAAATTTTATTTGATTAGCTCTTAGGAATCAATTACTCACCATCAACAACTTAATCAAAAAAGGATGCATGATACGAAAAATAACAATATTGATAATCACCTATTTGTGAGATATATTTTTAACAAAATTTTAATACTCAACACCATTATTGGTCGTTAAACGAATATAGGAATTATGCAAGGAATGAGATGAGTTGAATGAGCTAGAGTCTTTTTATGTATATATATGTATGTTCTATTTCGTTGTATTTTATTTTTAAAAAAATTTTACCAATTTTTTTTTACCAAATTAATGAAGTAGATAGCGAGTTATCTCTCTTTCTAAAAAAAAAAACAAAATTACAATTTTTTTTCTTATAAAATCTAAAATATTTATTTTTAAAATTTTAACAATAAAAAAAAAATTAACAAAATTTTGTATGAAAACAAAACAAGTACGCCTTCAACGACAAGGAAGTCCGAGAGTCGGTGGTGAGTAGCCAACAAGTAGTTGTTGAAAAATTGGGTCTAATAAGGTTTGCGTGATGATAGTTGGGACTAGTGTTGACCTGTTAACCTACAGATAACTCCAAACATGGTTTTGTACACCACTATAATTTAAGTCATTTTCTCAGTGTCACCAACAGTTGGATAAGAAGTTAATAAATGTCTCAATTCCAACCTAATTAAGTGGACTGTGATGGTTAATGAATATTATCACACATCTATATATCTAACTTATCACTTGCTGATTTAAATATATAAATCTGGGAGTACATGTTAAGTTTTTTAGATTGATGCGTACCTGCTATCCACTATATAGCAAGTTATATATAAATATATAAGGCTAGTATATATATAAATTCGGTTTGTAGCTAAATTCAATCACCTTTTGAATGAAGCGGCAGCATGCTGCCTTTCCTCAAAAAAAAAAAAAAAAGAAAAAAAGAAAAAAAAAGTATATATATAAATTCAATATAATAAAATTAGGTTATAGGGATACATGTTTGTGATACTTTTGTATAAGTGTACTATTTATATTTCATCTATATTCAAAATTAAATTATAGGGACATATTTTTGAAACTCATTATAAAAATATGTCGCTATACTCCCTAACGACACCACATATAGCAACACTAATAATAAATGTCGGTATTTTTGTCAGCGACACTTTTTTATATTTTAGAAATATTTAAAAATATCGCTATAACATAATTTTATTATAGTGATTGATTCATCACTATATATACTATATATGCTACACCATAACACTAGTAATATATAGCTTGTTATTATTAGCTATAGCAGATTGGTAAATTACATTTTTGGTTGAGGTGCATGATAAAGAGTTTTCAAAGTTTAATTCATGATAATTTTTAGTTTAAATATTTTAAATTATTATAATTAAATTTTACGATCTAATTTAATTAATTAAATATATATGTATCGTGAATATAAAAATAATGTAAAATTATTATGGTGGGTGATGATACAATAATAATTAAGATGTGTGAACGACTTTCACATCAGCAATACGTTAATATTTAATCAACTAAATTGAGTTGTTGGAATTAATTATAACAAATTAAAAAATTTGAGAAAAAATAATATAATAAATTAAAATTTAAAAATTCAAATGCCAGGCAGGTTGAGGACCAAAATTGTAAAGTAGCCTTTATACAAACTTGCAAGTTATATATGCATGCATATACTAGCTTTATGCCTATAGTGATGAATATTATCATTGGTAGAGTATGTACTTGATCAAGTTTAATGTACATGCTCATTCATTTATAGTTCTTACCAATGGACATTTTGATTTTAAAAGGCTCAATCTGATCTCAACGGTTCGTAATTTTTTTATAAACACGGAGCAAATAGTATCAACTAAATTTGAACTGATTGTTTCTAGCCCAAGTCATGAAAAACTTAATGAAATAGTTGAAGGTCAATTCATATGAGAGATCTAGCTAGAGTGTTTGTGTAAACCTGAACACAGAGCACTCCTTGTTTCTTCTTCGGCACGAGCTTCCCCTCCACACTCTCATCAGGATCATGGAAGCAAAGCTCCCGGAGCTCGGCATCGGCACGAGCCTCCACGAAGTCGACGCCGCGGTTGCTGCACAGCAGCTCCGGCTCGCCGGCCTCGTTGCTCGCCACCTCCCCCGCGAAAGGATAGTACATCACGAGGGCCCGCGCAAGCGATGCCTTGAGTGCGGCGACCGTCTCGTCGTACATCGTCGCAGTTGCCACTGCATTTTTGTAGCATAAGAACACGCCGACGTCTAACGGCGGCAGAAGCAAGTCGAGGTTTGACAGCGGGCGCCGGTGCTCCTGCATTGGCAGCACCGCCGCAACCGTCGTCTTCGCCGTGACCGTCACCGTGTATGCTTTGCTAGCAACCATTGTAGAGAGAGAGAGAGAGAGGTGGGGGTGGGTGGTGTATGCTTTGTTTGAGGAGTTTGCATGGAGATATTAATTGATGTATATATAGAGAGGAGGGAACAGTACATATCAAAAACATGTGATTAGGGTACACAATCCCAGTCCCTTTTCTCAAACGCACGTTGGGGTGTAAACGAGGCGTACACGAGTCGATCCGGCTCGTTTAATAAATGAGCCGAACACGAGCTGACTCATTTAAATATCGAGCTGAAAAATTCGGCTCGTGTTCGGCTCATTAATAAAACGAGCCGAACACGAGTTGGCTCGGGAATAATAAATTTGATTTTTATTTTTATTATTAGGTGTAAAGTTGAAAAAAAGTTAAAACATTAAAATTTTAATCTAATAATTAAAATTCATAAAAAAATTGATAGTCTAAAATTTAAATAGTAATATATATATATTCGAGCTGTTATTAAACCGAACACGAGCGAGCTGACCCCCGCTCGTGTTCGGCTCGTTTATTAAACGAGCTGAAAAATTCGGCTCGTGTTCGGCTCGTTTACTAAACGAACGATTCGATCTCGAGCTCATTTTGAGCCGAACACGAGCTGGCACGCGAACAGCGAGCTGGATTGCCACCCCTAAATGCAAGTGGCAAAATAATTGGTATTCAAAATTTTAAATTTTAAATTTTAAATTTAATTATTTTATATTTTTAATTAAATATATTTTAAAAAACAAATAAATAAAAAAATAGTATATTTTATTTTTAAAAAAAGTAAACATTCTCAGCTTGAAGTTCCCGAAGTAGCTCATATTCCACAAAAAATTTGGAGCTAAAATTCTCAACTGATCAGCTTGAGCCAAACATAAGAGCACATCCTATTTCTAGCTCCTCCGATACAATTCCAAAATAATATATAGTAAATATAAATATTTTTTTTATTTTAAAATTTTTTAGAATAATTTTTAAATTTAGATATTTATTAGTAATACTAAGAGCAAAAGCAAGTGTCCATAATAATAAATTAATAACAATACTAATTATAATTAGTGTTAATATTTTATTTAAATGGAATTGATTTCCACCAAAAAGTAAGCTGAATTATTTGGGAGCCAATTTAGAGGTCACCCCAGCTCACTAGTGTTCGGCATGCAGTAGTCTTGCACGTGATACCATAGCCAAAAGGGATAAAAAATCTACGAGAAGCATCCTTTAAGACATGTTTGATTCAAAATAAAAATCGGAATGGTCCGAAATGAAAAACGAAATAATAAATTTCTTAATTTATTTGTTTCATAATTAAATTTGGAATCGAAATCAACTTATTATTATTATTTAAATAAGATAAATTTAATCTATTATTTAAATTTATAATCAAAATTTAAATTTAAGTTCAAAGTCAAAATATAATTCTATATCTAAAATTCAAATATCAAACAATATTAAAATTAAAATTTAAAATTTAATAAAATTTTGAACTTATATACTAAATTTAAATTTAAAATTATAATTTAATCAAAATTTTTATATGTATATTTGAATTTAAATAATTATTATTGAAATAAATGAGTTTTTTTTTTCAATTCCTTTCCAAAACAAAATTGACTCTCATTTTTATGTTGAGAGTTATTTTGAAGGATTTTGATTTCTTCCGGAATGAAAATCGAAATGCTAATCTCTTAAGCTAAACATATTTTCATTTTAAATCTTAAATCCCTCCAACCAAACATGTTTTTAGATTCATGTTGGAGGATGGCTCTAATTACTACGCTTTATCTCATTTTTTTTTAAAAAAAACTTTAAATATATATTTTTTAATATTTACACCCTTTTATTTTACTTTGTGGACAGAGAAAAACAGATCTCATATTTAATGACAAATTCATATAATAACATAAAAGTAAAATAATAAAATATTAAATAATTGAGGGACTGATAACAGTTTTAAAAATAGAATTAATTTTTTTTTCCCTCTTTTATATATATATATATATATATATATATAGAGTTGGGCTGGAATGCTATTGATAGCACCAACCCAATTTTGCCACCTATTTTGTAGCCATTGGATCGCATTGAGATCCGTGTAGGTTCTTTAATGAAAAAAAGAAAAAAGAAAAAGTAAAAAGAAAAAGTAAAAAGTAAAAAGTTTTTCTTTTTAATTAAAGGGCTTGCACGAATCTCAATGCAATCCAACGACTATAAAATGGATGACAAAGTTGGGTTGGTGCTATCAATAGCATTCCAGCCCAACTCTCTCTCTCTCTCTCTCTCTCTCTCTCTCTCTCTCTCTCTCTCTATATATATATATATATATATATATATATATATATATATATATATATATATATATATATATATATATATATATATAATTGAGCTCATATATTTTTAAAAGTATTAAGTTATTGGTGCTCGTAAAATTT
This sequence comes from Tillandsia leiboldiana, assembly GCA_029204045.2. Lineage (NCBI taxonomy): Eukaryota > Viridiplantae > Streptophyta > Magnoliopsida > Poales > Bromeliaceae > Tillandsia > Tillandsia leiboldiana. The sequence continues at coordinate 16,588,659 of CM055079.1, read as the reverse complement.
TTTGTTCTGTGATGAAAAGATGTGTGGTTAGGATGATATTGAGTTCCTTGAATTAAGTGAGTGGTTTTTTTTTGAGAGAAAGGCAGCATGCTGCCGCTTCATTCATTGATAAGATGAATTTAGCTACACAAGTCGAGACAGCAGGGTCTCGGAGGAAAAAAAAAAAAAAACTAAGAAGGCCAGGCAGAAGCCCAGGAGAGGATCAGATCACGAGCTTCGGAGCACAGGAGATTCGGGCTGCGGAACACCGCCCTGAACCTCCTACAGTTCCGTTCCAACCAAATGGACCACCAAACAGCCGCCACAATGGCGAGCTCCCCCTGAGCCCGTCGGTTCCCGGAGTTCGCGCACGCTTCCCACAAGCGTGAAACCGATGAGTAAGAGCGGTCGGTAACATCCCTGGGGAGGAGGCAAGACAGTAGTTGTCGAACTGCCGTGCAGGAGGCGAGGAGGTGGTCCACGGTCTCCACACCGCAGGAGCAGAAAATGCAGGTGGGATCCCCGGCCCACCCCCAAAGGAGAAGTCTATCCATGGTGAGTACCCTATGCCTGAGAGCCAGCCAGATAAAAATTTTTACTTTGAGGGGGATTTTGGCTGCCCAAATTTTCTGAAAGCCTGTTTCGCGCATGCCGGAGTCCTGCAGAAAGCGGTACGCGGATTTCACCGAGAAGGTTTCCGAGCTAGACCAGCGCCATTTGAAAGCGTCCCTTCTGTTCGTCAGACGCACCCCCGATAGAAGGTCGGAGAGTCTCTGGATCAAGACTCTGTCCTGGCCGTTGCTGGGTTCGAAGCCTGCCAGGGTCCTTCTCCTCCTCCAGCCGTTGCGACCGACGCAATCAGATACCCGACAGGTTTTATTCTGCACCGCCCAGTAGATGGGGGGAAAGAGGCAGCAGAGGGAGGCATTCCCTAGCCAGATGTCAGTCCAGAATTTGGTCCAGCGGCCGTCGCCCACCGATCTAGCTGTGCTGCAGGTAAACCTTCTCGCGTACAGGTCATCAAAGACTTTCAAGATGTCCGAAGAGATCACGTCCCAAAATTGTTGATAAAATTTCATGTTGAAGCCGTCGGGGCCTGGGGCTTTGTCCCCATTTAACTGGAAGATGGCCCTTTTAATCTCTTCCTTGGTGAACGGTTCCGTAAGGTGCTCAGCGCTTAGGAACCCCCCATTACCGAAAATGTCGCTCCAGTCTCCTCGCGAGGCAGGGAGGGAGACATCTGGGGCGAATCTCTCCTTGAATTTACGGTAGAAATAGTCGCTCTTGTCCTTCTCCCTTTCAAGCGTGGATCAGTCATCAACAACCGCCCCGATATGGTTCACTCTAGCTCTCCCATTTGCCATGGCATGAAAGTATCTAGTATTGCCGTCTCCTTCCTTGAGCCAATGTTGTTTAGCTCGTGCTTGCCAGAGCAGCTCCTCGTCGGCGATTATTTTTTTAAGCTCCGCTTTGAGTGAATTTCTGGTCTGAAGCTGGCAGTCGGTCAGGATGGACACCTCTTCTAGGAGGTCTAGCTTATGAATTTCTTCAACATGAGATCGCTTAGCGTTTCTGATACTGTAGAAATTCGAGGCACACCACTCTTTGATCCTCTTGCGGCAGTGGCGGAGTTTGGAGGCGAAGGAAAGGGCCCCGCTAGTCAAGTTCGTCAGTTCGTTCCACCAGACAGGCACAAGGAGGTTGAAGTCATTCCGAGTTAGCCATACCTTCTCAATTCTGAAGAGCCGGTGGCATTGAGGAGCCAAGGTCTTGAGAAGGAGGGGGGAGTGGTCCGAAGTGATGCGAGCAAGTGCCTTCACGTTAGTGCCGGGGAGAGTGGAGTCCCACTCTGTCGAGATTAGGCAGCGGTCTAGCTTGGCTAGGGTGGGAATGCGCTGCAGATTCGACCAGGTGAACTGTTGGTTATCGATGGGGAGATCGATTAGCTCCAGGGAATTAATAAGATTGGAAACATTCTCATGAGTTTGCAACTCCAGGTCCTGCCTCTACGCTCAGTCTGGCTTCGTGTGAGGTTAAAGTCCCCGCACACGAGCCAAGGGCCAGTGCAATGTTGCTTGAGGGCCCCAAGTTCCGTGCAGAAAGCCGCCTTCCCGTCCCACCCAGGTGGACCGTAGACGTTGGTGAGATAAAAGGAGAAGCCACTGGCTCGATGTACAAAGCGTAGCGTGAGGGAGAAGTCCCGCACAAGGACCTCAGAGCAGGTCACGTTGTCCGAGTTCCAGCAGGTAACGATACCCCCTGACGCCCCGAAAGCTTGGATAGACTGGCATTTATTGAAAGAACGTCCGGCAAAGGAGTTGAGGAAGGAGCGGGAGACAGTGCTCACCTTTGTTTCTTGTAAACACAAGATACAGTTCCTAAGACGCGACACAACTGACTTGACAACAGCCCTTTTAACACGGTCATTGAGACCCCGCACGTTCCAGGAACATACTTGCAACATGGAAAAAAAACAAGGCACCTAGGTGGTAGCAAACCCAACGGGGCTCTAGGCTTGAGGAGCCACCGTCCCCCCAAAGCCCCCAAGGCTAGCAGCTTCTTCGACAGTCAGCTTGATTCCAACCTTGGCCGCTTTCGCGATGATCATCCTCACAGCAGGGGGGGTAGAGGCAGTGGTCGAGCCAGGAGCAGGTGCAGAACCCGAGCGTTTGGCTCTAGCCGTTGTCCCCGACTGGGGGTCACCCGATCTTAACGCTGCTTTTCGCGCCATCGCAGCTTCCAGAGCATGGACTCCAGCCCTCCTCGCCAGTCTGGGGCTCCGCCTCGTGCCGTGGGCGGCAAACCCCGGCGGAGTCCCCGCCCCGAAGGCCGCCTCCAAGGAGGAAGGGAGAAGGTCAGGGAGGGGCGGGGCCCCGGTGGTGACAAGGTCCAGCAGTGAACCCGAACCGCCGCCCACCTCCAGGAAGGAAGAGATGTCTGCCGTCGGCGATGGGTCGGGCAAGACCAGGGAAGAGGCAGGGGCCAAGGGGCCAGAGGGGTTGGGCCCCGCTAGGCTTCCGCCGAGAGAACGCCGCTCGGGGAACGACAGCCGGTTCCGAGCGGTAGCGGGGGCCCCAAAAGTACACCCTGGGACAGCATGGAGTGCCGGGGGCTCAAGTTCATCGGAGCCGAGGAGGGGCAGCGGTAAGCTCAGGACTGCAGCTTCAAGGTTGAGTGGAGTGTGCCCAACGGGGCCCACGGCAAGAGTTGAAACGGGGGGAAGGGTGGTGGCGGAGAAAGGGAGTCCGGACCCCGAAGCGGGTAAGTTCCGAAGCTGCAGCGTCTCCAACAATGGCATCGCCGTTCGGCCCACGCGGGGAACCAGGGAGAGGCGCAGCCCTGGAGAGAAAGCCAGTCCCGCGGAGAAAATAGGGTGTCCCAAATCATCCCCGGCCCAGAGATGGAGAGTAAGGGCCCAGAAACAGGACGGGGGGAGAGCAAGGGTGGGCTCAAGGGAGCAGGCCTGCGGTAGAGCAGTGGAGAATTAAGTGAGTGGTTGGTGGAATAGAATATTCTAAGAAATAAATTTAATCAAAATGGTAGATTTAACGATAGAAAACTTACAATTATCAATTAATTGTGCTTGTACAAGCATAGTAGCCAAACTATATATATATATATATATATATATATATATATATATATGTATATATATATATATATATACATACATATATATATATATATATATATATACATACATATATATATATATATATATATATATATATATATATATATACATAATATATATATATATATATATATATATATATATATACTATATATATATATATATATATATATATATATATGAGCAATGCTACATGTACACCCCGAAGGGGTGTATATCATACACTTCCACCATTTTAATGGTGGCGATATTTTTTACGGGTCACATCGATTGACCCATCATCACACCCCACCCATTGGATGGGTGGGATGTGTGATATACACCCCAAATGGGGTGTACAAGTATCATTTCCCTATATATATATATATATATATATACATATATATATATATATATACATATATATATATATATATACATATATATATATATATATATACATATATACATACATATATATACATACATATATACATACATATATACATACTATATATATCTATATATAATATATATATATATATATATATATATATATATATGTACATATATATATATATATATATACATATATATATATATATATATATAATCTTAATAGCACCAATGACTTAATACTATTAATAGTATTCCAGCTTAGCTATATATATATATATATATATATATATAGTTTGAGAGAGAGAGAGAGAGAGAGAGAGAGAGGAGAGAGAGAGAGAGAGAGAGAGAGAGAGTACTATCGTACATTGTACTATTTATTTACCTATGGGTTGGGTTTTATTTAGTTTTCCTTAAGAACCTTCTGTCGAACAGAAAAGTGAAGTGTTAATTTTACAAAGCATGGAAATTAAGAAAGTAAATAAAGCATTTTATAATCACGCGATTCATAAAACATTTGTTTATCCATTTTAATGCCAGATTTTGAGGAAAACTAAAACGAAAATTATAAGAGGACAAATTGAGTGCTATATTTTAAATTGCTTTGAGCAAAGCAAGGTTTTTTGAAGCGTTTTTTATAGCTATTGTGTAGCTAGTGAAAAGTAATATATAGTACGTTTACCAAACATATCTATAAAAGGGCCTTTCGTTGACCTGTTAATTACCTTTCTCCATTAAATTAAATCATGACGCAACTTAATTTCCCTCGTACCTAATCCAACTATTGTGGCATTAAAATATAATTTGGGCGCACAAATTATAGCCTAATATATATATGAATATATAGCACACTAATTAACTAAGCTTTCAATCACTTTACTATTGTTCTTTATATACAGCAGTTGTATAATTTTAAGGTCCATGGTCACTATCAACTGTTTCCCTAGTTTATTACCTGCTCCATTTAGATAACATATATAATTCAATCTGAGGACAAATTAAGTCAATATTGTATATATGTACACAATTAGATTACTCTATACTACCGAAGTAACGCCGTTGATTATGGGTAATTAACAGTAGAGAATTAAATATAATGTTCACATTGATGATATCTGGGAATGAAGTGAGAAACAAAGAGCAACAATCTTAAGTTTTCTTGCTACATTTTGCAGAATGAAAAAAGGTAATTTTCCAATAATTTCTTTTTTATCTTTCTTTAAAGAGTGCCTTATCCAAATCTGCACTTACAAAGATTCCAGTTAAATAAAACCACAATAAAAATTAAATTATTTCAGTTTATACGAAGGATAATATTTTTGCCAACGATGAACTGAGTGATCTTTTACAGCGAAGGCAATATTAGTAAAAGAGATGCAGCAACTGGGGTTTTCTTTAACATTTTCCGTGAACTATCGACCGTCCCTAGCGCATATAGTAAAGGGCTTAGTAATTGATATCTGAGGTTCTGAGTTCGAAACCTAATTATTTTACATTTTCAGTTAAGTTTATTTTAAAATAAATAAATCAGATAGCATTATATATTTTTCTCAAAAAAAAAAATAATAATAAAATAATTTAAAGTGAACTTTCCAAATGGAATGAGATGCTGATTATGATCATAGATTTTGATTGAGTATTATTTTTGAAGGGCACTTTTCAGTACTATGAAATGAATCAGTCACTACTGAATAGATCCAATTACCTCAAGAAGATCATGTCAATGTCACCATTGTGGTAGTGAAAAGATAGGTAGGTCACCAAACAGAAGCTAGCTACATGAACCAAAGAGACACCACTAACAAAATAATCCCACAAAAGAAAAAAAAAAAAATTTTAAGCTGTTAAAATTAATATAATATTCATTATTATGGAAAAAAACACCAGCAATCAAATCTTGCTAATTAAACCACCACCACTTATTCCTTTTTGCTGACTAGTTTGGAATTAGGTAGGTATACTTTCCATATGTATCAAATTAACCAACATATTTTTCTTTTGTTTAAAAGGGAAAAAAACACCATTTTTATTCATTTCTAACCTACAACATAGAGAGGACAAAGGATAAAATCTAATATGCTGATCCCTTTAATTTTCCCATGATTCTACTTCAATTTTTGTACTTTAATCCTTACATTTCAAATCAACCCTGTCATATATATATAAAATAAATTTAACCTATTTCAACAGCAGGCATGAAAAATTAAATGCAGAACCTTTTATAGCAGACAAGGTTAATTAGTATGATCATTCTCTATATTAAGAGGTTAGTTTTTTCTATAATTCAACCTTGAGCAATCCCAACCATAGAGGAACAACTTTTAATTGTGCCAATATTTTTTTCGTGACTATACATCTTGTTAAATTATATAAAATAACTATTATTCTTCAAAAGTTTAAGATAAACTCATGACGTGAATTTAAATTAAATAGGAGAAAATCAAACTATTTTGGAGCCTGATATTATTTGAATTTAGGACCTCCTGAGTATCTATCATGTTAAGTTATATATAACAACGGTTATTTTTTAAAAATTTAAGCTAGTAAAAAACAATAATTTTATGTTTTTATATTTAACAATATCTACAAGTGTTTTTTAAACTATAATATATATCCAATAATCACAAAATTGTGAACCTAATCCCATCTTACAACTACATATTATATCTCCAAATCAATTCCTAATTGAAGTAGTTGTGTCACACGCGGAGCTCGAGGCGTTACTAATAAAAAGAAAATGACTACAAACCTTGTTTTGGATCACCTTAAGCTACTTTACAATGGTTTCTTGCAATACAAAGTCTTGGTTGTAACTAAAGAACAAAAGGTACAATATATAACATCACCCACTCACACTTACATGAAAGGGAACAGCATTAGTTCCATTTTGTGCAAGCTATTAATTGGGTTTGGTGTTGTTGTCAACAAACATAGAGTACTAAATGTAAGGTAAGATAAAAGGACAGAAATTATTAGATGAAGGTTTTTGATCTACTAGTGTCTCTCTTTCAGATAGGTGTGATGTTTTTTCATGCTTATGTATACATTCTTATAAAAATATCTCCTGTTTGTAAATTATGAAATTATATGAAGCAATCGTTATGCTTTAAAAACTTACGCTGTTAGAGAATGATATATCTGAAAGCTCAGATATCATGTAGAATTATATGAAACAACTATTGTATTCTAAAAATTTAAACCGTTAAAAAATAGTACTTTATATATTTTATATTTAACATAAATTACCAAATTCAACCAGGATGTTTGTTTAGAATTAGAAGGAAGGATCTCTTACAGCACAGCACTTTTGTAATAAACAAAATTTTAAAGAGTATACATGATAACTTAATAGAGCAATTCTACTCGCACACCCGATTTCGGATGTATATATAATGTGCATCCTACCTATCCAGGAGTGAAATTTTTTTTACTAATAATTTTGAAATGATCAATAAAATTTATCTCATTCCAAAACAGGTGGAATGTAAGATATACGCTATGGATGGGACTTTTTTACTGGTCATTTCGAAGTGATCAGTAAAATTCATCTCATCCCAGAATAAATACGGTATAAAATATACACCCAATTTTAAATATATAAAAAGTATTTTCTAATTTATTATGGGGTAAGTTACCAAGCAGAAAACTTAATCGTTATAGTTACGAAACTTATGGCTATGCTACGTACGGTGTTACCCTTCGGTACCTGCTCATTGAGAAGCGTATGACTTTTCTTGTTAAATGACCAAAAAGCAACTAAATTGAAGTGAAAATAATAAAAGAAGAAAATATAAGCTAAAAGTAAAAAGACTAAGTTGCAATATTAGGATAATGCGGGGACTATACATCATTGGGCCGTTTGGGTATAGTTGCGGTCTCCACTCCAATGTAGCTCATAATGGACCCAACAAGTAAAAAAAGAAAAAGCCCATTAACTTCTTCTCATTAAAGCCCTATCCAACATGAGCCTGCTCCGACCCAATAACAGCGAAAACTATTTCATGGTCCACGTTCACCACGTCACTCGTGGACTGCGCTCGGAAATGAATGAATTTTTATTTTTTGGGGGAAAATTTTAGGAAGAGACGAAATAGCTGGTCTGTGGCTGGTGGGTCCATAGATGACGTGGTGCACCTAGTCCATTACCGATTTCTCCATTACAAAGCCCTATTCATCTCGGCCCATTATTAATATTTTGGGCCGTCACAGTTCCCATTCTCTCGGAGCTCCATTTTGGTCGTCTTCTACCTCCCATTGGTTTGACCAAAAAAAAAAAAAAATTGTCGCCTTTATCAAATCGGTCAAACCCTATCTTTTTGATCACTGAATCTATATTTTTTTTAGATCTACTTGTTTTGATATAATGGGAAACACCCAATCAACCTCTTCGTACTCAAATTCTCTCTCGATTAGGTTATAGATCGAGAGATCTCTTTACAAGGATCAAATTACATCATTTGAGCTTCCAATGGTGAGTATAAAGCCATTTTCCCGATTCCTTTTTATCTGATTTTATTTACTTTTTGCGTTAATTAAATACCAGATTCGGGTTCTTGGTATTTTGGTAGTTCACCTGCTTTTTTGTGCTTGATGTTAAATATGTGTGAAATTATGGTTGAGGAACATAGAAGCAATTTGCCATATGAAGGTGGAGGACTAGGATTTCTAAGTGAGAAATTTACTCATCAAACTTGTGTGTTTGTGTTTTTTTTTAAAAAAAATTTAGTTTTAGGTTCTTCGAGCATTGATTCACCAATTGGGTCTAGGAGTTTGCCCAAAATGCAAGCTTTTGCTGTTATATTTCATTACCAAGTAATTTGCATCATGAAATTAGAATGGAGTAGCATTTGAGCATTGATTTCATATTTTCTCATGCTCATACCTCTAAATTGTTAGGGAATTTGTGGTTAAATTGTTGTGTAGAACCCCAGGATCGATAAATTAATTGCCCAACTTGTGAAGTGTATCTCTTGTGTTGACATAGAACTCTCTTTAGCTTCACCATTGGCATCAACAATGGATTGTATATTTAGTAAAGTAATGCCATGTATCTTTGATCCCAATTCGGGTTTTTCAGATGGAAGATGCACAATCTACTTATACGGTGGATGAGGCGCTCGTGGTGTTGGGTTTCGGGAAATTTCAAGCCTTTGTTCTCGTCTACGCTGGAATGGGATGGGTTGCAGAAGCGATGGAGATGATGCTTTTGTCGTTCGTAGGGCCAGCAGTGCAAGTGCAGTGGAAGCTTTCTTCGCACCAAGAGAGTTTGATTACTAGTGTTGTTTTTGTTGGAATGTTATTTGGAGCTTATTCGTGGGGCGTTGTTTCGGACAGCTACGGAAGGAGGCAGGTCCATTTTTAATGTTTTGTTACCTTACTTACTATGTTGTGTCCATTGTGTTAATGCCTATTCCACTTATAGAATCCTCATTTCAATCGTTTTTCGCCCCCCCAGAATGAAGTTAGTGATCTTATTGTGTTTCTCCATATAGTTTTTATTTTCCTCGTACTGGTTATCATTAGAAGAATCATACTTGCGAATGTTGACAGAATGTTCTCTTAGATAAACGACAATGAACTTAATACTCATCATGTGCATTGATGAGCATATTATACTCTTTTTCATAGATCAATCTGCTAGTATGTATTACAGCACACGCTGCGGCGGCAGTGCACTGTCATTATCATAACATGCAATGGTAGGAACTATGCTATCTAAAGGAGAGCACGAGCTCAAGCATTCAACACTGGTAATCACTGAAAAATTCTATTAAGCTTGTTTGAAACTGTTGAAGGATATTTGGGTTGCCATTTGCAATCTTACTCTTGTGCATTGTGGTTTCCAGAATCTAGATCAGCAGCTCTAGTTAATATTGTAAAGCGATGTACATGTATAAAAGGTTTATAAGGCAACAATGTACATGTATAAGGTTTGACACCATTATCCGAAGAATTTGATTTTGGTATCCACAAAGCATACACCAAGTATATATTCTTCATTCCTAGTGAATACACATGATGCCAGGGCTGTATCAGCATTATTTGATCATGTTTCATTTAACTAAGATTACTGTCAAAAATCATCTCGCATGAGCAGCGCCACGACTTTATACATTTTTCTCAGGATGGGGTTTCTCTTCACAGCCCTTGTGACCAGTGTAGCTGGTGCAGTGAGTGCTTTTGCTCCTAACTATACAACTTTGATGATAATGAGATTTTTTGTTGGTATTGGCCTGGGAGGAGGGCCGGTGCTTTCGTCATGGTTTTTGGAGTTCATTCCTGCTCCAAATAGGGGGACTTGGATGGTCATATTTTCGGCTTTTTGGACCGTCGGCACTATATTCGAGGCTTCTCTTGCATGGGTATGATCATCCAAATCAATAATTCATTTTACTCTTTTACATGGTTTCCATTATATGTACATTCTTTGTCCTTTATGAAGAAGCAATAACATATTCTAACAAATAATTATAAATTATCTCAATGATTAATCTTTCACTGAAATTGAACTTGCAGGCTATTATGCCTAAATTCGGGTGGAGGTGGTTGCTCGGATTGTCAGCTTTACCCTCTTTTCTTCTGCTAGTTTTTTACTCCTCCACACCAGAATCGCCAAGATACCTGTGCATGAACGGCAAAATTACTGATGCAATGGGTGTTTTGGAAAATATGGCGAGAGCAAACCGCGGAAAACTCCCTTCTGGAAGGCTCGTTTCAGACCACAAAATTGAGCTTGACGAAATTTCTGATTCGTCTGAAGCCACTTATTTAGTTTCTGTCGAGAAACAAAATGATATAAATGAGAATACGAACTCAAAAAATGGAGGGATCAGGGCAGTTTTGAAGCTTCTAACTCCTAGTTTAATTAGATCGACTCTTCTTCTTTGGATGGTTTTCTTCGGGAACGCATTTTCTTATTACGGTATAGTCTTACTAACTTCTGAATTGAGTAATGGAAACAGGGCATGTGCGTCGAAAGAGATGCAGTCGAGCCATACTAATGATGATGCTGGTCTCTACAAAAATGTGTTTGTCTCGAGCTTTGCCGGTAAGTTACCGTTGAGCATTTATCTATTCCCATCACAATATTTGAAAACAGCACCTAGTTCTATATTGCTCCTAAAGCTTGTTTTCTTTTCTTGTTTTATTCTGCTTCAGAGATTCCCGGGCTGGTTCTATCAGCTGCAATGGTGGATCGGATTGGTCGAAAGCTTTCCATGTCTTCGATGCTTTTCATAAGCTGTGTTTTCTTACTTCCGCTGGTATTTCATCCGACGCAAGCAATAACAACAGCATCCCTATTTGGTGCTCGAATTTGCATCTCTGCATGCTTCACCATCGTATATATCTATGCACCTGAGGTTAGTGCAACTAATTCAGATTACAATTGTTTCTTTTTAGATATAGTAAATGAGCTCCATTACTATTGATTTGATTTCGATAATGAAGCATCCGAATCGACGATCGGTACTATTGAATATGATTTAGATTATTTTAAGTATCAAGAAATCAAATTTCATATGTTTTCGATATTGCTCTTGTATATCAAGTTGATAAAAAAAATGAACGGCGAAAAATAAACATCTATTATTTAAATTTATATTAGTAGCTCGTAAATTGTTTGTTAAACCAAAACAAGATGCAAAAAAAAAACCATTTTACATTTCGAAATGTAGACAGTTCCAAATTTGTTAGTGATGAGATGTGATTCTTCCATGATCTCTTGTCGTCATATAGTGCGAACAGAAAAGGCGAAATAATCTCGAGCTACAATGAGTGAATTGGCTACAAAAATCTTGTTGATGCCATAATGATTTCTTTTTGCTCATCTTTAAAGCACCAACTATATCTAAATCTACCCATTTAACTGTTTCTTCTTTTTTGTAAACAATAAAAAGATATATCCAACATCAGTTAGGACGACCGGGATCGGTGTCGCAAGCTCCGTGGGGAGGATCGGCGGAATCCTTTGCCCACTCGTGGCCGTCGGATTGGTGCATGGGTGTCATCAGACAAGTGCAGTTCTTTTGTTTGAATTAGTAATTTTCGCATCAGGAATAGCTGTTTGTTTATTCCCTTTTGAAACAACTGGTTGTAAGCTTAATGACACTATCATCGATCTAAAGTAAAGAAACTATAGCAATCTTTTATTCCCTTTTGAAACAAAGAGGTTGCATGCTTAATGACATTATTGCTGATCTGAAGCAAAGAAACTACAGCAATTTTCCTTAACTTACGATGACATATGGAATCAACTAATTACTTTATGGAATCCACTAGACAATTGTTAATTGTGTTCAGAATATATGCAAGTGTATGTGCGGGCGGGGACGTGTTTGTTTGTTTGTTTGTTTGTTTTGTTTTGTTTTGTTTTTGCCTTCTGTTCTTTTGAAAAAAAGAACGTTTAGAATGCTCTCTTTTCCGAAGAAAAAGTTCAGACTAAATTGTAAGGATATATTGAATCAAACATGTGATCTGATCAGAACAGAGCTAGAAAGGATACATTACGATAACAAAATGTCAACGGTGGACACCATATTAAGAGAACTACATCACACATGTTGTAAGTACAGGCATATCATCAAGCAACATGAAATAGAAAAAGGTTTCAGGATAATCTTCTGCTGCTCAAGCTTTGTTCGCAGCTATTACAACACTAACCGAATTAAGCTTTCAGGATACTCTTCCGACGGCATTCCCCACAGCAAGCACCAATTCATCTGGCAAAGGAAATGAGAGCACTTAGATCAACAACAAAATTGATTGAAATGAACAGTAAAAATAGATATATTGCATTTCAACATGCAACGATGCAATCAAGCTATTGCTACAGAGAGCATTCAAATTAATCAACAAATATTAAATAACAGTTGAATGTTCAGTATGCGATCCAGTGTGCTAATGCAATCTAGGGAGGGAACTATACGATGCTTACAATTTCAAAAGAAACCGTAGCCTCATCGTCGTCTGTGTCGGCTAGCGTCTTCAGAATAGCGGTCATGGTAATCCTTCTTAGAATGATGACCAGAGTCTTCATATCGTGCCCTCTTAGCCTCATATGCATTCTCATCTCTGCTGCGGTGGTATCTGCTTCTGTGTTCATCCTCCGCATAGTGGTCTTTTAATAAGCCTCTTCGGTCCTCCCGACTGCCACGATCGTAGTCCCTATTTCCTCGGCTTTCCCTCTCCTTCCTTGTCTCTTCTGCTACATCAGTTCTTCTTGACTTGAAATCATGCAAACCATTATCATTGTCTTTCCTCCTTTCCCTCTTGTTTTCTTTTACAAGGGCTTCGGTATCCTTGCTTTCACGCCTTTCTTCAACCCTGTAACTCCTTTCAGTTATAAGGGCTTCAATATCCTTGCTTTCACGCCTTTCTTCAACCCCGTAACTCCTTTCAGATCTTCTTACAGTATCCGATAAATCCTTCTTAATATTTCCATCATTATCCTCTATTCTCCTTTCCCTTTTGCTTTCTTTTTCAAGGGAATCAACGTCTTTGCTTTCACGCCTTTCTTCAACTCGATTACTCTTTTCAGAATTCCTTTCACCATCTAACATTTCCCTGCTTCGAGCTTTCAGGTAATCCTCTCTTTCAGTATTAGCTGAATTATGCGCTTTTGCTTTCTTATCCTCTTTTACAAGGGCTTCGATATCCTTGCTTTCACGCCTTTCTTCAACCCTGTAACTCCTTTCAGTTATAAGGGCTTCAATATCCTTGCTTTCACGCCTTTCTTCAACCCCGTAACTCCTTTCAGATCTTCTTACAGTATCCGATAAATCCTTCTTAATATTTCCATCATTGTTGTCTTTTCTCCTTTCCCTTTTGCTTTCTTTTCCAAGGGAATCAACGTCTTTGCTTTCACGCCTTTCTTCAACTCGATTACTCTTTTCAGAATTCCTTTCACCATCTAACATTTCCCTGCTTCGAGCTTTCAGGTAATCCTCTCTTTCAGTATTAGCTGAATTTTTTGCTTTTGCTTTCTTATCCTCTATTACACTGTCGCGGTCTTTGCCTTTCTTCTTATTCTCACGTTTATCCGGACTGTTCATTATGCTAGCATCAGAATCGGAGTCATTACTACTATAATCAGAGCTCTCGCTTTCACTGCTGTAATTGGAGCTCTCATCATCTGTATCATGTCGCCTCCTCTTTTTTAAACTAGTTTCCTTCTTCTCTTCAATTGACTCTCTTGACTTGGGATGGCCACTCGACTTTTTATTATAACTTTTTCTTTCTTTACCAGAATCAGAATCCTCACTTTCATGCCTTCTGCTTGATTTAGTATTGTTCTCCAACCTCTTTTTCCTATCCTTTCGACCATCAATATCATCTTCTGAATCATCAGTATCATGTCTTCTGCTGCTTTTGTTACGTTTCGTGGAATCTAAGGCATTTCTCTTTCCTTTCTCCTTTTCATCATCAGTATCACTTGCACATTCTGAATCATCAGAATCACTCCTCTTTCGTTTGGCAATTCTGCTGCTTTTCTCCGCTCTCCTCTTCCTAGACTTCCTTTCACTATCAGTATCAGATTCTGAATCCTCTGAATCATGCCTCCGACTCTTTGTCCTTTGCTTCTCAACTGCTCTTTTACTTTCTCTGCGATAGCTATCTGAATCTGAATCAGTATCAGTATCATGTCTCCTGTGCTTCTTGACATCTTTGTTTTCTCTTCTCTTATATTCTTTTCTAGAATCACTATAAGAATCAGTGTCATCATCCTCAGAATCATGTCTTCGGGAACTCTTCCCATATTGTTTCTTATTCCTATCAACATGTAGTTCTTTCCCTATCGCTCTCGGAATCATCCTCGTATTTGCCCTTTTTGGCATCTTTATCCTTCCGTTTTGACACATCATTTCGTGATTTTCTGCTTTCCTCATGCATCTTTTCCTGATCATTTAAGTCCTTCCCAACTTTCTTATTTTGAAGTTCTTCTTTACTCTTACTATCCAACTGTTGATCATCCAACTTTTCGGGTCTCTTCTCTAAATCCTTCAGATCCTTTTTCTGCTTTTGAGGTTTTTCACCAACAAATTCTCCCGATTCCAAGTCACTTTCTTCTTCTTCATTATGTTCATTTTCTTTTATACCAAGGGCAGTTCTCAACGTTTCAAGCTGTTTCTCTTTGCGTGCAGCTACATGATGGCTTTGTGTGCCCGAAAACCTGAAAAGCTAGCATCGTAAGTAACAGCATTGCAAGTAACACTGGGCTATTTAAATTTCAAGACCATAAGATGATATTTGAATGGAATATCTTATATTTTTTCTACAACAGATTTAAATATTATCGTGGTAAACTTGAAAAGAACTCAGGACAAGAATGCCCCACACATGATGATAAGGACTTGAGCAACCAAAATAAAAGTGGCGCTGCCCTATTACATCTTATTCATAAGCTAATCGCATTGTCTAGTTGCTCCGCAATTTCAACGCATCGTTCAAGATTTATCCTAGCAATACAAAGTTGGCCAAAGCATAACTCCAAAATGAGAATGCCCAAAAGTCAGCAAAGCATAACTCCAAAATGAAAATGATAAAAAAAGAATAAAAGAATCCTTTCGCCACTCTCATTTGGCGTTAACCTTCTAGACATTATCATCAAAATTGGGCAAACAATACTTTCAATGATAGCTAAAAGACCGATTGATAGCTTCAGAGTAATCTTCCAGTTGTATCTCAGACACACACAACATAAAATATGCACTATTAATATCCTCAAGATATGACTTAGTCTACAAGAGAAACGACAGCTTCTGAATCTAGGATGTTGTATCACTAGCATACACATAGGAACTCTCACATGCACGACGTCGGATCTAAAATCTCAACAATACCAAACTCCCTACAGTAGAATCTAGAAAAACAATAAATTACGGATCTTCAACAGTTCAGCCTGAACACTGGTTGACAAAATTGCTTCATTTTTAAACAGACTCGGATTGCATAAATAAACTCAAGTAGCAGAATTTTTCATTTTTTCCATCTTCTTAATAATTTCCATGAGCAGACACATCAGGCGATTTAGGGAAAACCCAGATGGTGTGACCATAAGAAGATTTATTAAGAGCAAGGAAAAAATGATCCTAACAACAAAAGCATAACAGAAAAAGAAGTGTCCGAATCATCTCTAAAGTTCACAGCAAGCAATTTTAAATGTCAAGAAAGAGAAGAAGATCAAATCATAACTAGTATTCATACTTAATCAATTTAGTAACTCAAAATTAACGAAAAGCTGAAGAGAAACCAGAGATCCGCTCCCTCTCGATAAATAATTCCAACTGTTCTTAAAATTCAGCAAACCGGAGATAACAAAACCTAAAAGCTGTCGCCGCAAACGCGAAGATCTCATCCATATGAAAAACAAATCAATAGAAAGAAATCAAAACCTTTTATTTGCCAGAGCAGCGGCTTCGCCAGAGCCAACCCCAGCATCGGCCCCAGCAGAGGCGGCGGTAGCCTCCGCCTCGAGGCTCTTCCGCTTCTCTTCGATCCTCTCGCCGATCTCGGCCTCAGTGTAACCCTGATCCTCGAGGGTCTCCCGGAGGATCAGGAGCCGGAGCTCGATCTGGCGCTTGCGGTCGTGCTCGAGTATGTCCCTGTTCGGCTTCCGCCCGGCGACATCGGCGGCGGCGGCGGCCGAGGCCGCGTCGTGCTTGGGAGGGCCGGAACGGGGCTTGACGAAGAACTTGTTGGTCTGGATGTAGCCATTGGTCCCCGAACCCCTGGGGGTCTGTAGCCCGATACCGTTGTACATCGCCTTCTCGGATACGCGAAACCCTAGAGATCGGGGAGAGGGAGGAGGAGAAGATGGAGGAGATCGATTGAAACCCTAGAGAGGTTCGATTCGATTCGATCCCACAAGCGAGCGAGAGCGAGAGCGAGAGCGAGATTCCCAATTCGAACGACGGTGGAGATGCTTTGGGCGTTTAAGACCTTATCGCTTATACCTAAAGTCGGCGATGAATGGACAACTACGCCGACTATTAAAAATAGTTTGGAGGTGACATCACGGGCTCAACTGGGCCGGGTTCGAACGTGAGTAGGCTTTGGGCCGATATTTTTGTCCCAAATTTATTAAAAATCAAGGGCCTAATCTTAAGGGTTTAAATAATGAGGACCTAAGCCCGAAATGGTAAAGTGGATACCTACAGCCCAACCCATAGAAGACCCGGCCCAACATCACCATTAAGGCATTTTCAATAATTTATTTCCTGGACCTGGTTCTGGTCCATCATCAATAAATCAGTAACTTCTCTACTATAATAAAAATTCACGGAAGTTGTGGTGGACCGCGTCTAGGAATTGGTCTACTCGTATTTATGAAGGTGCAGTGGCCCAAAATAATTGCCACGTGTCAAATATCTTTTAGAACAAACTAGATGTCGCGTCATACACTCAGAATTTCGAGCTCTAGAGTGTTCGATTGCAAAAGGACACAAAAAGATAAGTACAAAAGGCTAAAATGTTACATCTAAGAAGTTAATTTCATTAATATTTCATTAATATTTTAAATTTTAAATTATATTTTTTAAATTATTTAATATTTTTAATTAAATTTATTTTTTTAAAAATAAATAATATATTATTTTTAAATAAAATAAAATAAAATAAATAAGCTAATTTTATTGAGATTGGATGTAACAATTTTTCCAAAGGTACAAGAAATTTGATGTTGTGAAACATTGAAGAGCAATGCTACATGTACACCCCGAAGGGGTGTACATCATACATCTCCACCATTTTAATGATGGCGATATCTTTTATGGGTCACATCAAGTGACCCATCATCACACCCCCACCCTTAGATGGGTGGGAGTGTGAGATGTACACCCCTTACGGGTGTACACATAGTATTTTCCAACATTGAAATAGGCCTTCTCAGGTTACACAAATTTTTGGTTTCAAAGAAAAGTGAAAATTTGAAACTTTAGAAAGCAAAATTTGACCTTCAAACAACCGTCCTGCTGCTTAAAACAAGATGAGTAGATAAAACACTTAAAAAAGTGTAACACTTTTAGATAAATGGGTTTATGGTTATCTACATCTCTACATCTACATAAATAGTTATTGTGTGGAGTATTAAGTACTAATAGTTGTCACAAAGGTGGATGCTTAAAACTCAGTTTCCACTTTAGTGCCAGATCCTTTTCCCCTACCAGTTCCTAAACCCCAACTTATTCTTATTCCTTTCCCTTTTTTTTTCCCTCAATTTTCATTATTTTATAATAATTAATTAATCTTTTCTTTTTGTAAAATATTATGTTTTTTTTTTAGAACAAAACTGGTGGTTCTAAATCTTACACTCATCTATTTAGGAATATATATTGAATTTTTGTTAGCAATGAGAGGAAAAATCAAACAAAACCAATCGATGATCACAGCACAAAAGTAAATCAAAAAATGCACGACATAAAAAATAACATACAGATTTATGTGAAAAAAATTTTGCAGGATAAAAAATAACGATATAATGTTTTGATGATCATACGATCGTTCGATCTTGCTAGGGCAAGAAGAAAAGGAATACTAATTTTATCGGGTTTGATTTTTCGGATACGATCCCTTCACTTTCATCACAGACATCCATGAAATTTGTCGTCGCACCGCGAAGCCGTCGGCGAACCGAAAATCCAAATCGAAGCGATTTCTAATTTCGAAGTCACACCTAACAAATTTAATAGAAGTATTCATTTTAAATACAAAAAATTTAATAGTCTAAGAATGAGTGCTTGTAAATTTTACAATTTTTTTTAGTATTATTATGATATTTCTTAATTTTATTTTGTGTGAAAATGATTGCGTGATGCACTAAATTCTTATTCCCTTTTTTTTATCCTAATGCTATTTTTGGAATAGAAAAATTATTCTATTTTCTAATTAGAAATAAGTAGGAATAAAGTGGAATAGTTGTTCCACTATTTCCTTGAAGGAAAATGCTATGTGTACACCCCTTTCGGGGTGTACATCATACACCCCACCCATCTAAGGGTAGGGGTGTGATGATGGGTCACTCGATGTGACCCGTAAAAAATATCGCCACCATTAAAATGGTGGAGGTGTATGATGTACACCCCTTCGGGGTGTACATGTAGCATTGCTCTTCCTTGAAAACAACCTTAATTAAAGTATAAATATAATTTTAATTATTATATTAATTTATTAATTAATTTAATTAATATATTTAAACCATTATCTGTGTCTTAAATAGTCAAGTAAATTAATTTATTATTTATGTTTAATTATCTCATTAAAATTAATCATTTAATACGTTTATTTAATAACTAATACATAAATTGGTCAACTAATTAATATTTTGACTAATCAAATTAATTTGTAACTAATCATCTAACTAATTAAATAATTTATTAATTAATTAAAAAATAAGTTATATTTTATAATTAATCAATTAATTAATATATTTTTCTATTATCTTATACAATATTCATAGCTAAAAAATTTATTAATATATTAATTTATTTTTAATTTTAAATTATAATTATTCTTATTTTTGCTATTCCAATCTAACAATCTAAATACTATTTACCATAAATAATAAACAATTTAATTTTTATTCAAACAAAAAATTAATTTTGTTTTTATTATTCTTAAATTTATATTTATTTTAAAAATAAATAATTTTTATCAATTGTTTCTAGTATAAGTGACAAAGGATTCGGTGATCTTTCAAAAATGAAACGAGTAATATACTATTTCTTTTAAAAAATTTAAAAAATAAATTAATAAATAATTTCTGTTTTTTTTCTCTAAACTGAGTTACTGTACCTGGATTGTAAACTCTCTCTCTTTCTCTTCTTTATTAGAGAAAAGAAATGTGAAGGGAAAAAACAAAAGAGAACCCAATTTGTAGTAGGTAACAATAACTCTCCACCTCTTTTAGCTGCTTCTTTATTTTTGGGTGCTCAAGGTCGGTTCCACACTTACACTGCTCTCTCACTCTCATACTCTCTTTTTTTTTTGCTTTTTTTTAAAAAAAAAAAAATTTAAAATGAACCATAGCTCTGTACATTTTAACTAGAATGTTGCACAGTTAAAATTCTCCCTGCTGTGTTGTGCTCAAAATTTGTGGCTTGTTGTGGTTCTGGGCTCAACTTTTCCTTCTCAGTGAGCACTTGTTACAAGTTGATGCTCCTTTTACCATTTGGATTTGCAAACACACAGAGAGAGAGAGAGAGAGAGAGAGAGAGAGAGAGTCCTGGTGCTGTGTCCATTGCTTCCCCTGTAGTTTTGCATCAATCCTTGTCGCCTATATATATATATATATATGTAACTCATGATTTATGTCCCTTTTGAAGGGTTCCTTCTTTGTAATATGTCATTCAATTAGCTGCTTTATTTATTTTTTTTTTTTTAAAAAAAATCTGATATCTCAATCACCTTCCTTGTTCCTCTTTGCAGCTCCCACAGCAAAACCCACCTCCAATTTTCCAATTGAAACCACTCGATTGGAGCTTGTTTTTGATTAAAAGTTGGAGATTTGCACTGATGGGGCAGTTCTCTGAGGTTCTAAAGGTAGTGCCTTTTTTTCTTCTTTTTTTCTCTGTTTGATTAATTAGATAGTAGAAATTAGCTTCCTTGAGCTTCTTTGCAACTTCCTCATCAAAACTATCTCAAATTTTGCATCTGCTCTACTCAGCTTGAGCTAATTTTGATTGGGAAAGTAGAAATATACAATGATGGGGCTTTTCTCTGAGGTTTTAAAGGTGGTATCTTTTCTCTGCTTGATTAATTTGTAGAAATTAGCTTCCTTGTTCTTTACATCCACCCCCAATTTTTTTTTTAAAAAAAACTTTGTTCTTCTTTGCAACTTCCTCTTTCAAAGCCAATTTGAGCTAAATTTGATTAAAAAGTAGAAATTTACTCTGATGGGTCCGTCCGTTTTCTGGGGACCCAAAGGTGGTTCTTTCTCTCTGTTTGATTCAGTAAAAGCATTTTACTTCCTTGTTCTTCTTTGAAATTTCAACTTCAGACCCATCTCAAATTTTCCATCAATTTCGCTTATTTCGCCTAATTTGGGTCATATTAAGTAGGAGAAATTTACATTTGCAGGGCAGTTCTCTCTGATTCTAAATTTGGTGTCTTTTAGTTGCAATTAGCTTCCGCTTCATAATCCCATCTCAAATTTTCCGTCATCTCGGCCTAATTTGAACTAATTTTGATCAAGTAATTTGACTAATGGGCCTATTTCCTGAGGTACGAAAGGTGCTGTGTATCCTCTGTTTGATGAAATGTGTGAGTGGGATCGGCGTAAATTGGGGGACGCAGGCGAGCCATCCTTTACCGCCAGACATAGTGGTTCAGGTTCTGAAGGGTAATGGGTTTCAGAAAGTGAAGCTCTTCGATGCAGAGGATGATATTATGGATGCATTAAGAAAGAGTGGGATTCAGGTGATGGTCGGAATCCCGAATGAGTTATTGGCGGGCCTCGCATCAAGCGAGAAAACAGCGGAGAATTGGGTCTCGAGGAATGTTTCTAAGCATGTAAATGATGGAGTGGATATCAGGTTTAAAATCTCTCTCTACTCCTGGGTAGTTTCTATTTTGTAACTATTTAGTATTGTGTTAATTTTTGCGAAGGACTGGTTGGTTCCAATTCTGAGTAAACAGCTCGGGTTGCTAAAATTATGAATTGGATGGTATTTATGTTTTGCATCGATCTAATCATTCGACATTAAAAATTCTCTGATATTGTTTTTTTTTCTCCTGTAACTACTAGTCTTCTATAGTTTGTAGGGGTATTGGTAAAATGTTCTGCTAAAGAACAGCAAATTTGTTGATTTGAGGAGCTCTTAGTAACACAGTTATGTGTATTTTGACATCCTACCATATTTGCAAGTATACGATCAATTGATGTGGTTTTGTACCTATAACATTGTGCATATTTCTGTTTGTATGTTTCTTAGAATTCTCATCTATCACTGCAATTTATTCCTATTTATTTCAAGTCAATGCACAATGTGAAACTATTTATTACATTTCTTAGAACCTCCTTTGATTAGTTTTTGTGTGGCCATCAACTTGAAATTAGCTTACACCACAAAATTAATGTGGAACATTTCTAATAATGGACACTTGTAGGGGACCATATTAGTCCTCGGTCTCAAGCATCCGACTCACGATTTTGATGTGATTGGTGTTGTCAATTATCGTAGCCATATAGCTCCAATGAAACTTTTGTCTGAAAATATATGTGTTAGACGTGACTCCGAAATCAGAATCGCTTCGATTTTGGGTTTCCGGTTCGCCGATGGCCTCGCGGTGCGACGACAAATTTGGTAAAATTTTGAGTAAGGAAAAATGGATGTCAGTGGTGGGCTTCGGGCTCGGGCCGAAAAATCCGTTAAGTTTAAGTATCCTCTTTTCCTTTTGTTTGACCTGGAGAGAGATCGAGCGAATTAATTGTACGATCAAGAACTTTTGTATTCCCTATTTTCTACGTAGTGAAACTCTCTCCTTTTTCGTCTGTGATTTTTTTCCAGCAAAGGATTTTCCACGTAAATCTGTATGTTTTGTTTTTTGTCGTACTTTTGAGATCTATATTTATGTGGTTATCGCATTGAGATTTGTTTGGTTTGTGCGCTCGTTGCTAACAATATGACATTGGAATGGAATGACTAGTCAAGATATCTAATCTCTGTATGCCAATTTATGCGGTATTTATTGGGATTTCCCTGCATACACCTCAGTGAAAAACATATCCTATGTGATGCTGAAGTTCTACATGCGGCTACGAACTCATAAGTTTGAATGGCAGGATTTATATGTAGTCTTGTGATCTTTGTCATGTAATTGTGATGATTTCCTCACCCTATTAATCCCTATAATTCTCGCTTTTACAGGTTTGTCGCTGTCGGGAATGAGCCGTTCCTGCAGACATTCAATGGCACCTACCTCCAAACTACATACCCGGCACTCCAAAACATCCAAGCTGCGCTGATCAAAGCCGGCCTAGGCAACCAAGTCAAGGTCACCGTCCCGCTCAACGCTGATGTGTACGAGTCGTCCAGTAGTCGACCCTCTGATGGTGACTTTCGTACCGACATCCACGGCCTCATGCTCTCTATAGTGAAGTTCCTCAATGACAATGCCGCCCCCTTCACCGTCAACATCTACCCCTTCATTTCCCTCTACAATGACCCCAACTTCCCCCTCGACTATGCCTTCTTCCAAGGCGCCGCGTCGCCCGTCATCGACGGCTCAATTACGTACAACAACGTGTTCGATGCGAATCACGACACACTGGTCGCTGCGCTCCGCAAGAACGGGTTTGGCAATCTCTCAATCATCATTGGTGAGATAGGGTGGCCGACAGACGGCGACATGAATGCGAATTTACAATATGCTCGGCAGTTCAATCAAGGTTTCATGAATCACATCTCTTCGAACCAGGGCACGCCGTTACGGCCGGGGCCGGTGGATGCCTACCTCTTCAGCTTGATTGATGAAGATGAGAAGAGCATTCAACCAGGGAACTTCGAGAGGCATTGGGGGATATTCTACTACGATGGCACGCAGAAGTATCAGTTTACTCTTGGATCTACGAGCTCAACATTGTTTGGTGCAAAGGGAGTGAAGTATCTAGATAAAACGTGGTGCGTGTTCAAGCCGACAGCAAGCCTCAACGACCCGAATGTGGCACCAAGCGTGAGCTATGCGTGCGCGAACGCAGACTGCACGAGTTTAGGATACAAGACGTCGTGTGGGGATCTCGATGCGAGGGGGAACATATCGTACGCATTCAACAACTACTTCCAGAAGAACGACCAGGACAGCCGTGCTTGCGACTTCTCGCATTTAGCCACTGTTACCACCGAGGACCCATCGACGTCGACATGTAAGTTTAACATTATGATCGACGTGGACTCAGCATCGTCGTGGAGATTGAGGCTGGCAGAAGGGAGAGGGGGTGTCGTGTACTTAGGATTGATCTCCATTCTTCCACTTTTGTTGGTGGCACTGTGATGTATATGGTGGTAGTGTTTGAATTTTGTTTTTTTTACTCACCTTTTGGTCCTGTTACATTTTGGAAATAGTTTGTAGTGTCTTATTCTTTGTGATCACAATAAGGTTTCACAATCTGGCATCTGCATTTTGTACATGAAGTGATGACTCCTTGCAGTGTACTGGATGAAATACTCAGAAAAGAGGAAACGAAACAGAGAACTACTCAAACAGGTCAGAGACTCAGAGACGAGAAAACCAGAGTGAAATCTTAAATTAAGTAACAGAAAAAAAAAAGGTTAGAGAGAGAAAAAGTGAAACAAAAAAGGAAACAAAAAGAACAAAAAGCAGGCATAACTAACACTGAAAAATCAACAGGCAATCTGTGCTCAGAATCTCTCAAATCAAGCAATCCAATCAATCTGAAAACTGCATATAAGTATTTCTCTACTCATTTGCTCGATTTTATAGAGTTTAAATCTCTTTTATTACATGAACTTGTAATATACCAGTTCGAATAACATAAAACAAATTATGCACACATTATATGGCAAGTAGCAGAATGTCAGGTTTTTATCTGCAAAGAAAAAACCTTCCATGCCAAACAAAGATGCAAATGCTGTGATGCAACTTTCTATAACAATCATGCGGACGACGCATCCAACAAAAAAGATAAGTACCATGGTATAAATCTAGATGACAACTGAGCTTCTAGAGATTTTAAAAAATAGACATACATGACAAGAAATTTTTCTCCTTCAACATTTCAGTCGAGTAACAGTAATACGGTAACTAAATAAATACACAGTAAACCCTATCCTTACTATCTTCCCTTTGAAATCTCTCTCTCTCTCTCTCTCTCTCTCTCTCTCTCTCTCTCTCTCTCTCTCTCTCTCGCGCGCGCGCTCTCTGAACTTTTTTCCTCAGTCGGTGGTCATCGGCAGGGACATGCAGCAGCGGAAGCGGGCTTTGCGGACGATGCTGACGATCTCCATCTCGGCATTTTCAAGCATCCGGACAACTTCAGTGAAGGGGGGGCGGACATCAGGGTTCGGGTCCCAGCAACGTGTCATGATCTCACCAAGGGCAGGGAGGCAATCCTGCGGGATGATCGGACGGGCGCCCTTGTTCACGACGGCGAATGCCGCCTGGACAGCTGTCATGTTTGCAAATGGGAGCATCCCGGTGATAAGCTCCCACAGCACGATGCCGAAGCTGTACACGTCGACTTTTTGATTATACGGTCTGTGCTGGATCATCTCTCTGCAAAGTTAAATTAGTTGCTTAAGGACAAATCCAGGTAAAAGAAAAGAAACAACTTTTTGCGGGTAATAATAGATTTTTTCTTCTTTTCATCTGCTCAGATAGTCCGACCAATATTCTGGGAAATATTAGAGATATCCAACTACCGTTATTAATCACCGCACCAAATTCCATATTCCTACATTGTCCTTTTCAAAGTAGATATGTAGGACAAAGAATATTAAGTACAGAGAATAAAAAGTATGCAATTGGTAATTTAAACATGAAAACATCAGCATTCTTCATACCTTGTAAGTATACGCCAATATGAACCCATCCAATAACACATGCATCAAACTTATTAAGTCAATACATGTATTTCATTTACATGTGTCAAAATGCTTGTCATCATGCATATACAATGAAAGTTCAATGTGTATAGCTTTCATGCATGTAAATCTGCACGAAATAAATCTTTGTGCATGTGTTCCCTTAAAGGGCATATATTGTCAATATTCAGATGAAGATTCTTCATAATTCACATTGATTGTTGCTCTCCCTAAGCTTCTTTTGCCATTTATGCACCATCACTACCTAAACAGTTACATATGTAGTATGCGGAACATACAACTTGCGATAATAAGGAATGCCATTGAAATCAAAGGAGGATTCATTTTAAATTTTAAAACAACCATGAGAAGATCACATGCATCAGAGCGTTAAGTCCTAGCCAGATAATAAACATCCCATTTTGCTGTCTCCTCTACATTGGAAGAGAAATAAGCAATTCGAAGAGCCTATTATGCAAAAGTTGTAGAATGGCAACGAAACCTCTCTTCTTCTTTTTTTTTGGCTTTCTTCCTTCTTAATTAATTTAAACATTTCATCATTTCCTTCTCAATTAGGATGCTCGAAGAGAGGATACAGACTTACAGTTGCACAGAACAGTTCCTCCTCTCAATTGCGGCCGCTTCATATCTATCGAATATTCATCATATGGTTTAGAATATAAATTTCTATTAACCATTATTTTCTTGTGGCCAGTGTCATCACTGGGGTTGTACAATCTGGAGATCATGTACATTGAATCATGTAAGAACAATCACGTTCTTCCTTCTCTTTCTATAAGGGCAAGTAATTTTTTTTATTGTACTTCCTCAGATTTCTTTAATTTCATATTTTCCTTATGTACTATAAGATCATGACCATTTTAGCTTGCAGTTTGTCTATATATGGAAATGCTGCGAGCAGTAAGCATCGGGTAGTAACACTTTTGTAATAGCAAATTTTGTTTCCAAGACAGGCACAAAGGGCCAGTACCGCATGCTTCACACTAATGATGGAACATAATATCCATATGCACAAGGAGTAAAGAGAAATAGATCAAAAAGGGTCAAATCTGAAGCCAATGGAATTTACAGGAACAGCAATAGCACCATATAACTAGTCCAAGGGCAGAGATTCCAACTATCAAAGCATAACAAAAATTTGAACATTGACATTACTCTAGTACATGTAAAATATGGCAGAGGTACAAATAGCATTTCTACATGTACCGAACAGCCTGAGCCCATCCAGTACAATAAAATGGAAAATTAACACGTAAGAACATCCACCTGTGGAGAGATACCAAGTGGAAAACAAGTACAAAGAAAATAAACAAATGAAATGTATGAGAATATTATTTAACCTCACACTTAATATGGTGAACTACTAGGATAAAAGCATTTTGATTTGATGGATTCTGAACGAGCCAGGCTAAATCTGAACTTTATCTTGCATGTTTGCCATTAAAAGTCGGTATGTACTACAAGATAGATACAAATCTAGAAAGTACTGTTACACACCTTGTAAACAAGTAAACTAGAGATCTTACTCTCAGTAATGGAGACAAATAAAAAGCAGCTGTGAAAAAGACAAGAATAACGAAGCATATCATAGAATATACATGCAAAAGGCATATTGATAAGGAAAAATATTATCATAAAGAATTTTCCTTGAGACAAAGATTACCAGAAACTTTCCACAAATTATTCTAGATCAATATGGTCAAATTATATCAAAGAAAAGTACAAGTTGCAGCAGTCATAAAAATTTAAGAAGACAAGAAATAAAAAAGTTTTCATTTTTAAGTTCACAAACCTCTTCTAGCAAGTCATGCATGTTACAAGCAGCCAGAAGCTAAAACATAATTCTGCGAATATTTTGCTTAGGCGGTTTGAAATCTTCAATAAAGGTTTTCTTAAAGTTTGGACAACATTAAATATATTAGCACTAAAATTGCAACAAGTTCAACTTACGGAGCCATCCAACGGTACGTTCCTGTCTCTGGCGTCATCCCCTCAGTCTGCACCTCGATGCGAGCCACCCCAAAATCCGCAATCTTTATGGACTTGTCCGCAAAGATCAGAAGGTTGTCCGACTTGAGATCCCTATGAATAAACCCTAGCCCATGCACATAGGCCATTCCCTTTGCAACATCCAATGCTTGCTTCACCGCCAGCTTCAAAGGAACCGACCTGTTCTGCCTTTTCATCAGAAACTGCCTAACCGACCCACCCTTTGCATATTCAGTCACAATGCACCACACCATAGGCTTCCTACATGCCCCAATAAACCTCACTATGTTTGGGTGCTTTAAAGTAGCCAGCATCATGACTTCCTGCACAAACTGCTGCTCCATCAGTTGAGCTCTCTCAGGATCATTCTCCGGCCTTTCCAACAGCTTAATAGCAACATCTTCTCCATTATAAGTTCCTTTATAAAGTTTCCCAAAAGCCCCTTGAGCAAATGGCCTACCCATGTTTAATTTCCCCAAATCAATAGTCCAGTCCTCATAATTTTTCAAGGTCTCAGTAGGATATCTTGGGTCCATCAAGGCCTGGGCTAGTGCATCTTCATTCAATTCATGAGAAACCCTACCGGGGCGGTACACGCTGTTCCCGACAGAATAGTCGGCAGGTAGAACAGCGCGGAGGCCCGGGTGGTTGAGGATTCCAGTGTGGGAATCACTAGACCCCACACTTTCTACAGACATGGCGACCGAACCATGATTGGAGGTCTGCATGCTGTTAATGCTATCAATCGACATGTTTGAGCCCTCCCCAAGCTTTTGGTAGTATGCCATGTCTTTGAAGTAGTATGCCATGTCTTTGAAGTTGGGGCCATTTTCAAGCCCTAATCCGCCGACCATACTACCGGGGAATTTGGGGCCTTCCACCATCCTCACAAAATAAACCTAAATAATCAAAGAGATATCGCAATCCTTATCTCCCTCACGAGCTAAGCATCCAAGCTCCCACCTAGCTCAGCCCCAGAGCAAAATAACCTGAAATCAAAACCATTCTTTGATCAATATATTGGAACAGATTCATAGGAAACACGCATAATATGAAATGGCCCTTCCCATACTACTATAAATCATCAAGAAAATCATCAAAAAAAAGAGCTAAAAATAAATAAAGAGGAGCGATCGAGCCCTATTACACTAACCTCTCCCCACATTTCTGATCAATTTCAGCTAAACCCCCCCGCCCCCGCCCCCGAACTACGATTCCGAAACACAAACCCCAATTTACCTCTAATCCCACCTCTTAATCCTACAGTAAACCAGTAATAAGCTACACAACTACGCCCCCAGAAGCCCAAAACCCCCAAAATAACAACGAAAACAGCAATTAAACCTAGAAAACGAGCATCAAAACCCAGAAATGCACCTAATCGCCCCGATCCGAGCAAAAGGAGCACCATTTGCGACGATACCTACCTCGATCGAAAGCTGATCCTCCCCCGGAGCTCGAGATCGCAAATTCGGAGGCCGAGATCGTAGCAACAAAGCGAAGAAACCCTAGTTCGGAACTGGGTTTAGAGCTCTCGCTCCCCCCCCCCCCTCCCTTTTGGAGACTCTAGAGAGAGAGAGACGACGACAAGTGGAGAGAGAAAGAGCACAAGTCGTTGCTGTGTTCGCTTCCCCTCCTTTCTTTTTGGTAAATTCTTTCTGAATTAGTAGGTAAAATGCATGGAGACCCCTCGCTTATAGGCCGCGTTGAAATGGACCTTTCAATTATATCTTTTTAAAAATACACTTTAAATTTTTAAATAAACTAAAATAGATTAAATTAAAAAGACACTTGAGGGGGCCTCCATGCATTTTTACCTAATTAAATTAATATTTAATGCGGCTTATAATTTGGTCGTATTAATTTAGTTAGATTACTAGGGAGTTAGTTAGAGATTTTAATATTAGATAAATATTAAAATACAACTTTTAATAATAATAATTATAATTAAATAATTTTGTCTTAAGTTCATAACACAAATCTCAAAACTTCTTATAATTATTTTTTTATCGCATTCTAGACCTATTTTAGAAAGGCAGTATAATAATTTATTACAACATTTATTTGCAATATAATTGGATGGTTGAATTGTAAAATTTGGTTGATCTACAACACAATAATAACATCAAATTTTTTTATTTGCTAAATACTCCATAAAAGGACAAATTAATAGGATGAGGTTTTGTTATAATTATAATAAAAAAAATGCATCTTTTACTATTGCTAATGGCTAATTTTTGTTTTCAATGTAATTTTTTTTTTCAATGTAATTTTTTTCTTCAATGTAACCTAATAGCTACAGGAGTTATTGAAGTCCAGCACTAAATTAAAAATTTTAGTTTTTATTACAAGAATAGTAGTGGTAAACTTATTACTATTTTCTCTTAAGAAAACACCAAAAAAAAATAATAATAACCTCCATTGTCATTTTGGTAAAAACATTCAGAATTTATCTGTAATATAGATAATTATAAATTAGCTGCCCAATTTTTTTATATTTAATTATTAATTAATTTAAATAAAAAGTTTAAATATTAAAAAATTAAATAGTCAATTTAAAATCAAATTGATTTATAATTTAAATAAATTCTATACTTGCGCATTTCCGCACCAAACAATGCTATTCGTATATGAATAAAACATGAAATAAGATATTATTTTAGACTTATTCTCCAACACGTTTGGTTATGAACGGAAACAACAGTTTTCGCCTTCATAAAATAATTTGGTATAAAACTGAAATTGATGTTTTTTTTTTTTTTAGAACAAACTTAATTAAAAAAATATATAATTTATTAATAAATATAATTTTTTTAACAATACTCATTAATATTAATTATTTATATATTAATTAAATAAATAAAATATTATTATTTTAAAATTAAAATCACCTTTATTCTTATAATTCTAATCTAACTATTAAACGTTATTCTTTTTATTTTTCAAAAAACTCAATTTTTATTCAAATATAAAATTAATTTTATTTTTATTTATTTCTTAGTTTAAATATTTTTTAAAATAATTATTTTAATTTATATTATTAATTTTCTTTTTGCACCACCTCCGCAAAAACCACGTTGATATTTTGGTCCTTTCAAAGCGCTGGAACGAGCTGGGAGTGCGCGGATGTCACGAGGCGCAGCACGGTATTTCGGGGTTCCACGTGGCACTTGTACTCTTACTTTGTCCTTTATTAAGACATTCAAACTTTCTACCCATTAAAATATAAAATTTATAATTTTTTCTTTAAAAGCACAATCATAAAATTTTTTATTATTAAATTTATATTAGAATTTATGTATTTTATTATATTTTATTTTTTTAGTTGATTTTATAAAAATATAAATTTTAATACAAATTTAATAATAAAAAATTTATAAATATGAATAAACTTGTATTTTAAAAAATATATAACCTTTACTATATATATATTATATTTTATTTATTTAAAAAGCAAGAATTTTTTATTAGTTTTAGCCATTACACTCTATTTATGGATTGGATGAAATATAAGACTTCTTTTTTATTTATTGTATATCATATTAATATGCAACATGTAGGGTACATCTAGTGCAGTTTTTCGTTATTTCTCTAATTAAGTTTTTGAAAAATACTATTTATACACTGCATATAGAATGTATATTTTACACCATATTCATTTTAGGATGAGTGAGATGAATTCAAAAACTAGTCACTTCGAAATAAAATGAAATGACTAGTGAGTAAGTCGTCATTCTGTAATGTACGAGACGTATATCGTATAATTTTTTATTTTTTTTTTATATTCACTTCTCTTCTATCTCCGGCCAGCGAGATATACAATATTTTTGTGATTCAGAATTGAATTCCAGACAAAAAATATATATTTCGGCTCTACTACAAAAAAAAAAAGGCCATAAGGTCCAGAGGCCCAGAAAATTTATACTTGTGATTGCTAAACTATCCAACAAATTACAGTTTGATTCCTAAATTATAATGATAATTCTAATTATAAGTTAATTTCAGGTCATTTTGCCATATATGCAGTTAGATCCGGGGAATTATTATTTTGTTTTTTTTTAAAAAAAAAAATAAAGCTATCAATGTTTTCAATTTAATGATGTGTGGGACTGTGGGGGCCCATTTGCAATTTGGTCGCCTGATTTGGTACAGTTGGGTTGGACCAAAATCGAAGCCTTCTAGAGTGAAAAATTATTGCTTAGACCAAGTCCACTTTGTTACTTATGAACCCTCCATCTAATCTCATATTTTTATTGCTCAGCTTATTTTGCCTTAATATTATATATATATATATATATATATATATATATATATATATATATATATATATATATATATATATATAGAGAGAGAGAGAGAGAGAGAGAGAGAGAGAGAGAGAGAGAGAGGATAAGATGGGAATTTATAAAAAGTTTTGACGTACTCGGTAGATAGAAATGGAAGGGAATATCGATAGTAGATTATCATTTAAAGCAGTAAAAGAAATATTTGTTTATCATTTTATTTGCTCTAAACGAAATTTAATCATAAAAAATATTCAAGATAATATTTAATGATAAAAAGGGCATGCATTAAAAAGATTGTATGGAATTAATTAATTACTACTCATTCCGTGTTTACAATTTTTGTATCCAAGATTACACAATTTGGATTCCACCTTGGGATTCAAATATAATTCTTATTGTAATTCTCGTTCCAAGACGAGAACTTTGCTAATCAAATATGCCTATCATTATTAAAATATATATATATATATATAATTGTGCTGGAATGTTTTTGATAGCACCAGCCCAATTTTACCATCCATTTTGTTGTCCTTGGATCGCATTGAGATTCGTGCAGACTCTTTAATTAAAAAGAATAACTTTTTACTTTTTACTTTTTTTTTTTTTTTTTTTTTTATTAAAGAGACTTCACGAATCTCGATGCGATCCAAGGACTACAAAATGGATGACAAAGTTGGGCTGGTGCTATCAATAACATTCCAACACAACTCCATATATATATATATATATATATATATATATATATATATATAAAAGCAAATTACTGAACAGTTCATAGCTACATTGGTGGGACCAAGTCCACCCAATTTTGGTGAGTGTGTACATGTGCCACCTCTATTCTTTGCAATGAAGTGTGAATCACAACTCACAAGGACATGGATCCATCACTCTTATCTGGCACAAAAATTTTTCCTTTTAAGCAATTATAAAAAAGCCCTTAGTTGCTCATTATTTCACTAAAAATTGCACAAAATTTGGCTTGGAAAAGCTACTAACAACAGCTGAATCCAGGTGAAGATTAATAGATAGATATTCCCATTTCTTTTTTTTTTTCTATCAAATTTTGTAGATTAGTTTGAGATATTTCATATTTTTGTTAATACTCCCAATATATGAGCTCTCATTTTTTTATTTTATTTTTTTCTTTTGTGGGAAAAAAAATTTCTCAACAGTTTTTCTTTAGTTTGCTGATTATTTTCACACACACACACTCTCTCTCTCTCTAGGAAAAAGAAACAGGGCAAGTTCTATGTTAATTTTCCAGCTATTTCTTAAAAACATTATAATATATTCTGATAGAGAGAAAAGATCAAGTATATAATTATTAAAGGGTTAATTGCATACGGCTCCATGTAAACATATCGAATAGCAGATATATCCTTACAAAGTTCAACTTTTTATATTTATCCCTTCAAAGTTCAACGTTATTCATATATATCCCTCCGGTTTATTATCGTTAGTTCATAGTTTATTTTTTAACAGATTATATGTGAAATGACAGTTTTGCCCTTTCAAAAATGTTCCTAAATATCTGAAAGGGTAAAAAGGTAAATTTATCTCACTAACTAACCAAGATTAAGTATTTAATCTATGGTTAACTAGATTTTTCTAACAGAGATAGACGACAGGGATATATATGAATAACGTTGGATTTTTGAAGGGATAAATATGAAAAGTTAAACTTTGTAGGAATATATCTGCTATTCGATATGTTTACAGGGAGCCGTATGCAATTAATCCATTATTAAATATTGCTGAAGTAAAAAAAAAAAAAAAAAAAAAAAAAAATGGTCATCTAACTCTGGCCTGCAAGTAAAAGCAATATTAATATCTATTTTTCCCATTTATCTTTATATCATACTTTGTATCTCTCAGTTGCAGCATGTGCATGCATTTGATCAAGCAGTTTTCTATGTTGATTCATCAACTAGTTAATTTAAGGGACCTGATTCAAAGGAAATTAAAGTGAGAAAAAGTAGGACTTAAAATGTAAATAAATAAACATCTAGTTGCAGTTGGAGCATCATGCATGCATGCATAGTGGCAGAAATGGAAGGAATCAGTGCTATACTATTCCCACCACTCTTGAATTAGTCAGACTCATGTTAAATAGAATTGCAGGCTCATCATAGCAGTTGCTTGTTCTCTATGGTGTTCTGATACCTTATCAAGTGATCAACTTCTTTTTAAAGCATATGCTATTGTGAAAGAATGGTTCATTGGTATATATATATATATAGATATAGTGGGCCATTTTCACTTACATCAGATTGTTTCTTTTAGGAAAGAATACGAATTATGTACGCAGAATAAGACGTCGTCGACGACACGAAACTTGGTCTCCATGTTGATTGGAGGATCAATTCCTGCCAAAGTGAGTAATTCTATCTTATCCAAAGTAGTAGTCCATGGAAAGAATATTGCTAGAATATTACTTAGCTACTTGGCAGCTACATCAGCATGACAGATTGTTTTAAGTAGATGTGTTTTTCCAAGCCACTTAAAATCTTGATCTTTTCATCATACATTAAAAGCAGCTGAGGATAAATCAACAATCAATTGTGCTCTTCGTATTCGGAATCAGAAGGGATAGAAGTAAGAGTTGGCTTATCTTGGATTATGGCTACAAAGGAAGGAGAGACACATCTTTCAGTAATAGAACAAGCAGGGGTTGAGTTTCTTCTCTCAAATGAAGGGGAGGTAAGAGAATCACTTCACAGGATTTCTTTCTCTTTGTGATTCTAAGCATTGTTACGAGAATAAGGCGATTTTCGTACAAGCTTTTGCTTCAGAAACAAAAAGTTTCAATGTGACTTCCATCAACATTCTTACCAATCAATACTCACAATTTTTATACGAAATCAATACTTGAAAAGTGGTCTGAGTGTTAAGAGAAGTTTTAGTCGCGCGTTAATTCGTTCGTTGCCATGAAAACAGGTCCCTTTATCATGCATCGAAGGGAAGACCGCATGCCTCTTCTTCTCAGCTAACTGGTGCAGGCCCTGCCGAAACTTCTCCCCTCGATTAGTCCAACTCTACACCGTCGTAAAAAACACGGAAAGGGATATAGAAATCATCTTTGTCTCCCTCGACCGCGATGAAAATAGCTTCTTGGATCACTTTAAGCACATGCCGTGGCTCGCGGTGCCATTCAACGTCGACATAAGGAGACGCTTGTGTGCTATTTTTAAGATCGACCGTATCCCTTCATTGTTTCCTTTCGCATCAAATGGTATGTCGATTGAAGAAGATGCAGTTAAGTTGGTCGAGGACTACGGAATTGATGCATTTCCCTTTGATGCTAAGAGGAGAGAGGAGTTGCGGGCTATCGATGAGGCGAAGCGACAAGGAGGGGTAATAGAAGAGCTTCTTGGGTGCAAAGAGAGAGACTATGCTATCTCCAAAGATGGAAAAAAAGTAATCCAACTGATCTATCTAGCTATATATAAAAAGCTTTTTACTGCAATTCTTTGTGCATTGCCATGTAGGGAGAATTAGTTATGTGTGGCTTATCTATGCTAAACTCATATTTTCCTTTGCAATATTTCTAGGTTCCGATAGCTGAGCTTGCTGGGAAGACATTAGGCCTCTACTTTGGAGCACAATGGTGCCCGCCATGCCGCGCCTTCACGACAAGGCTTGTAGAGGCATACGACGATCTAAGGATCTCAAAAAGCGGAAGCTTCGACATTGTCTTTATTTCAATGGATCGCGATGAACACGAATTCAAATCGAGTCTCGAGAAAGTGCCATGGCTTTCAATTCCTTATCACGATAAAACTCGGCACGACCTTTGTAGGATCTTCAACATAAAGGGCATTCCGACCCTCGTGATCCTCGGGCCAGACGGTAAGACTCTAAGGACCGACGGGCGGGCCGTAATTTCAAATTATGGCGCGCTGGCTTTTCCTTTCACAGAAGCAAAAGTTGCTGAGGTAGAGGAAGCACTTAAGAAGGAAGGAGAGAAGCTGCCACACCAAGTGAAGGATCCTAGACATGAGCATGTGCTTAAGTTGGACATGGCTAGAGGTTATGTTTGTGATTCATGTAGGAAGCAAGGGAGGTATTGGGTGTTCTCCTGCGACCGCTGCGACTTCGATCTTCATCCCTCGTGCCTCGAAGAGAATCAAAAGCAATGAATTATTCTAAGAAGAGTAAAAAGAAAGCTATATATATATGCATGTAGTTGTTGTTTAGTACCATTTTCCCTTGGTCACAGTATGCCAGTATGGTAAATGATCACAGCTTGACACAGTGTGCAGTTACTGCTGCTTATTTGTAAAATGTTTTCTGGGCTATCCATTACTATTTTATGGTAATGTTTATGAGTTTATGCTCTGCATTTTGTTTGGTGAGTTACTGGGATAGATTTGCTCTTCTTTCTACACTTTGGGGCTACATTGCGGTCGCAGATGCAGATAGCTGATGATAGAAATTAGGAACTCAGATGTGGAGCTTTTCGCTGTCGCAATACACACAGCAGTATAAGCTAAGGCCAAACATGTTTTTAATACTGAAAATAAAACTTTCGAATCAAATCAAACAAGAAGCTTATGGGAGTTTCAAATAAGAAAAAAGAAAAAAGAAAAATCAAACCTTAAAGATCTAGTTTCATTTCCCTTTTTTTTTTTTAAGGCTATTTTGCACATTGAAGTATGATTAGTGATCAAGAGCCACAAATTTAGAGCCACAAATTGGACACAGTTAAAGTATCTCATTGGTTTTTATCAAAATAAGCAAATTTGAAGTTCTAAAAAAATCCTTGGTTTTTATCAAAATAAGCAAATTTGAAGTTCTAAAAAAAAAAACAAACGCTCATGTCT
Organism: Tillandsia leiboldiana; assembly: GCA_029204045.2. Lineage (NCBI taxonomy): Eukaryota > Viridiplantae > Streptophyta > Magnoliopsida > Poales > Bromeliaceae > Tillandsia > Tillandsia leiboldiana. The sequence goes on along the minus strand of CM055079.1, from coordinate 16,552,016 downwards.
CATTTACACTAACTTTTTACACATCCCTCCGAACTCAATGCATAGCATCACAAAAATGATTAAATCCTCTTCTTACAGTTTTCTTCTTTTTAAAAAAACCTGTGAAATGCTTGGATGTTCTATAAAACGTAACATAATTAAACTATATATGTTATAATTATAGAAAAAATCATCCTGTGAGATGTTTGGGACGCTCAAAATAACATAATTTTTTTTAAAGTATAGTTATATTTAGATATTTAGGGGTGTCAACGAGCCGAACACCAACGAGCTGGGGTCGGCTCGTGTTCGGCTCGTTTCTGACTCGTTTAAATATCGGACTGAAAAAATTCGGCTCGTGTTCGGCTCGTTAACGAGTCGAACACGAGCTACCTCGCGAACAACAAATTTGATTTTCATTCCTACTATTAATTATAAAGTTGAAAGAAAATTAAAAAATTAAAATTTTAATCTAATAATTAAAATTCATAAAAAATTGATGGCCTAAAATCTAAATAATAAAGTTTATATATATATATATATATATATATATATATATATATATATATATATATATATATATATATATATATATATATATATATATATATTCGAGCTGTTATCGAGCCGAACACGAGCGAGCCGACCCCAGCTCGTGCTCGGCTCGTTTATTAAACAAGCTGAAAAATTCGGCTTGTGTTCGGCTCGTTTACTAAACGAGCGATTAGATCTCGAGCTTATTTCGAGCCGAACACGAGCCGGCTCGCGAACGGCGAGCTGGAATTGCCACCCCTACTTAGACTGTACTCAAAAAAAGAAAAGAGAATAAAATAATAATTCCACCCCTCAAATTTTAAATTTTAATATATGAATTTTAAATTTAAACTTTTTAATTTCAAAATTTAAATATAAATTTTAAATTTTAAATTAAATATTTAAAATTTACAATTTAATTTATTTTTTTTTTATAATTTGAAATTCAAATTTTAAATTTTAAATTTTAAAATTTCTATTTTAAATTTTAGCTTTCAAATTTCCAATTTTAAATTTTGAATTTCAAAATTTAAATCTTAAATTTCAAATCTCGAATTTAAATTTTTATTTTTGGATTTTAAATTTTAAGTTTCAAGTTTCAAGTTTCAAGTTTCAAATTTCAAATTTCACAATTTTAAAATTATTTAATTTTAAAGTTTTAGATTTAAATTTTAAATTTTAAATTTTAAAATTCAAATTTTCAAATTTTCAAATTTATTTTAAAATTTAAAATTTAAATTTTAAACTTTTAATTATTAGAAATCATGTAAAAATATACGTATCCAAACAGTTTTTTTTTTTTCAAAAAAAAAAACCAACTCATACACCCAAAAATAAGTTACATGAACAGCATGCATTCCTTTAAAAATAAAGCTGTGAATTTTCTTATAATCACAAAATTTCGTATTTTCTTCGTACCAAAACAAAACCAACTAATAAAAACTTACTGAAAATTTTTAACTATCCAGGTTCTATATTTAGATCGACAAATTGGACAAGCCAAAGTAGTCCTAGATTTTTACCAAAATAAGAAAGTATGTCTCAATCACACCAACTCTCTTACACACCGTCCGAACTCAATGCACAGCCCCACAAAAATTGTTAAAGCCTCTCCCTCCAGTTTCTCTCCATTTAAAAAATCTGCTTCTCCTTGGCCCCCTCCTCCTCACACAGAGAGAAAATAGTGATTTTTTTTGTTGTTGAGTGTGTACTAAGATCATTTACGATCGCGTCGACATTGTGCTGAAGAAGAGAAGAGAAGAGAAAGAGAAAGAGAAAGAGAGGATCAAGGGAATGAACCAGAGAGATTACAGCGAGGGCGCGGGGTTCCCGTTAGTTGCAGTCGCCATTGACAAGGACAAAGGGAGCCAAAATGCATTGAAATGGGCACTAGACAACATCATCTCCAGAGGCCAAACTGTTACCCTCATCCATGTTAATACCACCAAGACACCTTCATGTGAGTCTTGTCTCTCTCTCTATCAATCAGATAAAACAAAGAAAAGTGTAAAGAACACACATTTTCGATGATTATATTTTCGCTACAACATATCTAAAATGATATGAGATAATTATTGTCCTTTTTTGTTGCGCGATGTGAGACAGCGGCGGAGGATTCTGCAAATGGCGTGAGGGACATATTCGTTGCCTACAGAATTTTCTGCAAGAGAAAAGATGTGAGTAGCATGCTACAGAACCCTATACAAAACCAAAAATAGAAATAATCTTTTCCAAAGTTATCTTAGATTCTGAGTTTGTGACATTTCTCTTCTTGCCTGCGCAAATGGAAGCAGCCCAGAATCCAATATGCGCATCTGAGATCAAATACAGAGCAAACAAGATCATAACTTTATTAACTTGGCCTAATCCATATGCAATGATGTCATTTAGAAGTGACTGAGCATAGAAAGATAATTCATAAACGTTACAAAAACCATTGCAACAACCAACTCTGCATATTCTTTGACAGGTACTCTGCAAAGACATAATACTGGATGAAACTGATGTAGCAAAGGCAATTATAGAATTCGTCTCGCATGCTGCAATCGAAAAGCTCGTCGTTGGGGCGCCATCAAGAGGATTTGTCAGGTAAAATTTTAGGACTCAGAACAATTTACCTCATAAAATCTCTTAAAGGAACCACATAATAATTTTTAATTCATCATTTTTTCCTGTCTTAAAGATTCAAAAGCACAGATGTACCCACCAGTATTTCCAGAAATGCACCCGATTTTTGCACAGTATATGTAATCTCGAAAAGTAAGGTGTCTTCCCAGCGGAATGCGGTTCGAGCCGCACCAGCTGTGTCGCCGCTCCGTGCCCAAATCCAAAACCAAGCAAGTATCAAACCTGACTTAGTAAACCAACAAAGTTTAAATGCAATGAAAGGTTTGTTTCCTTGTAGTTGCACTTGTCTATGATTTGGAAAAAAAGGCCTTTCTTTTATTTCTAGCCGATCTGATAGTGAAATTTTCTATTTCCAGCTGAGGCAGCACGGGAGACTCGGAATCCGTACACTGAGAGGGATTCAATCAGGTTTTTTTTTTTTTTTTTTTTTTTTTTTTTGACTAAAGAAGCAAGAAATTCTTTCATAAAAAACAAGATTTTTCATATTGCTCCTCTAAAATTATAGAACCTACATTTCAACCTATTGTCCTATATCACCTAACTGAGCACTAATAAAGGCTAACTAAGCAGTGAAATCTTGTAGTCTAATGGAGTAATAATATATAAGTCTCAATATTTCAGGTGTGAAAATTGAAAATGATGATACTTGATTGTTCCTGCTATATATATATTTCGCATAAAAAGGATGATATAATGTTGCAAGAAATAACAGGTTCTCTCTCCCCAATGCTGAATCTCAAGGTAGATATATATATACATGGAACAGGTCACCTTTTGGCAGGGGAGGACGCTACCCAGCATCAAGAATGAGCGGCGAGAAGATGCCAGAAAGCGACATATCATTTGTGAGCACTGGAAGGCCAAGTACAGATCGTGGCTTTCCCCCAAGGTTATCAAATATGTCGGACACCTTTGATCGGAACTTCGAGATGATGCAGTCGCCGCGTAGCTCCGCAGTGAACGAATTCTCTGCAACTTCTTTTGAGAGCTCTTCATCCAATGTTGTGATGGTAATGCGCACACACCACACCCTATGAAAACAAAGTTGAAATTAAGCTGGTGTTCCGCGAATAAATTAAAGAGATATTTACATATATATATATATATATATATATATATATATATATATATATATATATATATATATATATTCCTGCATTTTGGAGGAATATATATGTGTGTTCGTGCATGCAAAACTCCGTACATCAAAAGACAGATGTAACTGATCATTATAAAGTATTATTAATCATGAAAAAGAATAAATTGCCGTAACTCGTTCCTATAAAAAAGAACTATACCAATTCTTAGTAATTGTAACATTGACATACCAATTCTTAGTAATTGTAACATTGGCAAGGCTTTCTCTGAACGTGCAGGAAGATATGGAAGCCGAGATGAAGAGGCTGCGGCTAGAACTTAAGCAAACTATGGATATGTACAGTACAGCCTGCAAAGAAGCACTTGTGGCTAAACAAAAGGTAAGAGTATAGCTTTACCACATCTATTGTGATACTACATATATTGCGGAAGTTCCACATTATATCTGGAAATACTTTAATATGTTAGTATATGTGGATATTTTTTAGGATAAATACTCCATCACATAGTTCTAAACAATAAACTCAGATTTGGTAGCCAAATTGGAGAAATATCATTCAACTCCTTTTTGCCCCTACTTTGGCTGTATCATCAGTCTAGAAATGTCCAATAGTTCGACTTTTCAAATAAAGGGAAAAAAAGAAAAGGGGACTACTTACTGAGAATGAAATTACATTGCAGACAATGGAGCTCCACCGGTGGAAGATAGAGGAAGCGCAGCGGCTGGAAGAAGCTCGGCTGTCAGAAGATGCTGCTTTGGCTTTAGCTGAGAAAGAGAGGGCGAAGTGCATGGCGGCATTGGAAGCAGCCGAGGCCTCGAAGAGGATCGCAGAGTTAGAAGCACAAAAACGAATCAATGCGGAGAAAAAAGCAATTCAAGAAGCCGAAGAGAAGAAGAAGGCACTCTCTGCTTTGGCACAGACAGATGTGAGGTACAGGAAATACTCTATAGTGGAGATAGAAGCAGCAACAGATTACTTTGATGATAGCCGTAAAATTGGAGAAGGGGGATATGGGCCAGTGTATAAATGTTATCTGGATCACACACCAGTTGCAATTAAGGTTCTCCGTCCAGATGCAGCTCAAGGGAGAGAGCAGTTTCAACAAGAGGTATAAGAATCTTACGAGCTACTTCAATACACTGCAGATACATAATTATGCAAACAGATTATGTAACAAATGACATAAAATGCAGAGCTGGCAAATCCAAAAGTACTCAAATTAAAAAAAGCAATTTTTGCATAAACAAATCCATTGTTTTGAATTTGGTAAAAAACACTTTGTTTTATGTGCAATTTTCAACTAAGGTCGCAAACTTTGTTCCTAAATGCTTAAAAGTCGATAAAATTTGCAACAACGGCAAGTGTCACATGTTAAAAGTCATTCAAATACGCAGGTTGAAATATTAAGCTGCATCAGGCACCCAAATATGGTTCTCCTTCTGGGTGCCTGCCCAGAATACGGCTGCCTTGTCTACGAATACATGGCTAGCGGAAGCTTAGAAGACCGTCTGTTCCGCCGTGGGAACACACCACCCATACCTTGGCAGCACAGGTTCCGCATTGCCGCAGAGATCGGCACAGGCCTCCTCTTCCTCCACCAAACAAAGCCCGAACCATTAGTCCACCGCGACCTCAAGCCCGCGAACATCCTCCTGGACAGAAACTACGTCAGTAAGATCAGCGACGTGGGCCTGGCACGCCTCGTCCCTCCATCAATTGCAAACAATGTAACTCAATATAGAATGACCTCAACAGCTGGAACTTTCTGTTATATTGATCCTGAATACCAGCAAACTGGAATGCTCGGTATAAAGTCCGACATATATTCTCTCGGAATTCTTTTGCTTCAGCTGATCACAGCGAAACCACCGATGGGGTTGACACACTATGTGGAGAGAGCAATGGAGAAGGGAGCATTTAGGGAAATGTTGGATCCGACAGTGGCGGATTGGCCGGTGGAGGATGCGTGCCGGTTAGCAGAGTTGGCACTGAAGTGTGCTGAATTGAGAAGGAAAGACCGGCCGGATTTGGGGACGGTGATTCTGCCTGAGCTTAATAGATTGAAAGCACTCGGAGAGGAGAATATGCAGTTTTCTGTCATGGGGAGTAGCTCGGCTGCAACATCCATTAGTGGGCAGTTTTCCATGCCGGTAAGTTTGATAGATTTGCACTAGAGGCAATAACAAAACATAAAAAAAATGTAAATAAAGTGATTAGCACTGCAGACATATCAAAATATACCAAAATGTAGTTGAAGAGCTGACTTTCTACACGTGGAGCCAGCGAGTAGCTTAACTTTTCAGAGTTGATGTCCGTGTTAAGCATCATGACTGAAATTTTAAAAGCTGAAGCCTCACTAGCTGCCACGGTTGCGAAGTGGGCTCGTAAACTATACTTTTGAGTAATTTTATGGGATATCTGGTTTCTTTTATGATTTTATGCAAAGAAAATTTCAAAGATCTAATACTTCAGTATGTCTTCAGGAAGGGAAAATCCTCTTCTATTGAAACGTAAGTTGCTAGTTAAACATCAAATAACACTCATACCACAAAATATACTGTTAAACTACACTGACACTACATTAAGTTGTGGACAATACCATATGATTTCCTAACTCTGAACATGCTGTGGCAGATCTTCAGATAAATAAATCAGCACTTACGCTTGATAATTATATACTATCTAATATAATGGCAACAGTAGTATGTGAAAATATCAACATATAAGAGATCACTAGTGTCAGCACTGAATCTCCTTAATCAATCTCTTACAGTTCATTGTATTATACTTTATAGAGAGGTATTAAAAATGAGTGTATTGTATTTAGTATTTACCAAACAGTGAATATAAGACAAGCAAGAGTAATATCTGCTACACTCTACTTTCTTATCTCAGGATTTTATGACTGACCCTAATCCTCCACAATCTGGATATGAAAGCTCCAGAAGCCGATCAAGTGCGTACTATTCCTGACATATTGGGAACAAAACCAATTCAAGGTATACGTTTTATATCCCAACCGTATCAAACTTTGCTAATGCTTTGAGTTTGACACAATTTGCCGAAAGTATGTTCGTTAATAGTGGCTATTTCAGGCAGCTTTGTTTCCACATCAGAGAAGAGAATTCTACCTTAAATCTGCTTTTCATGCCCGAATAAAAGTGCTTTTCAACCGATGACAGCGGTTTCTTTTCCTACAGGCTATATTGGCTTAAGCATGCGGAGGAGGAAAGAAAATTTACTACAATTATATTCTTATTGATTGTCCTACAGCTTACATGAAAAGCAGTTGTATATCACAATGACGCCAAAAGCTATAAGCAAAGAAGTTCTTTCTGTGTAAACAAAATTTCTTATTTAAATCAGCTGTAAAAAATGGCAATATGTCCCCTTCTAAAGGAATTATGAGATTGATAAGTGATATAAAAATATATGGTTAGAGATGTATAACTGACTAGAACACACTTAAGAGGCAAATTACGCTCTTACAAATACAAGTAACTTCGCACAATACTACAACAGTTTGTAATAAATTGCATTTACAAGCATCCTCTCATAATTCTATGACGTATTTCATCAAACACCTTGTGTGCAAGATTAAGCTAAAGAAACAACAACACAGTATTGGAGGCTTTTAAACTCAAATAATCAATAAATATAAATATGATATTTTATAGTTGAAAGTAAGCTGAATCATTTACTTTCACTTTACTTTAGATATCAGGGCATCGAAATCGCCGATCGTTAAACATAATTTAAACTATTTGAACTTTACCAGATAATTCAATTTTAGAAAGTTCAAAATAATCTAAATTTGTTTAGTAGTACCTAACATCAATTCGAATGCCTGATTATGGAAAATGAGGAGAAAGTACTAAAAATATTCGAACTTTACAACTACATAAATACATATGTTGAACCAAATTACACATTTTTTAATATTATTTGGTGCTAAATATTTACCTTATTCCATTCCAATGGATGGGAGAGAGGATGATACCAGTTACTTTTGTTTACTTTACTATGATCAGCCCAATCTAATTCTTAATGAAAAAAAAAAAAAAAAAACAAACCAAACAAATATGATTCCGGGTTCGAGTATGACCCGATAAACGTAGCCGAATCCGACAGCCTCGACCCGCTACGTATAAAAAAAATCCCTTCGATCGGGTGGGTTATGGTGTTATAGGACTCTCTCACCGCTCCTTGCTCCCTCCGCAAGTAAACCCTTCGCCTCTCTCTCTCTCTCTCTCTCTCTCCCTCTCTCTCATCCTCTCCCTCTTTCTCCTCACCCTTCTCTCTCTCTCTCTTCTCCTCCTCCTCCTCCTCCTCGTCGTCGTCGTCGTCGTCCCCACTGCAGAGGCGGCGCCGCCACCCTAAGGGCACCGGAGGAAGGAGGAGATGGCGGTGGTGAGCTCCGCGAGTGGGCTCCTGGCGATGCTTCACGAGACGCACCCGGAGCTCAAGCTCCACGCCCTCGCTAACCTCAACTCCCACGTCCACCTCTTCTGGCCCGAGATCTCCACCAGCGTGCCCGCCATGTGAGCATCCCCGCTAACCCTAACCTAACCCTAGCGCCGTTCCCGTTCCCGTTCCCGTTCCCGTTCCCGATCCCGATCTCGATCTATTTTCGAAGGAAATTTTAGTCCTTGTACTGCTTTTGATCGTATTTAGGTTTGGATTAGTTTTTTTTTTCCTGTTGAAATAACGGGGAAATGTGTGATTTTGTTTTGAATTTTGTTGTCTTCGTTTGAGGGATTGGAGCTCGTTAGGCGAACCTTTTGTCTGCTTATTGATTTGAGATGTAGGGAAAGGAAAAGTTGTGATCTTGTAAAGTTGTTTTCTTGCTCTAGTGTAAAAAACTGCTGGAAAAAACTGAAATTTTCTTACTTTCTAGTAGGAAATTGGTCGAAGTTTATTAACCAAAACCCAAATTTGCTTTGTGATGTAGCAGAATAGTGAAGGCGATTTCAGTGGAATAGTATATGTCTTTTTAACCTCTATTATTTGTGTTTGCATTCAGTTTCTTTTCCTTTTGATGGTTTTATTGGAAAAATTGCTCATTTACGATGGTTCATGCTATCTATTTATAAATTGGCTGAAATTATTGTCCTTTCTACGAATGATTTGTGGCTTTGTATTGCCAGAGAGAGTTTGTATGAAGATGAGGAATTTAATCAGCGGCAACTTGCTGCATTGGTTGTTTCTAAGGTAACATTATTTAGTTTTTCCTCTAATGGCACGGAATTTTGTTCCTATATAATATTTTTCTTTGGGAGGAATTAGACTTCACGGCTGTCGTTTCACTATGCAGGTCTTTTACTACCTCGGTGAACTTAATGACTCATTGTCATATGCACTCGGTGCTGGACCGCTTTTTGATGTGTCCGAGGATTCTGATTATGCTCATACACTTCTAGGTTGAAATCTACGTCAATTATAATGATCTTCTAATATCTTCTATGTGTGGGTTTGGTCTAATGTGATATTTTCTGTTTTATGTAGCTAAAGCACTAGATGAATATGCTAGCCTCAAGTCGAATCCTGCAAAATCCACTGATGAAGAAGCAAAAGTTGATCTCAGATTAGAGGCTATTGTTGAAAGAATGCTGGACAAGTACGTCATTTTCCTGTGCTTGTTCAACTCCCTCTCATTCGTCAGCTACCCCACGGATCTATTCCAAATTTATGAATTGTCCCCATACTGTTTGTGACAGGTGTATTTCTGATGGAAAATATCAGCAAGCCATGGGAATGGCTGTTGAATGCAGGAGATTGGATAAGTTAGAGGAAGCGATCACTCGCAGTGATAACCTTCACGGCGCTCTTTCATATTGCATTAATCTTTCCCATCAGTTTGTTAACCATCGAGAATACCGTTGTGAGGTAGGTTCTTGGTGATGATAATATTATGCTCTTCAAGTTTGTTTGTATGTATTGCAATTTTAGCTGCTATGGGTGCTTTGAAAGTACATGCATATTATCTCTAAGCTTTTCACTGGCTTGAACTAGCAGTTTAGAAAAATTCCTGTTCTCTTGATCACAGCCATTTTTTTAAGAAGCTTTGGGGAAAATGTACTTTGTCTTAACAGATCATTTGTTATTTAGTTGGATGGTTCTTTTTAGGATACAACCAGATAAGCATATTGCTTTGTATGGATGATAAAGTCTTATAAAACCGCTTAAGAGTATGCTTAAATTAATGATATAGGTTTCGTTAAATTTAATATTTTTAAGAAAATGTAGTCTACTTAGATTCATGTAGATGTATGCATTAATCAAGATTTAGGTCCTGTACACTGCATGAACATCGAACATTGTTGGCACTGAAATTGCATGGGGAGCGGGTTTGTGCAACTTGTTTTGCTCCTTGTGCAGGTGTTTGATTTTGGTATCTACATATAGTTTTAATGCCCTTATTCTTCTGCTTCCTCTGGTTACAGGTTCTTCGCCTTCTTGTTAAAATATATCAAAGATTGCCTTCTCCCGATTACTTGAGTATTTGCCAGTGTCTTATGTTTTTAAATGATCCCGAGGCTGTTGCAAACATTTTGGAGAAGCTTCTCTCTGGAAGCAAGGTATTTCATTTTTAGCTTTTCTGTCCTCTGCATTATAAAGGACTAACATATTGTGGTTCTATGCTTTTTCAGGATGATGCTCTCTTAGCATTTCAGATTGCTTTTGATCTCGTAGAAAATGAAAATCAAGCCTTTCTCCTAAACGTCAGGAATCGTCTCCCAATTTTGAGGCCTCAATCTCCTATTCAGGGAGACCCTAGTCCTGAATCCACACTACCCAGTTCCCAAAATGGTACTGTAGGTGCGGACAGCTCGGTTGCTGCTGAAGATGTCCATATGAATGTGGATTCTCAAACTCCAAATGGAAATGCTCGCGTTGTGGATCCAAATGAAGTTGCATATGCAGACAGGCTTGCGAAAATCAAAGGAATATTGTCGGGAGAGATGTCAATTCAGCTGACTTTACAATTTTTATATAGCCACAATAGGTGAACACCCCAACTCTTCCCCAAGTATTTTGATATTTACCATTGCTTTGAATTTTGTTAAACTGGAATATGTCAGTGACTGGTGTCATTGATCTACTCAACAGGTCAGATCTTTTGATTTTGAAGACGATTAAACAATCAGTGGAAATGAGAAACAGTGTTTGCCACAGTGCAACTATATGTGCAAACGCAATAATGCATGCTGGAACAACAGTAGACACCTTCCTTAGGGAAAACCTGGTAAGTCTTAATTTTTCTTTATGATAATGTTGTGCTATAATATCTGTGGATTTTCACATTATCTACTCCATGGCAGGAATGGTTGAGCAGAGCAACAAATTGGGCTAAGTTTAGCGCTACTGCTGGGTTAGGTGTAATTCACAGAGGCCACCTTCAACAAGGCAGGTCCTTGATGGCACCATACCTGCCTCAAAATGGTGCTGTCGGTGGTGGCAGTCCATACTCAGAAGGTGGGGCCCTTTATGCCCTAGGTTTAATTCATGCCAACCATGGCGAGGGCATCAAACAATTCCTTCGTGAAAGCCTTCGCAATACTAGTGCAGAGGTGCTCTTTACCCCTCGATTGCTTCCCTTAACTGTTATGACTGTTTGAAATAGTAGGGTGAATTGCTGAAACCCTCCGTGAATATCATGATTGTCATTTTGCTGCCCTTTGAATATCAGAACCCATATATTTCCTCTCTTGAGGTACCAGTTTGGTGGTTTTCCATGACTTTGCCCTCTTCTTTGAATATATTTGTTACCTTGGATGATGGGGTAAAATGCAGGTTTTAATATTTCAAGGGGGCAATGGGAAAATCACTATTTTCGTAAGGGTTTTTCCAACAGTTTAGCCAAACTGATGCACCAAAGCTTACACTCTAACTTTGAACTGGGCCATACAGGTCATTCAGCATGGAGCTTGCTTGGGTTTAGGGCTCGCAGCTCTAGGAACAGCAGATGAGGAGATATATGATGATATAAAGAACGTGCTTTATACAGATAGTGCTGTGGCTGGCGAAGCAGCTGGTATTAGCATGGGCTTGCTTATGGTTGGGACTGCTAGTGAGAAAGCAAGCGAGATGCTTGCCTATGCACATGAGACACAGCATGAGAAAATCATTAGGTAATTTTGGTTTCAGCTAATTGGTACCATCGTACTCAGCAGTAATATTGTTTGCTTTTGGAGTTTGATTTGTTTTTGCTAATTGCCGGTTGTTTATCCAAAAATTTCTATTCCTCAGGGGGTTATCTCTTGGAATTGCATTAACAGTTTATGGAAGGGAAGAAGAAGCTGATACTTTGATCGAACAAATGACTAGAGATCAAGATCCTATACTTCGTTATGGTGGTATGTATGCTTTGGCTTTAGCCTACAGGGGAACTGCGAACAACAAAGCCATTCACCAGTTGCTGCATTTCGCTGTATCGGATGTCAGTGATGATGTACGAAGGACGGCTGTTCTGGCCCTTGGATTCGTCTTGTACTCTGAACCTGAGCAGGTCATACTTATACTGCTATTTATTCTTCTGAAGAGTTGACTTAATTTAGGACTTGTTTGGTTTGGTTGCGGTGGTTTGGTTGCAGCTTCTAAAGAAGTGTTGTTTGAATATGACTGTTGAAAGAAGCATTAACAGTATCTTTAAAAAAAAATAAATTCTCCAAAACAGCTTCCCATCATAGTAGAAGTAGAAACTTTAAATTGGAGCTCTCTCTACACCGTACAAGAGAAAAGAGCCTAAATGGCTTTCTGGCTCGGAGCATTACTTTAAGTGAAATGTATGGATTGCAGTCTCCTGTATATTCCAGACATTTATTTCTAATTCATATTGGGACGAGAATAACTAGCATTCCTTTATTCCCCTTATTATTTGAGTGTAACTTAATATATGTGCTTGTTCTATCATAGTTATTAGTCAATCTGAGCCATTGAACTGCTTATAGCAAGAATTGCATTTTCCTGTTCTTAAACTTTTGTAGTCCAATATCTGAGTTAGTTCATTCTCTATTATGACCAATGCAGACGCCAAGAATTGTATCCCTGCTTTCTGAATCTTACAATCCACACGTGCGTTATGGTGCGGCTCTAGCTGTTGGTATTTCCTGTGCTGGCACTGGATTAAGCGAAGCAGTTTCTTTGCTGGAGCCTCTAACATCTGATGTCGTCGACTTCGTCCGGCAGGGGGCCCTCATAGCAATGGCTATGGTTTTGATCCAGACTAATGAATCCTGTGATTCTCGTGTAGGAACATTCAGGTAATTCTTTTTAGCTAAAAGTACTGGGACCTCCAGCTATAGGTTAATTTCATTTAGATCCCTCAAATTGAAACAGGCAGAAATTGAGGGGGTACCAATTAGAAAAATAATGTTGAGTAATTATTTCAAAATGGCCAACAGTTGAAGGAGTTGTCATAGGTTATTACCTTTTCTTTTTGTATCGCCTTTACTGCTTATCATTTGGAGCAAGTTTAATATCTCTGTTATTTATCCAAATGCTCTTTAGGCGGCAATTGGAGAAAATTATTCTCGACAAGCACGAAGACACAATGAGCAAGATGGGCGCCATATTGGCTTCTGGAATCCTTGATGCTGGCGGTCGTAATGTGACAATCAAACTCCTATCCCGGACAAAGCACGATAAGATCACAGCCGTTGTTGGACTTGCAGTATTCAGCCAATTCTGGTATTGGTATCCGCTCCTCTACTTCATCAGCCTCGCCTTCTCTCCTACTGCATTAATCGGGCTTAACTATGACCTAAAAGTACCGAAATTTGAGTTCTTATCGCACGCTAAACCATCCCTGTTTGAGTACCCGCGAGCGATCACGCCTCCGACATCAACTTCCGCAGCCAAGCTACCGACTGCTGTTCTATCAACTACTGCGAAAGCTAAAGCTAGGGCGAAGAAAGATGCTGAACAAAAAGCTTCTTTGGAGAAGGCTTCTGGTGGAGAAGGTTCTAGTGGTTCGGCCTCGGGAAAGGGTATTAAATCACCTGAGAAGGATGCTGATGCTATGCAGGTAAAAATATCAGCCTTCCTCATTGACTGTTAAATTTATGCTTCAAATATTCTATCAGCCAACTGTGTTGTAAAAATTCTATCTAGTCCCTCTATTGATGGTTTCTTGAGTGTATATGAACTACTTGATTTATTATTATTGTTTCGAGTTCTTGGTTATACTAAATTATGATAATAGCATGAATATCTTAATTTATTTGTGGACAGAAGACATAACAAATTTAGAAAGTTAAATCCCAACTTCAAATTATTCGCTTTGGCTCTCTTCTCTAGTTGAATACATTCACCAATGAATGTCCACTTCGATAGATTTTGAGTCACATTGGTGGCACCAAATGACGAAACTTATCCAGCTTCGGCCTTGACTCCTTGTGTCCACTTTCATCAAAACAAGCATGTTCTTAACCTCATATGTATCAATTAGCGGTCCCAAACTTTGATGGAGGATTGCATTAGGTTGTGCTGCACCCGTCATAAAAATTATGTCAAAGAAAACTGTGAAATTGATCCTTTGTAGCTTGGTCTGCATTCAGACATATCGAGGTTTTTAAGCTATGCGTTGTTTTATTTTCTATTTCATGATTTCATTTTGACATATTCTGTGTTTCTCTTTCAGGTGGATAGCACGCCCGAGAAAAAGGCAGAGCCCGAACCATCATTCGAAATCCTGACGAATCCGGCTCGTGTCGTCCCGGCGCAAGAGAAATATATAAAGTTTTTGGAGGGAAGTAGATATGTTCCAGTGAAGCCGGCCCCCTCTGGCTTTATCCTCCTAAAGAATCTGCAGCCGGGGGAAGCTGAGGAGCTTGCTCTCACCGACGCCCCTTCTGCTGTGGCCACAAACCCTAACAATGCTGGATCCACCACCACAGCAGCTCAGCAGGGGTCAGGCTCTTCAGCAATGGCAGTAGACGAGGAGCCTCCACCCCCACAACCTTTTGAGTATTCCTCATGATGCTTGCTAATGTCAGGAAGCTCGGCTTAAAAGGCGATTATAATAGGTTGATCATGACAGGGATGGTTATCTGATGTTTAAATTTTAAATCTTTTTTTGCCTTTTTATTCTTTGAAATAGTTTGTGTGAGATTTGTTGGCAAGGGAAACAATGTACTATTAGAAGAGGGAGAAGGCGGGGTTATTTAGACTTCATTGATGGTATAAGGGTTTGCACTTAGGCTCTTGGCGAAAGATGTATTCGCATTACTAACCCAACCTGCCCTTTTGATGTTATCAGATCAAAATTCCTTTGTGGAACTACGGACACGATCTAATCGTTACCTACAAGTGTTGGAGATCGCATTTCTGAACAGGTTTTCATGGTGGTTTTGTAGTGGTTTTTTGTTTTAATTTCTTGTGTTTGTTTGTTTTTGTGTAGGCAATTACAACTGACGCCTAAGGGTGGAAATGTGTTGGGATAATACCTGATCCAACCCAATTTTAGGAAATGTGTTGGGAAATGCATGTCTCTCATTTGGATTTGGATTTTGATTTTGGTTCTCTGAGTAGGAAAATTTTTTAGATTTGAATTTGGGTTTAGATTTGAATTTGGGTTCCGGCATGCTTTTACTTTTCAGATATGATGTTGAATACTTGAATGTCGTATTATCCATATTTGAAACTGTTTATATGTGACTCGAACTACATTACCGTGGATCGGTTTAGTTGTTTGATATTTACTAATTTAGGAAGCTCAGATGTATATAAAACAATTTTTTCTACAGGAACAACGATAATAGGGGGCAAAAAAACTCTCTTTTGCAACAAAATCATGGCTTTAATCCACTTTATGCAAAAAATATTATGACCGGTAAAATCCATACTTAAATTGCTAATTTACAGTTAATAGCATAGTTTACTTTAAGAGCTGATGATCCACTCGAATTGATTTGCCATTTTTAAAACACATTCGATTTCCCATTTTAAATGCAACTCTTTCGATACGTGATCTGGCACAGCATTCGAAAACAACCACGTTTATCTCAACGTCTATATATATATATGAAATACAGAGCACTAACATTCCAAAATGGTACAACCGTACAAACCTACACACTAACCTGTAAATTTACAAAAAAAAGATCTACTCCTGGCTTTTTAGTTCATTCTCGATAAGCATTAGCTTCTGGGTATTCTGTTCATTGATGATTGAAAGCCTCTCCAGCGACGATTTTAATAGCGACATTTGATTATCCGAAATGTAGTTTCTACCCCTCAATGATGTTTGCTGCGGTGAGCTCCCGACGGGGGAAGGTAGGCTGTATCTCTTCATCCTGGCGTTCAGAGCTTCAATGGCTGAGTGTAATGCGTCTAACTCAATATTTCCAAACCTATCTGCAATTGATTAACACGGCAATTTTGTTAATTTATGGGAATAAAAGATCCAAGACAATAGGTTGAATCTACGGAGACCCACTTAATTATATTATAGGCCATTTGAAAACATGCCCCTCAACTTGAATAATTTTAATTAACCACTCAACTTTTGCTTGTTTTGATTAGATTTATTTCATCCACTGTTGGTTGAACGAGGGAATCTTAAAATGGCTTTATAGTTGAAAAGAGATCTGCACATTTTTACCAAAGCTACATATAGTGTTTAATGAGCTTCTGCATACCAAGCTGGGCCTTGAATTCACGTTCTGCTCTTGATAACGGTTTCTTGTTTCTTGCCGGCAATGTCTTGAAGCTCTCTAGACGCATTTCGAGAAGCTCGTATACCTTAAATGCGCGATCGATTCTGTCCTTAATGCCTTGTTCTTTGGCTTCATATCTTACAAGTGTCTGCTTCACTGCATGCAAGCGTTTCTGTTGGTTGTCGATTACTGTTTTCAGATAATCTGCGTGTTCTTTCAGCTCGATATAGACCTAAACAGCATAGAGAGATACAGAGAGAGAGAGAAAGATCATCAGAGCCACCAAAATATTCAACTGAAACCGACACACAATAACAAGCAGACAAAAGCACAAAGACTGATGCGTGACCAAGGCCTAAAGCTTTCTAACAGAATGATATTAACCAAAGATTGTATAAAGCACCCTCTACAAAAATGCAATAGTACTATCATGAAATAGAGACAGATTGAAAATGAAAACATTTATGTTCTGTTACCTTGTGTGCATACTCGACATAGTTCTCATGGAAAAGCTTGATATAGTGATGAAGAGTCGACCGGCCTTCAATGGAGTCCGCAGTCAAAGATCGAAGACTTGCTGATGCAGGAAGTATGATGGTTTTTGGGCCCGCAAGAAGCTCTTTGCTTATAAATTCAGGAATAGAAGCAGATTCTTCATCATTGGCAGATTTGCTATCAAATTCGTAATTAAAGGGCATCAGTTCTATCCAGCCCTTCATCTCGACAACAATGCACTCATAAGAAAGGGTGATTCCAACTATCTGCAAATGGCCATACGCATCGGCTATAGTAACAAAACCTGAAAGAAAAGGAGAGCAAGATTCTTCATTGCCCGTGGCGAGAATAGGATGCACAGATGGTGGTTTTGGATTGGTGCCTGCATCTGAGAACGGCAGGAAGTGCAGAGATACCATGTCGATCCCCCCACCATGAACACAGTAAAATCTCTCTCCAACAAGAGGATCAGGAAATAAGTATAGCATGCAACTAGGGTTTGCATTTGGAAGCGCCAAGTCTACAAGAGCTAGTCTTAGCAAAGGAGGTGATGGACCCAACCAAACTGAATCCACATTGTTACTAGAATTTGATCCCATTTCGAGTGGATTTTGAAGTTTTGAAACAGAATTATCATGAAAATTTGATTCACAGATCATAGCAAAACCCCTTAAATCCCCATGTCTATTAATATCTAGACGAGGGGGAAAAGCGGTATTCCAATGGGGCTGGATTTCGTCAGCGAAGGCATCGATCTGGAGCTGCCCACTGCTCCAGGCAGTAACAACGATTGAATCTTTGCCTATAGAGTTGTAAAGAAAACCTACAGCTTTGCCTTCAATATTGTTATTTTCCTCACCATGAGAAACTTTACAGAGAGGTCCCTGCATTATCCACAAGATTGTTCACCATCAAGGTTGGTTATCATCAAAAAATACAAAAAATATAAAAAATGAATAAATAAACTTCAATAGTTGGAAAGTAAGTAACATATCAGGTAAATAAAGGAATAGCTACAGCCAGAGTAATGCTGATTGTGTTAACTAACATACAGGCATATCTAGTATCATAACTTCTCACAGCACTATCACATTGATGCACCATTCCTTCATAATGTCGACCCATACAACGTAGTAAATTCTTGAAATTCGTAAGCAGCAACACGCAAGAGAGTTACTATAACGTGTTAAAGTATCTTTTGGGATTAACCATTACAACATACAACAACATAAGGCCAAAGAATGGGCCAAATCACTTAGAAGCTCATTAGACTAGACAATACAGTAATCCAACCTAAATCTGGCACATTGACCTAATTCATTCCGGAGAAATCTGCTAATACACTGATTATGGATCCACAAAAAAGGAAAAAACTTGCATAGATGAAGAAAGAGAGCAGCATAATGCAGAAGATACCACAAAAACTAGGTCTGGATGGCAAGAAGTATGCAGCCTTCCTCTTATTACTGAGAAGTCAAATCTCAGAATTAAACCAAAGCCACACAAATTGACATGTTTTTATGATAGTATATATATGAAGAGTAAGAATTCAAATCACTAGAGCCACTCACTACACACAGATGGAAAGAAAGGAAGGTCGGCAAAACTTTCATGGAAATGTATGTGTCCTTTTATCACTTATCTACTACACAGGTACTAAAATGCATGGATGGAACAGTTATTCTATGAAATCATGTAATGCAGTTTCATTTCCATATTCATCGTAAAACATTTTACCTGTCTTACGATAATTATAAGAGTGGCTAATAAATTCTGTCATCAACAGAGGACACATAATTAAAAGAAGAATACATATAAACCTCCCAAACAAAACCAATGCATAACTCAAGTAACCAAAATAAAATGAATTTCGCAAAATAAATCAGAAGCATGCCTGAAATGAAAGAGATGCATCTACTGGGGCATAAGAATGAGCTCTTGCTACTGAAACACCGCCAACTTCAGTTGGTTGATCTGCTAGATCAGGAAATGTTGCTTCTAGCCAAGAAATGGCCAAACGTGAGTTGCTAACGATTTTTGGGTTTGATGACGTCAACCCAAATGCATTAACATCTTCATATATCTCTTGAATATATCTCCTGTTGAAGAGGCTGCATGAAAGTAGCCAATTATTGCTATTAATTAGGATATAAACAGGATGTGTTGGGTTTTTTCTCTACAATATAGGCCATCATTAACATTCTGTTGTAAAAAATATATATAACAAAAGAAACAAGAATAGAAAATAATAATAAAAAAAAGCTTTGAAAACTGTAACAGTACCTTCCGAAGGGAACAACCGGACAGAGGACGTATATCGAACCATTGCTGAATAAGATAAAAACCTGCGGATATAAAAAAGAATTTGAGTGTCAAAAGACTAGTACAAAAAAGAAAGAGCAGATCAGCCCACATTCTGACCATAAGAAAGTGTGGATACTACAGATAAAGGTGTCTAAATGTCTAAAGAGTAACAGATGAAAATGCTTGTTAACTATCAACTAACAAAATCCTGAAGCGGTGGTCAGTCTTTCAAAGCCAGTAGAGTACCACCGACCACCATTCACTTTGCCTTCGATTTTTGGGTGTCGATGTCTAGCAACTAAAAAACTTGGGTTGAAAGTCCAAAATTCTCATAAATCAAATATTATAATGCAAACAGACTTTCTACTGAAAAATAAGTGCAAACAGTAAGAAATTTTAGTTCACTATAACAAAAAAAAAAAGGGGGGGGGGGGGGGGGGGGGGGGGGGGCACATTGGTGGATTAAATGAATCGATATATTAAGTTGAGAAAGAGATGTCCTAGTACTCACAGAGAATCTGTCCCACAAATGATGGCCTCCGTATGAGAACGCCACGGGGCAGATAGATACAGCATTCTGGCAACTTCCAGGTTTGATGGGCTGTAGATAATATTCCTGCTCTGGTTGCTCTAAATCAGAAGAGAGATCAAATAGCCTGCAAAAATGATAAGTTTAAAAGCCTCTTATGATGAAGAATACAACTTCTGTAATGAATACTGATGCAAAGATAATGGTATTTTCTTTTTTCCTTGTAGTTGAACAATTTCTAAAACATACCTAAGAACAGAATCTGATGTCAAGACTCCCAAATGACTATGACTGAAAGGGTGCCAGGATATCTGTAAAGCTTGTAATCCACTGTTTTCACCAGTTAAGATTAGAGAAGCGACTGGCACCGTCCTGCCAGACTATCCAATTTAATAAGTCTTTTAACAAGCCAAAGAAATCCCAACAAATTTAGACAAGCTATCTGAAGGCCAAAATAAGTAGAGATAAGAGAAAAAGTAGATGACATTGGAATTTGGAAATAGTTACGAATTTCAGAGGATTCTGTAAAAGCAAATATACATGCTGCAGTGTATCAATGTGAAATGTATGTAAGATTTTATATCAGAGTCGACTAGTCAAGTACATCAAAATAGCCCAGATCACATAATTGAAATTAGCCTTAATAACAATGAAAATATGCAACAAGATCTGAGATATCAATGTCCTTATAAAAACCTGCAAGTAACTGTGTCGCCATTAACAGAGATCCTTTTATATATGTAGATGACTCTAAGGAAGTCAGAACCAGCTACAATTAATGATGAGCCATCTGCATTTAGTGAAATGTGATAGACGATAGATGGGATTTGAGTATCTGGTATCAACTTCTGCACATGAAATGCAATTTTAATTAGGCTATCGGTCAAAAAAATAAAAGAATGATTCTTCGAAATCAAACAAGCAAAAAGCTTACACATGTAACAGAAGAGGAAGAAAAGAGAAGATACAAACATTGGTTTTTATACAAGCATGATTACCTTGTTCAAGTTTTTGTCATTTTCAGAGTATAGTTAATTCTTGTATCTGCTTTATATCGGCTTCTAAAATTTGCACAGTGCGTATAACATAGTTCTAAAAATTGCAATCAAGACCCCTGCGGCTGCTTTGTTATAAGTGTCAAATATACTAGGTAAAAAAACAACGAGCATTAACTTCCAAATTGAACAAATAAATAAATAAATTGCACAGATACAAAGTGAACAAATACAATGATACGAACAGTTGCAGTTCATCAACATATGCACGAAAACAAACTCAGAGTCTCACAGAGACATATTGAAGCATTTCTATAAACTTAATCTAGACCACACTTTTCGACCTAATTTACTCAAAAAAGCTCAAAATGGATCAACCTGCAGGTGATTAATGTCAGATGAAGTTCTTAAACAAATGGAGAAGTTAAAGTAGCTGAAACTACTAAATCTAAAGGATTCAAGCAGTTCAATCTCATTAAAACATCCAAAAATAGAAGCGGAGAGAGACGATCGACCTCAGAAGGGATCGCGGCCTCGACGACGACAGCAAAATCGGTAGAAGAAGCCGAGTCGGCGTCGGGATCACGAAACCGAAGGGAGAGTCGGTGGACGCAGCGGGAGGCGGAGTCCCACACGTAGAGCCGCGACAAGGCGGCGTCCCACGCAGCCGAGCTTCCGCCGCCGGAGGCAGCGGATCCACGGCGGAGCTCGCCGGAACCGGAGGAGACAGGGCTTCTACTAGCGAAGACGGGGTGCTTCTGAAGCGGAACCCACTCGAGCGAGGGTTTCTTCTGCGGATCGGAGGGGAGAGCTTGCGGAGAGGAGAGCTGCGGCGGCGGCGGCGGAGGAGGAGGAGGAGGCGATCGGCGGAAGCCATGCGGCGGCGGCGGAGGAGACGAGGGCGGGGACGAGGGCGGGGTCGGCGCCTTCATGATCACCATTGTTGGTGTCCTGTGGTGGGCGTGGAGGAGACGCGCGGTTTCGAGTTTCGACTCGGCGGAGGAGTGAGGAACACACCGGAGTGCTTTGAAAGAGTTACATTACCGCCCCGGACCGGTATATCGGGTCGGATCCGGTGTTTGGTAATCCAATATCCGTTAAACCAATATTTCTTTATGTACTTTTCATTTGAATATTTTAAAACTTATTTGTTTATCTCTAATTTTGCAGATTATTTTTTAAAAAATTGCTACTTGTATAATTTTCTTTTGGAAAATGCTATGTGTACACCCCTTTCGGGGTGTACATCATACACCCCATCAATCTAAGGGTGGGGGTGTGATGATGGGTCACTCGATGTGACCCGTAAAAAATATCGGCACCATTAAAATGGTGGAGGTGTATGATGTACACCCCTTCGGAAGTGTATATGTAGCATTGCTCTTTTCTTTTAGGTGTACATCTCGTCTCCTTCATCTAATTGGTGGGAGTATAGTGATAAATCACTTTATAAATTATAAAATAATATTTAAAAAACACTCTATTCTTTCATTTTTTTAAAATATATATATATAATATTACTTTATTTTCAAACAGAAGTCAAACAAAACAAACACATTTTTAGCTAAGAAACTTACCTTCGAATAGAATTATAGTTTAGTAATATTATTAGCAAATATAATTTTAATATTAATAATTAAATATTTTGTACTTGAAAAGTTAATTACTCCAATTTAGATTTTTTTTTTCTATACAAAATGCAATGTTAAAAAAAATTGACAAAAGAAAAAAAAATGCCAAATTTAGCATCACTACATTTTTCATTAAATACTCCAAATAAATTATCATAGCTAAAAGCAAAGGAAGCAAAAATTCAAATGGATTCAAATACTATATATTTTTCAATCAATATGTGGGAATGTTTGATTTTTCATAAGAGTACGAAAAATTATTTTTCTGAAATTTTTTTTTGAAATAATTTTTTTTTTTTGGATAAAATATTTGAAACATAAATACATTACTTTTTCATAAAATTTTAAAAAAAATTCAAAAAAATTACTTATTTTGAAACCAAACATACAAAAAAGTAATTTTTCTTTTCAATTCGTTTCCACGTGTGGCTGCATGCAAGTAATGCAAGAAAGGGAGAAAGGATGCTTGCTGGACCCATCATAGAGTGTTGTCGTATATATCTAATAAAATAATATATATTTTTTAAAAATATTATATTAATTTTGTTGATATTTTTATTCACAATTTTTTACTTTAAAATTCCAAATCTTGTCTCACTTTATTACTACAATAAAATTTAAATCTATATATTTACTAATGAGGAATAAATATTATACTTGAGAGTTTCAATTCTTTACTTATCATATCTATTTTTTAAAAATATTAAAAATTTAGAAATTTTTTATTAAAGTAATACTATTTATAAATTCAAAATTAGATATACGATATACATTTCATTTATTTCAGAATAAAAATTTTAGTCAGTTATTTTTAAATAATTAATAAATTTTATTTTATTTTAAAATAAATAAAGTGTAAAATATATACTTTATCTGAAATGTAAAAAATATATTTTTTTTTATTAATCCTTAGACATTCCACGTGTGAGATTTAATGCAGTGGGACACAGCATTAAGGAATCTCTTTATTAATCCAATATTTAGTATTCATTATTTGGTGTTTACTTTTTAGGAAAAGCCTCCAACAACAAATCATGAACGTAAAGTTAAAGTAATCCAAAAGCTTAGAAAAAAAAAAAAAAAAAAAATCCTCCACGTAACGCGATCGTATCAAGCATGTGAAACTGACAAGTGGACCCCATGCAATGTGGGCCCAACGTGTCAGAATTCAACTTATAAAGTTAGATAATAAAGTTAATGAGGTCGCTAGGGCCGTCCGATCAAGTCGACCCCTTCGGACAGAGCCGCATCACACGGTCGGAGATCGACGGGGCGTAGCCACGGTGATTCACCCTGTTGTTGTGGACACACAGCGAGTACCGAATCGCTCGATCCACTGCACTATATATATATAGAGAAGCCACCACTGGTCCACTGCCGGTGGATTGCTCTCGCTCGCTCGTCCCCTCTTCGTCGTCTTCCTCCGATCGATCTCCTCGGAATCGATCGCGGAGAGAGGAATCAGAGCTCGTCAATGGTGGTTCCGAGCACTATGAATGCTTTGTCGTGGCCTTCGGAGGAAGAGGTAACAATTCGAAGCCTCGATTCATCTTCTCTTCGTAATATACGCGCCATTCCTAATCGAATGCCCCAATTATTCGAAGAATCGGAGGAGTTTTAGCAATTTGTGGTTATTTTAGGGGCTTTTACGTGAGATCATCGTGATATCGATTTTGTTGCCTCTGTTTATGGTGGTTTGATTGATCTCTGATGCTCTTTTGAGAGATCGCTTCGTTAATTTTCGGTGTTTATATGCTTTATTTCTATGGGTTTAAGCTTGATGCGGTGAGGAAGAGGGTGGCGGAGATGAGTGGACGAAATGTGGGCGATGTGAGAGTTGTTGCATGCCCGTACAGGATCTGCCCTCTCGGAGCCCACATTGATCATCAGGTGTGTGTTCTTATGAATCATTTCATATTTAATGGAGCTTGAATAATTCAATTCTATAACAAATAGGATGATCTGATTGAAGGTATGATTATTTTATTACTGGCCTTGCTTGTTCTGGAATGCGAGATTTATTTTTAAGCTGTTATTGTACTGCATGTTAGCTTGTTGACAGCATAGTAGAAAGAGAAGTTCCCTTGTAAATCCTGCTGCTTAAACAATGTATAATGTCTTGTGTGGTTATAAACTAATTAGGGTCTTTTTTTTTTTTTTTTTTATAACTGCAGTGGGTATTGTGCAATTGTAGCAGCAATAATATGTACCTCATTTGTTTCCTTGTCATTGGTACCTAATTGTTGATATTAGTTGCCACAGCACGTACGAGCACAAGTTATATCGGACCATTTCTCTCATGTGTCAAATGCAGCTCAAGTTATAACAGTTATTTAATCACATATCACTCATTGGTAGCTTATTTATCTCAGAGATTTTGCGTTCTCTAGTGCTTTGCACCACCAAATTACATGTTGTCGGTCTTTGAAAATCATTTGAATGTTAAATGAAGTTCTTTATGATTTTGGCTGTTACATGCTTTGTGCATTTGTTGGTGCTGTTCAATAGGCTTATCATTTCATGCTCATAACGTTTGCTTCCTTGGCTCATGCATGTTACTTTTCAAAAAGTATAATTATGCATGTTTATATCTTATGGTTGTTCTTAATTACATTATGATATAGGAGCCTTAAATTTTATGCACTACTTTTTATTGTTAATTTAAAGCCTCTCATTCTGATCAAAAGTCTGCAGACTTGTATTTTTGAGAGCATGATATAGCTTTTCTCCTGATTTATCTTTATTACTGACAGGGTGGAATTGTTACAGCTATGACTGTTAATTATGGAGTTCTGTTGGGATTTGTCCCTTCTGATGAGACAGAGGTAGGAAGATGTTTGAGTGATGTATTATCTTTAGCCTTTTTTGATAAAATTGTTGTTAACTATCATATACCGACTATTGGTTTGCTTTAGCAAGGTTCCGTATTTTACTTCATCTAAAGAGGATTTTGGATCTGCATGGTAGAGTCAGCTTCTTATTCTACAAGGTTATTTAACAACTAGCATTTTTATGCTCAAAGTCATAATATGCATATTCGTATATCTGAAAATGGACATAGTTTTTTCATCCTTACATAAATCTAACATATTTTAAGCATGCCTAGGGTTGCGAATTTTATGCCTTTAGGTGTTAGCACAGTTGGTAGAGACATTCGCTTTCTATTGGGTATTTATGGTTTCGACTTGTGCCATGCTGTAATAAAATAGCTCTTGGGCTGTAGGGTTTCTAGTAATCCTAAAAATAAAATTGTGATTACATAACTGCCTAATATTGCCATTGCAACTTAATCAAGTGCACAGTTGCCATGGTATGGAGTGTGTACTGCTGAGCTATGAGCATGTTCATGACATGGTAGCAATATACATGTTGATTCAGTCATTGTCAGTTGAATGTGATAACAGATGGAGCAGTCTGACTTTAATTGGGTATAAAAGTGTCTTTCTTACTGTTTGGAAGGTTCCACGAATGAAAAAATAACCCAAAACCCTTAGCTATGAGCATGTTTTTTATCATATACAGTTCATGTACTTCACTATAATTTTCTTCTTCTTCTTCATGTTTTTCAGTTAACATAAATAGCCTGATTTGCAGGTTGTATTACAGTCTGGACAATTTGAAGGGGATGTGAAGTTCAGGTAAGAATCTCTTTTTCCATGTTGTATGAGGTAACTTTAATTGTAGAGAGATTAAGTGAGATTAGGCAGATTTTTGTAGTCAATGAGTCGATGAATGCTAAAAAAATGTTCAGAAGAGTAAAATAAGGGATTGAAAATGCTAAAAAAATGCAAAAGCGTAAAATAAGGGAATGAAATCAATGTTCAGGTCTTGATTCATGTAAAAATCAGAATGACCATCATATATTGTTATTAAGCTAATGCATAAACTATATGTAACCTCTTTTTATTTTTTGATTCGTTTCAGTTCTATAGAATGCCGAACACAAAAATTGAAGTAATTGTTTTCTTGCATTAAGCAATGGGATATTGTCTTTTTTTACAGCACCTACGAGCTGCAAATCCCAATTAAAAGTCCTGAAAATATAAGCTGGGAGAGTTACGCCAGAGGTGCTCTTTATGCATTGCAAAATGGAGGATATGATATCAAAAAGGTGTACAAGATAATACACTTTATGCCTTCTTTTTTGTCCTGGATCTTTATTTATTTACTTATTTATTCTTTTTTGTTCCTAAGATGCCATCATGAAAATACACCTCCAGAGTCCAGACTTAATATAGTAGTGGACAATCATTTTGTTGATGCTGTTCGTGGCAAGTATAGTTAATTTTTAAATGTTTGACTATACTAAACATGTAGTTGTTCTTTTGGCAATTTTAGTCAGAAGATTAGATATATTGATCATTTACTAAAATTAGTGTTAAACCTGGGATTTGTAACTATGAATATGATCTGGTAAGACTAGCACTCATACTAGGGTTCAAACTCTTATTTAGTTCTAATTGCTACTTACACATAGGGGTGTCAACGAGCCGAACACGAGCGAGCTGGGGTCGGCTCGTGTTCGGCTCGTTTAATAAACGAGCCGAACACGAGCTAGCTCGTTTAAATATCGAGCTGAAAAATTCGGCTCGTGTTCGGCTCGTTTATTAACGAGCCGAACACGAGCTGGCTCGCGAACAACAAGTTTAATTTCATTCCTACTATTAGGTGTAAAATTGAAAGAAAATTAAAAAATTAAAATTTTAATCTAACAAATAAAATTCACAAAAAATTGATGGCCTAAAATCTAAATAGTAAAGTTTATATATATATATATATAGAGAGAGAGAGAGAGCGCGCGCTAGGCTGGAATACTATTAATAGTACCAAGTTATTGGTACTATCAAATTTTTAATCCTTGGATTAAAAAATATGTGGTTGAGATGATAGTGAGCCCCTTCGGTTTAATAGGTGGTTGGAAAACAGTAAAATCTAACGGATGAAAATGATCAAAGAGGTTGATCTAAGGGTAGAAAACTTGATAGTACCAATAATTTGGTACTATTAATAGTATAGTAGCCGGACTATATATATATATATATATATATATATATATATATATATATATATATATATATATATATATATATATATATATATATATATATATATATATATATATATATATATATATATATTCGAGCTGTTATCGAGCCGAACACGAGCGAGCTGACCCCAGCTCGTGTTCGGCTCGTTTATTAAACGAGCTGAAAAATTCGGCTCGTGTTCGGCTCGTTTACTAAACGAGCGATTCGATCTCGAGCTCATTTCGAGCCGAACACGAGCTGGCTCGCGAACAGCGAGCTGGATTGCCACCCCTACTTACACAACATCACTACTATAGTCACAAACATTAATTTATTCTCTATGTTTTACCTGTGTGTATATTTATGGAGTTTTTTTTGGACCAACATGGCTGTGCCTTGTCGGTAAACCACATTAGGAGATGTTCAAATCAATGACATAAAACACCCAAGTGCTTTCTTGACACTAATTGTTGTGCCTTGCGAGTTGTGTCAATTTCAATTTTTTTGGATAATTATGCTTAATTAGTTCCATGGTGGAAATAATGCAAATAATTAATCTGACTCTGGATCTTTTGGTTTTATCATTTTGTGAGTGTTTTAGGGTATTGTTGGCTTCATTTGTGGGGTGGAGGGACTTGATAGTTCAGGGCTTAGCTCATCAGCAGCGGTAAATAAACACCTTATGAATTTATACTTTTTTTTGAGAGGAAGGTAGCATGCTACCGCTTCATTCATAAGGCCTTATGAATTTATACTATCACTATGTTTTGTTTGTTTGTCCTTACATGCTATTTTTTGATAAATTTGTCTAAGCAATCTCTTTTCCTGGCGTATTGATAATTTTCATTGAGGGCATCATTTAGTTTGACTGTAATACTGCGTTGTTGGCTGGCATTTGAGTTAGAAAAATCACATTCTTTTTTATTGATATTTCTGATTTGGCAACAAGAACTTACCATGTTAGTCGAAAAAATGTTCTGCTGTGGAACTTTTAGGTTATGTTGTGGAACTTTTAACTCTATTAGGAATAACTCGAGTAATTGGAATCAACCTAAGCCAATCTCTTTTTAACAGAAGGAGTATATTGTCAATTGAAAAGCATTTTGTATAGGATTGGATATTCGTCTGATTTGAGTTTTGACAGTCTTTCTCATCAACAGGTTGGAATAGCCTATCTATTGGCTCTGGAAAATGCAAACAATTTGACCATATGTCCTTTGGATAATATCAATTTGGACAAGTAAGTTCATTTAATGCTGTTGCATGTGCATGTGTTTGTGTGGTATTGCAGAATGAAGTGGGGTTGCAGCATATGTCTTCTTCTTCTTTTTTTTTCAAAAATCTTAACAAATTACTCTAATATTGTTGCCCTGGTTTAGTAACATATGTATGTAGTTTTCTGCTTTATAGAAACATATACATGTATGGTCTTGCCAACTTTGATTATTTCAGGATGATCGAAAATAAGTACTTGGGCCTTGGAAATGGTATTCTGGATCCATCAGCCATTTTGCTCTCACAGTCTGGTTATCTTACTTTTATGGATTGTAAGGTAATAATTTAAGTGCTCAAAATACATGCTCTAATATTTCGTTCTCTACTTTTTTTTTTTTAGACTATATTTCATTTCTCTTCTTGGTCATAAGTATTTTTTTTTCTTCTCCCCTGTTTGTTAATTTTCTCTTTCTATTGTTGCTAATTGATTAGATTAACATATGACGCATATTTTTGTTTTGTGTGAATAGACTATAACGCCCTCCTATGTCTACTTCTCGGAGTTGAATAAAAGTCAGCAACCTCAAGGAGGACAACTAGCGTTCAAAATTTTATTGGCATTTTCGGGGCTTCAGCACAATCTACCCAAGAAGCAGGGTTATAACACTCGAGTTTCTGAGTGTAAAGAGGCTGCCCGTGCTCTTTTATTGTAAGTTTTCTTAAACTAACAAGAATAACATTATTCTAAGGATAGGTTTACATCTACATTTTCGTAAATTAATTGTATGTTTTGCTGATCGAATGAGATATCATTTGTTGCATAGACGAAAGGCGAATGCAGTCTTACACTAGATTACATGCACAAGCTCAAATAATAGATAAATTATCAGTCACACAGGGCCTACCACATCACCCATGCACGAAGCCACTTGAAAATGCAAAGAAACCATTTGGATGTTTAAGAAAAGAAATAGGATCTTTTGCCTGCAAAGATGCAAAATTATGCAAATATTTTTGCGAAGTCACTATTTGTGGTTTATACCTAAAAAACCTGGCTTATTTGCAACATGAGGTACCCCTGTTTGGCACACATGCAAATAAACAAGGCTTTCCAAGGTATGGATACGAATACTAACTTTGCAGGGGTATTTCAAAAGTTTTGCATATCTGTAGAACTAAATATACAAAAGAATGAAGAAATAAAAATAAGAGGGGTACTGAATATGCACTTTCTGGATGTTGATTGGTACCTGATTATTTCTCCAAATAATAAGTTTTTTTTTACCTTGCTGGAACTTAAGTTTTCTGTTATCTGCACTGAAATTGCTCAAGCTATTAATCTGACGTATGAGCAATTTACTGACGTACGGGGAGAGATTCTTATATTAACACATTATTATGTTGGTTGTTTACTTTTGCCGTACAAGATATTTAGTAGCACACCACTTCACCTTATATACTTAATAGGTCAATTTGGTTACCATTCTATGATGAGCTAAAGTTTGGTTACTCATTCTATGATCCTGATGGAAATATTTTTGTTTTTTTCTATTTGTAAAATGTAGGAATCAATTGTTTGTTTCTGGATGTTCTAACAATTTCTCTTTTCCTTTTTTTTTGAAATTTCTTTTTTGCTTCAATTTTTTGAATTAGCAGCGCTTCGGGCAATGGAGATATGGAACCTCTACTTTGTAATGGTATGTGGGAGACATTTCTATGCCATATTAATTTAATTATTACAAGTCTTGGCATTTTGCATAGAGAGCTTGACAACTTTTTCTTATTTATTCTAACAGTTGATCCAAGTTCGTTTGAGGCTTATAAGGTGCTCTCTTATTATTCTACTCGGGATTTTTTGTTTAGTGCGAACTAAATGCTTGAATGAAGTATTGAATGGCTGGAAATTTTTGAATTCAGCTCTTATTTTTTATTGACTAATCCTCTTGCAGGGTACATTAGATGTAAACCTGGCTAAAAGGGCAGAGCACTACTTCTCCGAATCTAAGCGAGTTGCAAAAGGTGTTTAATCAAGTCATCTTTGTTATCTTGATACAATATATTCATAGGCTCAAATACAGAATACTAGTTGTTTAACATGAGCACCTTTCTTAAGTCGATATTTTAGTAGTAAATCATCTGGTAGTGCTAGATACATCTAACCTACCTTCGTCTGTGATGCTTATGCTGTGGTTTAATTTTAAGACTATTTACATTTTTGCTGAAACCTATGCGTTTTTTTATTGATGTTTATATGTATGCTGCTATTTTTTGTAATTAGGACGTGATGCATGGGCTCTCGGAAATCTGGAAGATTTTGGACAGCTGATCTCAGCTTCCGGCCGTAGTTCCATAGATAACTATGAATGTGGTAAGCATATTCTTGCTGGCATGAGAAGAGATAATCTAGTCATAAATTTTAAAAGCAAATTGACTGCTAAATGGCTGAGTAGGCGAGGGCAATTTGATTTTATTCTTCTGACTTTTCAAAATATGAAACAATAAAATGCAAGCATTAAGTCGAACTTACAGTAAATATAGGTAGTAAATCAACTTTCTTTAGAAGTTTAGGTATCAAATTCAAAAAATGTTATTAGTTCACGAGATATTTGTCCGGTTTATCCGGTTTTACTCTGTTCGTTTTCCATTGTGGCATAACATGTAGGGAGTCAGGAGATGATACAACTCTATGAAATTCTCTTAAAGGCTCCGGGGGTCTTCGGTGCTCGATTCAGCGGTGCCGGATTCAGGGGATGTTGTCTTGCTATAGTTAATCCCGATCGAGCTGAGGAAGCTGCCGCTTTTGTCGAGGAGGAATACAAGAAGGTTCAACCTGATTTGGTATCCCAAATCCCACCCGACAAGCGCGTACTGATTTGCGAACTCGGAGACTGCGCTCGTGTAATATCGGCTGATCTTAAGTGAAGTGGTAATATCCCCTCCTTTCCAACCCCCTCTTCGCCTTTAATTTTTTCTGTGGTGACTGTAAAGAGATAAGAGGAGTCTTTCTTGGCGTGCATTGATGTTAGATTCATTCTTGGAGTGCATTGATGTTAGATTCATTCTTTTCATTCTTCGGACTATTCCTTGTGCATAGCATGTATGACCTCTATACAGCCATTACATTTACATTTGCATATATGATATATCTAGTAATGTTAGTAAGGCATTTTATGTTCACTGCTATTTGAATTTGATTTGTTGTGTGATTCATTTGAATTTTATTTGTCTGGATTCTGGAGTGATTCTGTAGTATTTAAAGTAAGAAAAAGAAGGTTCGTTTCTTAGTGTTTTTTTTTCCCCTTTTGATTTATTGTGCTTAACATGTATAAACCATTCAATTTAAAGAAAATATAGCACTTTCTAAAAAGAGAGAGTATGAAATGCATGCAAAGTTAGTATGGCAAGTACGACGTACCTTGTTTAAAGTGCTTCATTTTATATTTTCTGAGCTATGTAGTGCTCGAAGATTTTCAAAAATACCAGTCATTTCATTCTTCAGATTACCAATGTCCGTACAAGGCGCATAACCGGTAAATGAAAGGCTATTTTTCATTTCTATCTAAATGCAAGAAATTATTGTCATACTCCACAAAAATTAATATACTTGAAATGTACGAAAACAGATTAATACAGAAAAAACTGCGTTCCTTGAAACACCATGGCAAGTGAAAAAAAAAAAAAAAAAAAAAAAAAAAACACATTGTGGCCCTTTGAGAGAAAAGGGCAAGAACTACAGTTTGTCCACAGTAAATTTACTAGTCAGGAAGAATCCTGAGCGCCTCCTGTAGAATCTCTCCTCCTCGACAACTGAGTGGTGAATTTATTGATCGGTGGAGAGCTTTGTGCAAATATGTAGAGACAGAACAAGCACAGCCCTGTTTAAGATGCCAAATTAGTCCGAGATTTGTGCAAATATGTAGAGACAGAACAAGCATAGCCCTGTTTAAGATGCCAAATAAGTAGTCCGAGATTTGTGCAAATATGTAGAGACAGAACAAGCATAGCCCTGTTTACGATGCCAAATAAGTAAGTAGTCCGAGAACACGGCATATTTCATTTCATCAAATACCCAGGGTAAAAAAAGGAACCAAAAAGAGCTCAATTTAAAAATCAGATGCAATTTAATTGTGCATGTCCAGCAGACAAAATACTTATGTTGATGGCACTATTGTAGATTAGAGGGCCGGTTGGTCACACAAGAGCCTCTACAAAATTATTGTTTTAAAAGAGCTGTTCATAGTAGTATTAAGTATTAACAGCCTTTTAAATAAAATTCTCCTAACAAATTACTTCCTACAGCAAAAGTGCGAGCTTTCCGTTTTCGGAAAGCTCATTCAGCAACTCGCCACAGCAAAAGCCAAATGCCTGGTTTCCTGAAGCTTCAGCTTCTCAAATTAGAGAAGCCATTTTACTAGCCGGGCGAAAAAGGCACTAAGAAATGAAACTGTGAAGTGTGATGAGAGGGACAGCAAGAATAGACAGCTGAGAATAGAAAGAAGGAGATTTTGCCATTTCGAGTACTCAAAACACCATTTCTAGCATAACACTGCAACAGATCTTTGAAAGCAAGTGAATTAGTAACCAGAGACTTTACCGGCATAAGCAATTGTAGCACCTGAAGCTACCCTTCCCAACGCCGAGAGTGTGTATAGAATAAGAACAACCTGCGAGATTGATCGCAACCTTTTAGACTGTACCCAATGCAAATGGTTTTAACATGAGCAGGAAAAAGAAGAGCAGTATAGCTTTTTATCAATTTGTTCCATCATTTGAGAAAAGAGGTATTGCGTATGCCAAGGGTAACAGAAAAAAATTATCAACTATCTACAACTGGTGGCGTCGCAGTCTCAGCATGCTTCTTTTTGGTTGTGGTGAATCTAGAAAGAGACTCCTATCTGTTCTTTTGGCTGCGATAACCAAAGCTGAGAAAAATATTCAAAATAACAACATAACACAATATCAAAGAAAGAAAAAAGGATCCTAAATTTTCCGGTGTGAAGAAATAGAAATTAGTAGCAAGAATTTGTATGAATGGCTAGAGCAAATTCCACAAAGAGGTGAAAGGATAAAAAGTTCACCCTAGTACAGAAAAAGACTGATAGACAGAAGATTAAAGTTCAGCTATGCATCAAACTCCCCAGATTATACAGAGATAGAGAGAGATTCAGTATATTTTCCTCTAAAATCTTATTCTGAACGATGAAGTAAAAACATTGTAGGAGAGTTACCTTAAAGAACAGCCTCTTGTCATGTCCAGTTGCGGCAACCCTCAAAACGGACTCCGCCGCTCCGATTGTATTAGCCAAGCATGCGGCAATGCTGTTTGCCGTGTCCTGGGATATCTGCCATTCAAGAGGATCCACCGGCACTCTACACAAAAATCCCCAAGCAATTTATGTGTGACTCACACACAGACAATCTTAAGCTATCATCCAAAAATCCATCAAAGAACATCTATTCAAACATGGCCGAAAGACCAACAAGTATAATCGTGACAAATATGATATGATGTGTAAATGAACATTATGCATAGACAAATAAAAATACAAGGCTTTCTAATCAATGTTAGTGACATGAGCAAGTTAGAAGTTAGAAACTTCTGATTAGATGCATTAAACTGATCAAATCTAGAGACATTGGGTTCTGGCATATCATATGAATGCAACGAGTTAGAATAAGCACTTCTTCTAAAGGCGTCTCCAAATATGGAATCATGGAATTTTGACAGCCAACATGAATAAATTGCATTTTCTTTAGTATGTTCTGAAACATTCAAATTGGAAAAGTGGTTCGGACTGAAATTTAGTTTTTAAAAAACAGGGCCAAATCAATCCTATGTAATTTTGTCTAATTAATGAAATTTAATTCTATTCACCAAATGAGATAAATGTTTTTACTTGAGGTAAAGGCAACATAAAAGCTTGTGTAGAAACCTTAACCATATTCACCAGCTTACTTAAACACTTCATCAAATGGCTAAAGATGAAGGGGAAGAGAATAGTGAAGACAATAAGAAATTAAGAGGTTGCTTCGGTCTAACAATGAAAGTATATTTAAGAGAAATCGGATAACACCGTATGATCCAATCCACCAAGGGGAGAGAGATTCAAAAGAGATAGAGAGGTGGAGCTTGATCCTTGGCAAATTGATGTGTCTTTTATAGAATAAGTTCATCATCTTATTCCCAGGTTCCAGTCTCTAATAATACCTTCATTTACAACATAAGGATTGATTACAAATACACTTGTTTCTAGTTTATATCAAGGAAATTAGCCCTAAACTGCAATCAACAATCTCTTTTCTCATTTCCAAATTCCCCAGAAATGACCGAAAATTGCAACCTTCAGCCATAGTATCCTTCAAAAATCCTACATCAGTTCACCAAATCACAACCTTAAACCTCTTAATTCTTAGTATTTACCACCAAAACCTCGTAATTCTAAGAACTAATCATCAAATCGCACGCTTAAGTCCCTCAATTCCACGAATTCACCACTAAATCCTCTCCGTTCTCTCACATCTCGCGTGCCACACCATTCGAACCCGATCAATAGACTAAGAAGTAAGAATAAGACGATTGCGATGTGATTAGGGTTGTTTGGATCGTACGAGATGTTCATCTGGCGGAAGAGCATGCCGAGGATGGCGAGGGAGCAGAGGAGGACGATGAGGACGTCGGAGGTGAGGGAGAGGAGGCTCGAGTCCCTGTACGCGCAGTGGTAATACACCAGGCTCCCGCACA
Organism: Tillandsia leiboldiana; assembly: GCA_029204045.2. Taxonomy (NCBI): domain Eukaryota; kingdom Viridiplantae; phylum Streptophyta; class Magnoliopsida; order Poales; family Bromeliaceae; genus Tillandsia; species Tillandsia leiboldiana. Next base: position 16,516,679 of record CM055079.1, on the reverse strand, counting down.
CCAGCACCACCGCAGGGCGCCCCACCTCCGCCGCCCCCGCCGCCGCTGCCGACGACGACGACCCCCTCGGCCCCGCCACCACCGCCGCCGCCGCCCCCTCCGCCATCTCCGATCTCTCTCTCTCTCTCTCTCTCTCTAGATCGTACAAACCCTAAATACTCTGTAGTGGAGCTTCTTCACCTTTCGCCGAGGTAAAAATCACAACTCGAGTCCCCTCACTATTAGGGGTGGCAATCCAGCTCGCTGTTCGCGAGCCAGCTCGTGTTCGGCTCGAAATGAGCTCGAGATCGAATCGCTCGTTTAGTAAACGAGCCGAACACGAGCCGAATTTTTCAGCTCGTTTAATAAACGAGCCGAACACGAGCTGGGGTCAGCTCGCTCGTGTTCGGCTCGATAACAGCTCGAATATATATATATATATATATATATATATATATATATATATATATATATATATATATATATATATATATATATATAGTCCGGCTACTATACTATTAATAGTACCAAATTATTGGTACTATCAAGTTTTCTACCCTTAGATCAACCTCTTTGATCATTTTCATCCGTTAGATTTTACTGTTTTCCAACCACCTATTAAACCGAAGGGGCCCACTATCATCTCAACCACATATTTTTTAATCCAAGGATTAAAAATTTGATAGTACCAATAACTTGGTACTATTAATAGTATTCCAGCCTAGCGCGCGCTCTCTCTCTCTCTATATATATATATATATAAACTTTACTATTTAGATTTTAGGCCATCAATTTTTTGTGAATTTTATTTGTTAGATTAAAATTTTAATTTTTTAATTTTCTTTCAATTTTACACCTAATAGTAGAAATGAAATTAAACTTGTTGTTCGCGAGCCAGCTCGTGTTCGGCTCGTTAATAAACGAGCCGAACACGAGCCGAATTTTTCAGCTCGATATTTAAACGAGCTAGCTCGTGTTCGGCTCGTTTATTAAACGAGCCGAACACGAGCCGACCCCAGCTCGCTCGTGTTCGGCTCGTTGACACCCCTACTCACTATTAATTAAATTTCACTTTGGTCCTCCCCGTATAAGGTCCTTTTCACATACGTTTTTCCTGTATTAATTCATATATTTTTTTTAGAGAAAATATTATTGTCCAAGTCAAATGCATATACACATTTATGTAATACAATATTTCTAACCATGGTGTTATAGTTTTTTAGCCAAAATAAATATTGGCTAAAAGTTCAAAATATTATTTTGAAAAAGTTTTTGAACTATATTATATTTAATTTTTTTGCGAAAAAATATTTTATCAGAGAATCAAATCGATATATCCATATATCTATTTTATGAGTAGTGCTAGGTGTACATCCCAAATAGGGTGTACCTCCTACACCCACCCATCCTAGGGTGGGTATTCATTCACTCGTCACTCGATGTGACGAGTGGAATTCACCCACCCCTAGGATGGAATGGGTGTAAGATGTACACCCCATTTGAGATGTACATCTAGCATTTTCCCTATTTTATATTTCTACACTTAATTAAAACAGTAATAAAATATAACATTGGGCAAAATTTTCATGCATTGGTAATTGGCACACGTGTCAAACTTCAGGGGTTTTTTCGTAATTTAGAATACAGTGAATGACGTGGTGGACCAGGTTCGAGTATATGGTGGGTTTGCTCCACTTTTCTCTCCTTCTTCGATCGTCCACTCCATCCCCATGAACTCGCCCTAGGATTAGGGTTTCATCTCCTCCTCCTCGTCCTCCTCCTCCTCCTCCGCAATATTACTACTCTTCGAGAGCTCCTCGCATCGCATAGCCATGGCTAGGACGGGGATCGAACGCCCTTCTCCTTCTTCGTTTAATCCATTTTCCGCTTCCTTTCGGTTTAGGAATTAACTCTACTAATTACAATTATGCCGTCTTATTTTTTTTTCTCATTATTTTGTGATTAGTTCGATTCTTTGTTCTTCAGATTCAATTAGGTAATAGATTCACATCATCGTATATATCCTTATGATGATCCGTTTCGAATATAGTGTTTATTAGACGAGTGGATTGAATCCGATAGATAAGTCGCAAATGATTTGATTTGTAGTATATTTGTGGATTTGATACTTGGGGATTTAGTAGTTGGGGTAGTGATTAGTGCTTTATTAGGTCATTATTAGGTTTAAGTATGAAACTTGTTGAGAATGGGATTGTTTCCCCTTCGATTGGCGGTGACTAGCAATTGATTTTTGTGGTTATGTTCTTAAACTGTATAGAGGAATTATTTTTGGAATTGTAATTGTTTTTTATTTTCTGAAATGTCATGTTTGAACTGCAAAAAATGAAGCAAACGATGATCTTATACCTGCTGATACTGATCACAAGGACTATTTAGATGTTACCTAAAGGACCGATTGGATAAGGAAACTGCCGATAAATAATTTTAATCATTATCGAGTGTGTGTGCATGTGTAGAGGGATTTAGGCGCGCTTATGCTTGTATGACTTTTGCAACTTAACCTCTTCATAACTTGTATGTCGAGCCTTTCCATTGTTGTTCTCTTTCAATTGTTTGGCGGGACAATCTTTTGATTAAGAATCAGGCTATTAAATTGGTTTTTAGGGTTTCTTTTTATGAAATCTCGATACAACATTGACGTTACTTTTTCTTTTTTTCTTTTAATACTTATCACAACTCTTGGTAGCTCCTCAAGTTGGTTCTTCGGTATTATTCTACTTAGCCTTTTCTTTTAAGCATATTAATTTGCCTTGGCTTCAGAAGAGAACCTGAGTCAGCGTTTTTGTTATGATCTATTTAAACACATCACTAAGAGCCATTGAACTCATAAACGGAGTTACTTCATAGCAGTATTTATACCTTTCTGTCTTCATTACAGAATGATCTGGTATCATGGAATACTTCCTTTAGTAATTTCACTTCTTATGCTTACAATCTTTCCTCTTCGGCATGCCAGATATCTCTATTTTTTGGAACTAATAATACTTGTGGTGAGATGTAAGGGTTGTCAAATTATATAGATTGTATTCTCTCATGGTTACTGGAGATGTCGCACCGTGACATACCGATTGTTCTCTGTCTTCCTGTGTGCTAGTTTCGCACTAATGAATAAATCTTTTCTAAGAAATTAGAGTTAGAAATAAAAGATAAACACGACACCTGTAAGATGTGGAACTCTTAGTTTAGTGTTGGAATCACTCAAGAAAGGGTTAGGTAGAAATGCTTGATGAATAAAGAGTTACAAGAGAAATGTAGCATAATGTAACTCGTGACAAAGTAGCAGCAGAACAATACAGGACTCACTTGTGGTCATTAATTTGACCTAGTTTAACTTTTAGTGCAATAGTATCGGAGTATAAAACCTTAAACAACTAGAATGTCCACAATAGAATGAACAAAGACTCAACACAAACATGGATAGAGATTTTTCTTTTATCATCAGCATATCCTGAATCAGAGGAAGCCAAACCCTTAATGCCAACATGGCTTGACCGGGTGGACCTATCGAATAAAGTTGTCTTTAGTTCATTCTAATATCCCCTCATTTCTGTCTTTCAAGTAGCTTCATTTCTGTGCCTTATAGTTTTTTTGGTAGGACTGCAGAATTCTTAAATTTGTTGGCTTTTGACGTACTTCCTTTTATCATAGCATATTTTCCAAGATTGGTTATAGATACTGCAGTATGTTTAAGTTCATGTGTTAGCATGAGCTTCTTCTCTGTTTAATGGCATTGGTGTCTGCATTTTTTATCAGTTCTTTTGGGCTTCTCGTACCGCTTATATCATATATTAGCATTAGAACTTGTTGATTCTTCAGTTCATATACCATGCCATATCCCATTCATCATATGATGAAGCTTTAAATAATGTATTGCTTACGTGCTAATGAGTTTCTTTATAAAATTCTTAGCATCCTATGTCATGTTTATGTTCATGAGCTTGTTTTAGAGGGTCTCGCATACAGCATGGAACCACCACATGGGAAAGGGCATCACATGGGGCCTTCACATCACCACATGATGTTGTGTTGTCTCTAGTTATTCTATTCGTTTTAATGCTAGCTAAGAATAGGATGTTCTCTACACTTCCTTTGTTGAGATACTAATGTCTCCGAAATGCTTTGTGAGTGCCCATACATGACTAAGCGGTCAAAGTGCATTAGTTGTTCCCACGCTTTTAGCAATTAGGAAGCCCAAAATAAAACAAAAAGAAAGATGCAGATGCATTGTTGCTTGATTTCAAGCTCTTTTTCAAACCGAAGGTTTGCGTTTTTAATGTTTGGAATTATAGTTGTAAGGATATTGTAGGTAAAGCTTGGGTTTATCTTCGTTGCGTCTCGATGTCTTTTTAGAAAAATTTAGGGTAGGTTGGCATTAAAGATGGAGAAGGATTCGTCAGGATTTTATTGTATTTTATAATCGATGGTTGATTGACCGGTCTAAGCCCAAATCAAGGTGTTATTGTAGGCTGAGTTATAGCTCGTCAATTGCAGTTTGATCTCCCTGAATGTGTTTTTCTAGACACTCAGAAAGTTTAGATGTGTACGACGAGTTTCATCATAGTTTTTGCTTCTATTGCTTTTATTATTTTTTATTTTTTTATGGTTTTACCTGCAGTCATTTATTATTATAATTTGAAGTATGAGATTTGAAGTCCAGTTTTTTTTTTTCTTTTTTTTTTCTTTTATAGACAAATTAAAGAGTGTTATTTATTTATTTTTTGTTGTTGTTTAAAAAAAAAAAAAAAAAAAAAGATTATTTGTGGTGTTGATTTCAGGAATTTTTTTTTTTCTTCCAGTAATTTTTATGATCTCGTCGGTAGTTATTTATCTCATGTCATTTGTGACATGATTGCCCCCCCGGGTAACCAAATTGTCCGAGTCGTGCTCGTGCCCGAACTTTGCCACGTCGGACCATCAATCGAAGTCCAGTGCACCGGCCCGGGTCACGAGAAAAAGTCCAATTCCCGAGCCGTGCTTCGTTGAGACTCTGCGGTAACGTCACCGCCCAAAAGTAACGTCACCGCCTCCGTTGAATGAGTTGTCGTTGCCTTGCTGCGCGGTAACCTTATCCGCCAGAACAGCGTCTCGTAGAAGAAACTTGGCGGGAGGTACCCCTATTTTTAGATATTTCGCAACAACGTAACAGCGACTCGTTTCCTCAACCCTTACGCATCCGCACTCCGTAGGGCCCGCATTTGTTCAGACTCTTCAGAGTGGGTCGCTTGCTGGGTGCAATTGAACCCCGGTCTCTTTGTTCCTCGCTCGAAAAGATATTTTTCCCGCGCTCCTTTGCCAGCTGTCGTTCTTTCACGTTACCGCCTACCCCTGTGGCCCCCACGCTTTCCCTCGATAAAAAAAAATTATATATTAAAAAAAATAAATTATGAGGAGGGGATTGATTTTATTTGGCAATAAAAAAAAAAAAAAGAAAAAAAAAGAAGGAAGAGAAGCTCTTGCGCCTAATGGCACGAGTTATGCGCCCCAAATTCACGCGAAACCTAAATAAAATTGAAGGAAAAAAAAAAAGGAAAAAATAAATAAGAATAAATAAATAAAAGAAAGGAGTTTCCGTTGCGGTTGTGGCGCGGATGGGCGACACGTGTGATGAGACCCGAAATCGTCGCCGTCCGTGACAAGTGTGCCGGTCGCGTACCGGGCAGCTTGGGGGAGCCGCATCGGCCGTCCGATCGTCCTGCCTGGTGGAGTAGACGGTTGGGGATCTACCCGAGCCGGGTCCGGGCAGATCTCGCCGCCTTTAAATGGAGGTGCCCCTCGCCCCTTCTCTTCCACATCGTCCCCATATCTCGAGGGTTTGGTTCCTTTCCTCTCTCTCCCTTCTTCCTCTTCTTTTCTTTTGAAGCCCCTCCTCGCCCATTTCCTCCTTCCTCCCTCTCCTCCTCTTCCCCCGCCCCTCCGCCGCTAGAGGCGGCGCCGCCGCGATCGGCGAGGGGCTCACCTCGTCTCCGGAGGTCTAGGGTTTCGCCACCCCGTTCGAAACCCTCGCCGATCCCCCTCCGCCGTGATCTGCGTCTCCTACACCGCTAGAGGCGGCGATCGTGAGGCTCTGCTCCGATCGCGAACCCTAGATGGTCGCGGGGGCCGCTGCCGCCAAAGATCGGACGGAGCTCGCCCGATCCCGGCGGATCTGAGGGCGGGCGCCGCCGCTGATGGCGTCGGCGGTCATCGCCACCCGGAATGAGCCGTGCTGGGGAGAGAGGAAGGTTTATATGAGGAAAACCCCAATCCCTAACCCTAACCACAGCAACCCTAGGCCCGGAGCTCTCAATTCAAACGCGATCTCCAACGCCGGTGACCGTGCGGACCCTCCTCACGGCCAATTTCGCCATCCGGATCCCGACGACGTGCCGATCTCCGGTACCGCCTTGTCGGACGACTCCTCGTCGTTTAACCGGAAACCGACCGGCCTCAACCATCGCCGCGAGCCGTTCGGCGGCGTCGGCAGCAGCGGTGGAGGCTACGTCACCTTCAACATCTCAACCTACTCGAAGAAGGAGCTTAGGGACCTCCGCCGGCGGCTCGTCTCCGAGCTCGAGCTGGTCCGCAGCCTCGTGAGCCGGATCGAGTCGCAGGACCACTACCTCACCGCCAGATCGGCTGGCTTCGGCGCTCGCGACCTCAACGCGAACCACGTAGCGCTCGAGAAGCGGCCGTACCCGTCCTCTGATCTCCCGATAAAGGATAAGAATGCCCCCCGGGAGCCGAAGCGGCTGGCCACGGCGACTGCGGTGGCTGTGGCGCCGGAGGCAGAGAAGCTCCTCTCGGCCATGATGAAGAAGTGTGGCCAGATCCTCACCAAGCTCATGAAGAACAAGAAGAGCAGCTGGTTCAATTCCCCTGTGGATGTCGTCGGAATGGGTTTACATGACTATTTCCAGATCATCAAGCACCCTATGGACCTCGGAACGGTTAAGTCGAAGATCAGCAAAGGTCTCTACTCCTCTCCCTCGGAATTCGCCGCCGACATTAGGCTAACCTTCAACAACGCCCTTCGCTACAACCCCGAGGGCCACGAGGTGCACAAGCTTGCGGATCAGTTCCTCAAGCTCTTCGACGGTCTATTCGGCCCTGCTTTTGAACAGTATGAGAAGCAGCGGAGGGCGATCTCTAGGGTAGAAGAGGAAAAGCCGAGGGTGGTTTCTTCCGGCTCTCGTGTTCCTATGTTGGAGAGCGCGGTTAGGCCCGATCCTATACACGTGAACCCGTCTCCACCTCCGCCTCTGCCTCCGCCTCCGGTTTCGGCTCCGGTTCAACCGAAGCTGCTGCCGCCGCAGCAGTATCCCATTGCGGCCAGAACGGCTTTTGGGAAGCAGCCGAAGCCCAAGGCCAAGGACCTGAACAAGCGGCCGATGAGCTTCGCAGAGAAGCAGAAGCTGAGCCTGGGACTGCAGAGCCTGCCGCAGGAGAAGATGGCCCAAGTGCTCCAGATCGTGAGGAAGCGGAACCTGGACCCCGCGCAGCACGGCGACGAGATCGAGCTTGACATCGAGATGATGGACACGGAAACCCTTTGGGAGCTCGACCGCTTTGTGTGCAATTGCAAGAAGATGATGAGCAAGATGAGGAGGCAGGATGCCATGAATGCCGTGCACCCTTCTATGCCTCATTCTCAGCCGTCGATAGAAGCCGGGGGAGGAGGAGGAGGAGACAGGGTAAAGCATTAATTTTGCTTTAATTTTCTTTTGGGATGCTTAATTCTCAATTTCCTAGTTAATGATTCTAATTCCTATGTATGCAGCAGTCTTCTATGGCGGACAACGCGCCCGACACATTAGCTGCGAAGAAGGGCAAGGTAGGTGACAGCACTGCAGAAGAGGATGTGGACATTGGTGATGAGATGCCCTCCACCAATTACCCTCCTGTGGTGATAGAGAAGGATGAGCATTCGGCAAGCAGCTCGGGCAGTTCGGGCAGCGATTCTTCTTCCTCATCGAGTGGTACATACTGCCTACCTTTTACCAACCATCCACCAACCTCTGTTTGAGTAATGCTGTTCAATGCAGCAGTAATCAGTCCTTCTCATTGAAGCGCTGTTTAGAAAAGCAGGCTAGGCTGGCTTCCCTCAATTGCAGAAGCCAAACCCCAAATTCGGGTTTCTGCTATGAACCAAAATCTTATAATTTTAGCTTCTGCTTTTCGGGCCTCAAGTCTCATTTCTGCCCAGAGATTAGCTATGCCAAATAGTCACTTTTTACGATGTTTTGCATTGCTAATTGTCGCCTCTCCCTTCCTTGTTCTACAGATTCGGATTCCGGTAGCTCCTCGCAGAGCGGCTCCGATGAAGATGATGATGATGATGCACAACAATCTCCTTCCTAGGCTTATCAAAACTAACTACAGGTGAAGCTTGTGACCCAAATGGACTAGTAATATGTTGTGTTAGTAGGGCATACAAATCAATTTGAATGGTTTTGTTTCTTTCTTTCGTAAGTTGTGAGTAGTCTTAGCAGCAGCAGCAGCAGCAGCCGGGCAGCAGCAGCAGCAGTAAGTAGTCGTGGATAGGTAGGTAGGTTGAGTAATTGATGATGGCACAGGTGTACCATATGTAAAGGAAGAAGAAGCAGGAAAAGAAAAAGTTAAAGTGGAAAAAGAGAAAGTTGGTGTGGCCTTTATTAGGGTTTCTACTAGAAATTTCTTCCTCTCTCTCTCTCTCTCTCTCTCTCTCTCTCTCTCTCTTATTTTTTTCAATTTAGGGCATATAGCTGATAGTTTTTGGGGGGTTAATTAGGGGTGGTCCTTTTCCTTTAACGAAAGCTAATTTGGTGTTTGTACTAAGCTAGTCCTACTAATTGCGCTAATGTTGTGTTACAGTTGTGCTGTGTCCAAAAGCTACTGTGCTTATCACTCGCAGGTCTCTCACAATGCCTCGTTTTTCTTTTTTCTTTTTTTGGGTGTTTGAAGTTTATTTTCAGTATATAAAATATATTTTTCATTAAGAGTCTCCCATTATCTTTCCCAATTTTTGTTGTAGTGTGCAATGTAATCCATGATAGATTTTGTCTTTTCTTTCCTCTTTCCTGGTAAAATCTTGACTCTTTCGTGTTGTTTTCCCGATTCCTTTCTCGTAGTGAAATTTTGGTTTTTGTCGTGGTCAATTGTAGAGTGATTTGGTGGCCCTTGCTCATTTGGTCATCATCCCACTTTCTCTCTTTCAACTGGATACACTTTTGAGTAACCTTCTTACTTCATCTCTCTCTCTCCTCTCTCTCTCTCTGTGCATGTGGGAATCTTGATGCTTATGCTGGTGAAAAAAACCCTCTAAAATTGCCATGAACGCGAGTTGGGGAATCTTAATACAATGCTTCGCAAATATGTTTTTCGCTCATAATTTCATCCTCTTCACTTTTTTCTTTCTTGTTTGCTTGCCCAGAAACAAGTTAAAAGTCGGTAGTGCCATTCCTTTCGGGGTAGCTTGTGTAATCAGGTTGATGTTAGTGGAAATTTTTTTGAGTTGGAATAATTAGAATTTAGAATCCTACTGATGGTGAAGGCTCTTTTTATATTTGGTTTTTTCTACACCTGCTTTCACCTTTTTTTTCTCTAACTCACTCGAACTAACTTATGCTTTGCTTTATCTCATGAAGGGTCTCTTTAGGTGTTAAACTAACTTTATCTGTATTACTAAGTTAAATCATTGGTAGGTGGACTATATACATCTTTAAAAATTATGATTATGAACATCAAAATGGACCATTTTTACTTCGTTTTCGATGCTCCTTTCCAGCTAAACGAGTCCTGGGCTAGGATCGTGTGAATTGGATGGTGTTTAATATATAAGATATATTGGACATGATCATAAAATTTCCGCCATTTTAACTCGTTCCCATAGTGGAAACTACTTTGTAATTATTATTATTATTATTATTTGTGGGTGTCAAAAGTTATTATGACCCTTATTATTATCAATTATTATTTGTTGCGTTATTTATTAGCGTTGGATTTAGGTAGAGGCCATTCACAACCGACGTGTAGTAATGTCCCTGAAATAAATTTGATATATATATATATACATATCTTTCAGTGAAAAACTCTCTAATAACATCGTTTCTCGATTTTTTTTTTTTTTAAATTTAATTAAAACTAGTTACTATCCCGCGTTACGCCGCGGCATTATTGAGTTAGTAAAATTTAGAAAAAATGAATAGAATATCGAAAATATAACAAAAATTATTAGCAAAATTTTGAAATTATAAAAAAGTGTACTAAATTACAACAAACCACAACATAACAAAATAAAGGTAAACAGTTGAAATATAGTTTTTGGTTGAAAATACAAATTTCTTATAATTATTTATTTGCATAATGTAAATCTAAATAAGTTATGTTAGAATATGATTCTGCATTATTTGCCTCCACTTGCTTCTTCACTTGCTCCAGCATTATCACTTGCTTGAGCATCATCACTTGATTGAGCATCATGAGGAAATCTATAGGTGGACGAAGGAAATCATTAAAAAGAAGAAATTAAAGAGGAAGAAAATCAACTATAAATAAAAAAATTAATCGTTATTACCTAATACATTGTCTTTTTGCCAATGGAACTTGATCTAAATTTTCCACATGAACTACAGAACTGTCATTTTTTAAAATTTAAATATTAAAATGACGAAAGTATATTATATCAAATGAATAAAATAAATATAAAATAAGAATACCTTAAAGATTTTTTTGGAGTTGGAGATGTTTCCTGAAATAATTCTTCTTGAATTTGTTTTTTTTTTGGAGATGACAGAAGTTGTTCTTCACACTTAATAAGTAGATTCTTTCCAAGTTGACTTTGGCTCGAGTGAAGTTGTTCTTCACATTTAATATGTAGGTCCTTTCCAAGTTGACCTTTGCCTTTTACATCATAATTTGAAGTATAAAGTTTATTAACCTTGAAAGAAGGGTTTGTTGCACTAAATCTTTGCGAGTCTGGAGAAATTTGGAAAATGTGTTTTTGACCGATAATGTTTTTAATGGCCGGAGGCAAGACGAATCTGTCTGAACCAACTGCTGCAGCAAGATTTTGTGCTGGGATGCGAATTAAATCTTGTGCTACTCTTCCAAATATTGTAAAAGTTCCAACATCAGTATCATCTGCGACGGTAGCGTTTAGCTTGTACCTTGTAATCACAATTGTTAGGAAGAAATAAGTTAAATTAATGTATTTAGATGATAAACCTTTATGTTAGAGTATTTACCAAGGCATAGGAGGTTTGTCGTTGTTTCCACAATGTGGACAATAAAAGATATCGTCGTATGACTTCACCGCTGATTTACAATAATGGCAAGCCTTATACCACCAACCATACGACGTATCTATGTCCAACAGTGTTACTTCACAGGTAAACTTCATACTCTATCAAGAAAAAGAAAATAAAGAAAAAATGATTTCTTGGTTTGTAGGTAAACATCACAATCTATAGAGGCAAAAAAAAATAGAGGAAAAGAATTTTAATTAAAAAAAGAGAAAGAAAAGTAAATTGTCATAAAAATACATCACTTACTTGAATATTAGGTGAGTCCATAGCTAAGATTTCAGAAATTGTTTTTCTATTCATTCGCATCTCCTCGTCATGACTGATAATATCTTCTTGTGTACAGGTGATTTGCTTAATTGGGTTAGGTGTTGGTTTTACTCTGTACATCAAAATTCATATGTAAATAACAACATGAACTAAAGGAGGTAAATTGTAAGTAAATTTGCATGTTTATGTTGACAAACCTATTCAGAAATTCGACAACTTCTGGAATTTCTAAGTTAAGGTAAATTTTCGAAGCCGAACATGTTGATAAATATATCCGGTCTAAAAGAAGTATAACACAAAACACAAATTAATGCCATTTTATATAGTAGTTTTACAGGTAAGTAAAAAAAAAGAAAAAATTGTAATTGTCAAACATACCTCTAAATGAACGAACCGTCATTCCTGCCAGAACTACAACTATTGGGCTACCAACTTCCTCAAAAATATTACTTTCATCGAAATCTATAGCGAATTTATCCCATAATGTCACCGGCAAAATATTACTTCTGTAGGAAAAGTAACGTGCATATTTAATATAGCAAATGCTGCAAATAGGAGAAAAACATAGGGAAAAAATTTGGGAAGTGTAAATTTGTACTCTAAATCTTGTATTTCCAAATTTCGGATTGGAGTGAGGATTTGACCGACATATTTGTGAGTGAGGTCTGTGATAGAACATATTTTACCAAAGACATCTACAAAGTATAAAAAAAGAGAAAAGAATATTAATTAAGAAAAAATACGTAAGTCATCAAAGGTGGTTTCTCTTAATACAAAATGAATAGTTCAATATATTTGTAAGAAATATTACCAGTGAGAATACTATCATTATATCTCCTATTTTCAGCCTCAGAAAATGTACAGAAATTGAAGCTATACAGTGGCATTGAATCTATGCCATCCTCGAGTTGAATTACCGTTGTCCATTTTGTAAATTGAATCATAAACTCCCTGTCAACAGCAGCAAACTTTTTCTTACTTGGAATAACAACAATTTTTTCTATAAGATACACCGCGCTTTCTATCAGTCGAGTTTTAAATTCTTCGACATCTTGTTTTCGTATTGTTCCTTGCATAGAATATCCCTATTTAAGACAATAATATATGTAAATCAGCATACAAAATTGATGGAAGGTAAAGAACATAACTATACATAAGTATATAAGATAGTGCAAACCTTCTCATCAACCATAAGGCAATCCATACTAAATATATCGCCTTTTAAAAATGGAGCAGTTGATTCCCATATACGACAAATTCTTACTTTGATTTTACAATTTTGGCGCTGTAAGGATAATTGCGATAATAGGATGTAGTCCATTGCTGCTCCAATAATATGTTCAATATAAAAATAGGAACAAAGATATGCATAAAAGGATGATTAATATGTCAGAAGAACAATAATTTCGTTGTCAAAAAAGGTGATATTTCACTGATGAAATAATGAAACAATAGAAAAAAAAATCATTGCACACAGCATGAAAACAATGATAGTATCATATATCATTATAGATCTTCGAATATTTCATGGTAGACGATGTTTCTTGTATATCCTTCCGGTGCTTGATCTTTATTATCTATAAGAATTCGTAGCCCTTGTCGGGAGGTTACTCTAGAAATCGCTACATAAAGTTGACCATGAGAGAATACCGGTTGTGACAAAAAAAGACCAATTTTCTGCAATGTCTGCCCCTGACTTTTATTAATTGTCATTGCATAGCTCAAACGTATCGGGAATTGTCTCCTTTTCAATATAAATGGCCACTTCGATTCGGTTACATTCATAACTATGCGAGGAATATAAACCTTCTCACCGATATGATTTCCTGTAAAGATTTGTGCCTCAATAACTCTGGGAGCTAATTGGGTTATTATCAATCGAGTACCATTGCAGAGACCAGAATTTTGGCTAATGTTGCGGAGCAACATCACAGGAGCTCCTACTTTTAACTTTAGTTCATGATGGGAGACTCCGTTGAACTTCAAAGAGTTCAAAAATTCAACCGGGTAAAGTATGTCACTTTCTTCTGCATTCCGTGATGTGTTACATATAGAATCTGAGCTCATATACAATCGTTCTTCTGTTGGCAACAGAGAAAGAACGTAATTATTTATCTCATCAACCATTTCATTCACAGGTGTGATGATAGCTCTATCTCTCAAGTAACTGGAATCATTGTAGTTTTCTTCGATGTCGTCGTATACTTCTGAAACAATTGTTTCAATTCCATTGTTATTAGATTTTATAAGTATATCATCTGGAATTTTAATCCAGGTTGGTTCATCATCTCCTTCTAATCCAATAGCAGGTATTTTGCCATCACCAACATCGAGCATCCATTTACTAAATTCCGCTAAAGTTCTATCTGCTGACTCACCTTCTGAATTCCGTATTAATCTCATATTTGTAGTGAGACGAAAAATTTTACATTTTTTCCATATATATGATTTAGTAAGTGAAGCATTAAGTATATCTTGCTTCGTCCCACCGACAACAACCGGAAGTATTTGTCTGAAATCACCGCCCAAAAGAAGAGTTTTTCCCCCAAAAAGCTTTTCACCCGCATCGGATTCATTCGACTCCAATATATCTTTCAATGATTTGTCTAAAGCCTCAAAACAATTTCTATGATTCATTGGGGCTTCATCCCAAATGATTAAGCTGGTACGCGAAATTAATTTTGCAAGTTGGGTCCCTTTCTTAATTTCACAAAGCGAACAATCATCCACTTTAATAGGTATTTTAAACCTTGAGTGAGCTGTGCGACCTCCAGGCAGTAGGAGGGATGCTATTCCTGATGACGCGACCGCTAATACAATCTTTCCTTCAGACCTCAATTTTGAAATTATTGTCTTCCAAAGATAAGTTTTGCCTGTTCCACCATAGCCATAGACAAATATAATATCTCCAGTGTTTTGATATATAGATACTAAAACAGTATTATATATACATTTCTGTTCATCATTCAAATCACTGTATAATTGAGCGTGCTCGCATTGCAATTCATGTACATTGTAATCCAATTCTTCTCTTATTAATCTGTTGTCGAATTCATCATTCAGTAATCTGTTAGGAACCGGAAGCTTATACTGCGACAGCGAGCTACAGTTTTTGTTAAAAAGGACTTCGAGCTCAAATAAAACATGATTTTGCAACTCCATCTGAGATATTTGCAGATTTTTAATCCCGAGAACCTTTTTCAATCTGTGCAAAATATCATCAGCCAATAATTCCCAATATCCATCCCATAATTTGACAGGATCAGCGAGTTCACAATACATAATTAAGGTGACAAATAATTGGCGCAGCTGAGCTGCAGAAGACCACTGTGATGCTTCTTCTATTGCTTCTCTCCATTCCTTATCATCACCAAGTAAGCCAAGAGCATCGCACGCTGCACGAAAAGTTTCGTAAACAACACCGTGTACTGTTCTAATCTCTGTATAATTTCTTGGACCTTTTACTACGTTTAAAAGCATCCTTAAGAAATAAAGTTCTCCGGCGCTTGGATGGATGTAAACAATTCTACCAATGCGATTCCCTTGCTTTCGCATTGACCAAAATTTATCTTTAGGGTGCCACACCCATTTAGTAGGAAACTCAGCATATGTAAGGTGTCGAGCATCCTCATAAGTTAAATTGGTTTGCATCCATTCAGTGAACATGTTTTGTCAATATTAGGACGATTTAAGACATCGGATAAATTTTGGTTATCATAATATGTAACATTATTCATCATAGGTAGATGCACCACTAATCGTTCAACTGATGGCTCTCTAAAGTGGATGTCAAACTCAAATATTCGCCAAATTGCTTCATATGCTGATAAATATCGACAATCCAAGTATTGTTTAATCTCGTCGACTTGCTTATATTGTCGTTGAAGGGATGTGCTATCATGCTGGACATTATTTTCGACAACAACTTTAGATCGATCCGGGCCTTTATTGATATATTTGAACAGATATTTGATAAGTCTTGTTTTGTTACACCATTCAACATTAATATGAGCTTGATATTTGATAACCAATCGCAAATTATGCGGGACAACAAACCTATTATCAAGTTCAACATGATTTTTCATAATATGTCTCTGATTTTCCCTTCGTTTATAGATAGGATAACCGTCATCGGTTATTATCGTTTCTTCCTGTACTCCTTTGGAAAAAACTTTGAACATCGACCCTTTTTCATACATGGTGCTCCTGGTTTTGCAACCCCGCACGGACCATGCATCATAAATTTAGCAATAGCAGCATAACCAATTGGATCGACGGTAATATCAGGTATTTCTGCCGAGATTATGGAGTCAATCTCCGTAGTTGTTAAATATTTATGATCTAAGTGCAACCACACTAAGATATGAACATGTGGAAGGCCTCTCTTTTGAAACTCAACAGTATACAACTCTGCCATAATTCAGAAAAAGGAACGGGAAAAAAAGTTAGATAAAATGAGCCTGCGTATATTTTAGACACCAAAGATGTTGTTTGGCCACGTACCAGCAGTAGATTTTCCAAAAAATTGACCCTTCTTAATATCAGTCATCAAAGCTTCTAATTTTAACTTGAATACCCTACTAACAATGTCTGGCCTATCTTCAGATCTTTGGCCAGGTATAAACTGCACAGCCTCTTGAATTTCTTGCCATTGTGAATTACATGTAAATGTGATAAATAAATCAGGAGGACCACATTGTCTGCATATAGCAATAGCATCCTGATAATTTTGAATCATATAGCGAGGGCCAGCAGTAAAACTTGAAGGCAACACAACACGTTTACCGACGGCGTTACCATCTACATCTCCTTCAAAGACAGCATCCTTAATACCTTTATAAAGCTCAGATCGTAAAGTAGTTTGGTTCCTTCTAATGTAGTCGAGCCTTTCTTCTTCAATACATGAGAAAGCATCAACAATATATTGTTGGAAAAGCTTTCCTCCTCGAGTTAGTGTTTTTCCTTCCCTCAATCGATTTTGAATTCTGTAAGCATAGAATTCACGCATTGTAATATATTGTCGTGAATTTGTTTTTTTTGCGTGAACTTTCTCTGCATTCTATTCCAAGTCTGAAACCATCTTCACCGTAGGGAAACAAAATAGGATATTGCATAGCCATGAAAGAGGGATGTAAATCAGAAATGCGCTTTAAACCATTCGCTTTATGTTCAACAATAATATCTCGTTGTCGATCTGCCGCACCCCAGATCCCCAATTATCAAGCCAGCAATTTCTGCACACGAAGGAGAATTATATTGCCGCATATTATCTCCACGTGCACCAATCAATCTCAATCTAATAGGTAAGAAATCAGTTTCACTAAAACGATCTCTTGCCATTCTAAATGCTTTAACTATCTCATTTTGAGTATCAAAGATTTGCATCAGCTCTCGGACAATATTTCTATCAATATTTTGGAGATCACCACTGCCAGAAATTGCGTTCATTCTGTTGTCAACTTCATTCGCAGTATCATAAATATATAGTTGAGCAAATTTGGGCCGGTGGCCATCTACCCGGAAGAAGAGAACCCATAAGATGATAATTCTGCCCATTGATTCTAAAAACATACGGACCCGTTCTCATATTAATTTCTGTATCTATTTTTGCACCGATTGAGGTAAACGCAAACATAGAATTGTACACTCGTATATTATCTCGAACTTTTAGCTTCTCTAGAACCTTGGTAATCTAATAAAGTGTCTAAAATAGGTGGGGTATGGCGCAACAACGGCAAATAAATTCGACCTTCTTGACAACATAAAGAAAACCTCGGCACACTTTCATTCGAGATTATAAATTCGTTCATTGTACCATAAGAAAGCTCCAACATGATGGCATTCATATTTTGGTAATCCGAGATATGATTGTTCAATAGATGGACCTGGAATCTGAGAATTCTTTGTACTATCTACAGTTACCAACATCTTAGAAACCGTGAAATCAAGATTTCCTGTACTTGCACCACTACGACAGACATCATAACTATGTAATACTTCATTAATACCATTGTATGTTCAGAACCTTCTAGTGTCTCTTATTTCTTCGTTGATTAAGAATAACCTTCTGCCTTTTCCTATTGTCAGAAATAACCAATGTGCATATACTCAGAAGCTTCGATCTGCTCTCTATTCTTCGTGATTAAGAATAATCTTTCGTTTTTTTCTATTTTCTCTGCACACTGCTGCTATGTCCATTTAAGCCTGACGCAAAAAAAACATACCGAAAAAGGTATGTTTATACTTCGAACTACAACTGCTCACAAGGTGTGGAAATGTTAAAACTAAAAAGTTCAAACCGCTAATACATGTGGTAAAGTGATTTGTTGGCTTTAAACACTTTATTACATACATCTAAAACTTCATGAAGAATAATTACCAAAATGAATAGAATAATTATCATACTGGTATATTATGTATAATTTTTTATAATTATAAATTTATTAAAGTTAAATAAACTGGAAAATTGCATAATAACAACTATGGATAACAGGACGAAACAGACATGTGTATCTAATTCACTTTATAGTGCATGCACATTTAAAAAAATACCAAGATTCAGAGAAGATAATTAAAAGAAGAACAACTTTCATCCGTCGGCACTGCCGGCACATCCAAGAGAAAACACCAAGAGAAAACACAACCCCCCCCCCCCCCCCACCCCCCCCCCGGGCACATGTAAAGAAAGCCCCCTTAAGAATGTTAAATGGAATTATCTATATCACTTCTTAGTGTAGGGAGATGAAAGATGAAAACTTCTTAGTGCAAGCAAATGGAAGTTGAAACTAAAATCAAAGCATATGTATTGTGGTAATCTAAATCGAAAATAAAAGCAAAGGCAAATCAGAAACGACAACTATCATATCCATAAAGAAGAAACATACATAATTTGCTCAGATTTTGAATACTTTACCAAGGTTCTAGAGAAGCTAGAGAAGAGTTTCAAGAAGCTACAAAGTTTACAGGAAAACAATGTATTTGCACAAAAGCAAGAATGAAAGTACTCTCGAGATACAGGAAAGTAATGTAATAAACCAGGAAAGTAATGTATAACCAGTAAACTTTGTAGAAGCTCTTTTGTATACTTTACATTCTTGCAGAAAGTTAGCAATGCTAGAGGCCAAAATGGTAAGTAGCTACCAATATGGTAAAGAAAATGTTCTAAAAATGTTCACATTTCAGGGAAGCAAAACCATGGCATAATGCATATGTAGTATGCAAGTGCATAAGTAGGCTGATAAGTGCTAAATCACATGCTTCTTCCTGTTTTTATACATCCAGGATCTAAATAGGAATACCTAAGAGTGTTATTTCCCAGCTACATGAGTTTGAACTCATAAATGTTTAAAATCACATATCACCTCACTATGCACAGTGTATGATTTATATGAAATGTAAAGGAATCCATCTTGCGCTTTGAGATGAAGAACACATGCTATTATTATGATTTACAAGTTTGCAGGCTAAAGAATACACTTACAGTGTGCCTAAGTACTTCGGCTCTCCAATTCTTGGTGATAAAATGGCCGTGTAATATATATGGTGTGATTTAGACTAAATAAGCCAAGAAATGGTGAAATAACAGGCATAAGAAAGATCATAGCCGAAACAAAGGCAGTACCAATTAGATAATCATAAGTTTAAGTTCGTCCCCAGTCTAAAACAGAACCAAAATGAAGTATGCTGAAGTCCACACTAACAGTTTAGAAACCCCTCGCGCACATATTTTAAAAAAATACCAAGATCCAAGAGAAGGTAATTAAAAGTAGAACAACTTTCACGTATCTTCATGCTCTCTGTTAGGGTATGCATATTAAAAAAAAAACCACCCAAAAATTGAATCAAACATGTAAGTATCAATTAATTTGTAAGGAAATAAACCAAATATATATTAGTGGAGGCAAATGAAAGCTGGAGCTAGAACCAAAGCATATGTATTTTCGCAATCTAAATCGAAGATGGAAGCAAAGGCAAATCTGAAACCACAACTATCCTATCAATAAAGAAGAAAATATACATAATTTGCTCAGATTTTCCCCCTATACAAAAGCCACCATTTGAATTTCCCCTCTTACTCAAAAGCTGCTGTTTGTTCTGCAGCATTGCCCAAAACCGAGCGCAAAGCGGAAACCAAAAGCATACATCGTAGGGAAAGTTGGGCAACCGGTTGCCTACAAAGTAGGCCATCCAAAGTATACCCACTATCCACTAAAGGGAAAAAAGTTTCCTGCAGGAATCGTCCAAAGCACACCCCACAAAGGCAAAAAAAAGTTCCCACATTTACATGAAGAATGGCTTAATGAACAATCCGACTTCCAACATAATCACTAAGTATCAGAAGTGTATCAAAGAGGAAATCATCATAGCAAGTACCATCAAAAGAAAGCACACAAAAACCTGTTTCTCACATGCATACGGTAAACAGAAACCTGCTTCTCTAGTTAGCAATTCTAGAGTTCCGAAATGGTTAGCAGCTACCAATATGGTCAAGAAAATGTTCTAAAAATGCTCACAGTTCAGGGAAGCAAATTTGCTCAGATTTTCTCCCTATACAAAAGCCACCATTTGAATTTCCCCCTCTTACTCAAAAGCCACTATTTGTTCTGCAGCATCGCCCAAACCAAGTGCAAAGCGGTAACCCAAAGCATACTATCCACTAAAAGGAAAAACGGGAAGTTGCCTGCAGAAGCTGTCCAAAGTACACCCACACCAAGTCAAGAAGAAAGTTCCCACATTTACATGAAGAATGGCATAATGAACAATCCGACTTCCAACACAATCACTAAGTATCAGAAGTGTATCAAAAAGGAAATCATCATAGCAAGTAACCATCAAAGAAAGCACACAAAACCTGCTTCTCACATGCACATGGTAAACAGAAACCTGCTTCTCTAGTTAGCAATTCTAGAGTCCGAAATGGTCAGTAGCTACCAATATGGTAAAGAAAATGTTCTAAAAATGCTCACATTTCAGGGAAGCAAAACCATGGCATAATGCATATGTAGTATGTAAGTGCATAAGCAGGCTGATAGTGCTAAATCACATGGCTCTTCCTGTTCTTATACATTCAGGATCTAAATAGGAATGCTTAAGAGTGTTATTTTCCAGTTGCATGAGTTTGAACTAATAATGTTTAAAATCACATATCACCTCACTATGCACAGCATATGATTTATATGAAATGTAAAGGAATCCATTTCGCACTTTGAGATGAAGAACACATGATATTATTATGATCTACAAAGTTTGCAGGCTAAAGAATACACTTACAGTGCGCCTAAGCACCTCGGCTTTCCAATTCTTGGTGATAAAATGGTCGTGAAATATATATGGTGTGATTTAGACTAAGGAAGTAAGCCAAGAAATTGGAAATAACAGGCATAAGAAAGATCATGGCAGAAAACAAAGGCAGTACCAATTAGATAATCATAAGTTTAAGTTCATCTCGAGTCCAAACAGAACCAAAATGAAGTAGGCTGAAGTCCACTCTAAAAGTTTAGAAACCCCTCGCGCACATATTTAAAAAAAATACAAAGATCCAAGAGAAGGTAATTAAAAGAAGAACCTTTTTATGTATCTTCATGCTCTTTGTTAGGGTATGCATATTTAAAAAAAGGCCACCCAGACATTGAATCAAACATGTAAGCAACACGTTGACACTGTACAGGCCGGTACAGTCAACCGAAGAAAATGACGCACGCTCAGCAGAGACGGAACCGAGCCGAGGAGAGAAGAGGGAGGGGGGCGAACAGGTCAGAACGACCAATCCCATCATCAACCATCGTCAAGTGAGCAGCAGGTGACGACGGCGACTGACCTCATCATCACTGGCCACCAGCACTCATCAACTATCGTCAAGTGAGCAGCAGGTGACGACGGCGACGACCTCATCATCACTGGCCCCAGCACTCGTATAGAATAGCAACAGGTGATGAAGACATATAGTCCAAAGCAGAATAAGAATAAATAAGAGACATGAATCGAGAGTTTTATGTGCTTACGTGTCAGCAAGCACCAAGAACAGCATAATCACTATCCACTAAAGAGCAAAATTTTCCTCATAAGTGGTGCAAAGTATCACTGTATCAAAGAGGGAAATCATCATAACTTATATCATGACTTGGAGTTGCAGAGGAGGGACTGCCGAGGGAAATGAAAGATGAAAACTTGTTAGTGCAGGCAAACGAAAGTTGAACCAACAGCAAAGCATATGTATTCTGGTACTCCAAATCGAAGATAAAAGCAAAGGCAAATAAAAAACGACAACTATCATATCAATAAATAAGAAAACATACATAATTTGCTCAGATTTTCCCTCTAGTTAAAAGGCACCATATGAATTTCCCCCCTATGGAAAAGCCACTGTTTGTTTCGCATTATCGACCAAACCGACAGCAAAGCACGAACCGAAAGTATACATTGTAAAAAAGTTGGGCAACTGGTTGCCTGCAAAGTAGGCCATCCAAAGTATACCCACTATCCACTAAAGAGCACAAATTTCCCACACAAGCTGTCCAAAGTATACCCACACCAACAAAGAAACAAACTCCCCACATTTCTATCAACAATCGCATAACCGACAATCCGACTTCCAACATAATCAGTAAGCATCAGAAGACTGTATCAAAGAGGGAAATCATCATAGCAAGTAACTATCATAAGAAAGTACGAAAAAACAATGAGGTAGAAGTTTGAGAAACCCAAATTTAAGAACTATCCAAAATATTTGAAGCATCAATTAAATTATAAGAAAATCAACGGAATACATGAAGTATCAATTAAGTTGCAGGATAGATCACAAAATCCAAAAGTCTCAGGATAGTTGAACAAAATCCAAAAGTTCCTTCCCGAGGACATACATAATTTGCTCAGATTTTCCCTCTAGTCAAAAGGCACCATTTGAATTTCCTCCCTATGGAAAAGCCACTGTTTGTTTCGCATTATCGACCAAACCGACAGCAAAGCACGAACCGAAAGTATACATTGTAGGAAAAGTTGGGCAACTGGTTGCCTGCAAAGTAGGCCATCCAAAGTATACCCACTATCCACTAAAGAGCACAAATTTCCCACACAAGCTGTCCAAAGTATACCCACACCAACAAAGCACAAACTCCCCACATTTCTATCAACAATCGCATAACCGACAATCCGACTTCCAACATAATCAGTAAGCATCAGAAGACGTATCAAAGAGGGAAATCATCATAGTAAGTAACTATCATAAGAAAGTACGAAAAAACAATGCAAGTAGAAGTTTGAGAACCGAAATTTAAGAACTATCCAAAATATTTGAAGCATCAATTAAATTGTAAGAAATCAACTGAATACATGAAGTATCATTAAGTTGCAGGATAGATGCACAAAACCCAAAAGTTTCAGGATAGATGCACAAAATCCAAAAGTTCCTTCCGAGGACATGGATCGATTGATATGGGCAGTGCTTCTGCAGAAGCCTGTCGTCGGCAACATGAAATTAATGTGATTGTATGAATTCAGTCTCTTTAGCAACTCTTTTCAATGCTTTACATTCTTGCTTTTGTGCATGTACATGCTTTCCTGGTTACAACCTGCTGCTTCAGTATGTTTGGTTGAAGAGAAGAAACAGATACTGCATTCACAGTAGAGAGGAATTGGCTGAAGAGACAACAAATGGAGACATGGATGGTGCAAGACCAGCTTCCAGGTGAAGTACAGCTAACTTTATGTTGTGAACCAGCGGTGATGTCTCTCTATTTAGAGAATTCAAAGTGAGCTTTTTTGATGATTCTTCTCTGCAG
>CM055079.1:16458131-16493274 GCA_029204045.2 Tillandsia leiboldiana | reverse complement strand
TGGCTTACGTGTCAGCAAGCACCAAGAACAGCAATCACTATCCCTAAAGAGCAAAAATTTTTCCTCATAAGTGTTGCAAAGTATCACTGTATCAAAGAGGGAAATCATCATAACCGTATATCATGACTTTGAGGTTGCAGAGGAGGGACTTGCCGAGGGAAATGAAAGATGAAAACTTGTAGTGCAGGCAAACGAAAGTTGGAACCAACAGCAACCATATGTATTCTGGTACTCCAAATCGAAGAAAAAGCAAAGGCAAATAAAAAACGACAACTATCATATCAATAATAAGAAAACATACATAATTTGCCTCAGATTTTCCCTCTAGTTAAAAGGCACCATATGAATTTCCCCCCCTATGGAAAAGCCACTGTTTGTTTCGCATTATCGACCAAACCGACAGCAAAGCACGAACCGAAAGTATACATTGTAGAGAAAGTTGGGCAATGGTTGCCCACCAAAGTAGGCCATCCAAAGTATACCACTATCCACTAAAGAGCACAAATTTCCCACACAAGCTGTCCAAAGTATACCCACACCAACAAAGAAAACACACTCCCCACATTTCTATCAACAATCGCATAACACGACAATCCGACTTCCAACATAATCAGTAAGCATCAGAAGACTGTATCAAAGAGGGAAATCATCATAGCAAGTAACTATCATAAGAAAGTACGAAAAAACAATGTAGGTAGAAGTTGAGAAACCCAAATTTAAGACTACCAAAATATTTGAAGCATCAATTAAAGTATAAGAAATCAACGGAATACATGAAGTATCATTAAGTTGCAGGATAGATCACAAAATCCAAAAGTCTCAGGATAGTTGAACAAAATCCAAAAGTTCCTTCCCGAGGACATACATAATTTGCTCAGATTTTCCCTCTAGTCAAAGGCACCATTTGAATTTCCTCCCTATGGAAAAGCCCTGTTTGTTTCGCATTATCGACCAAACCGACAACAAAGCACGAACCGAAAGTATACATTGTAGGGGAAAAGTTGGGCAACTGGTTGCCTGCAAAGTAAGGCCATCCAAGTATACCCACTATCACTAAAGAGCACAAATTTCCCACACAAGCTGTCCAAGTATACCCACACCAACAAAGGCACAAACTCCCCACATTTCTATCAACAATCGCATAACCGACAATCCGACTTCACATAACATCAGTAAGCATCAGAAGACTGTATCAAGAGGGGAAATCATCATAGTAAGTAACTATCATAGAAAGTACGAAAAAACAATGCAAGTAGAAGTTTGAGAAACCGAAATTTAAGAACTATCCAAATATTTGAAGCATCAATTAAATTGTAAGAAAATCACTGAATACATGAAGTATCAATTAAGTGGAGGATAGATGCACAAAACCCAAAAGTTTCAGGATAGATGCACAAAATCCAAAAGTTCCTTCCGAGGACATGGATCGATTGATATGGGCAGTGCTTCTGCAGAAGCCTGTCGTCGGCAACATGAAATTAATGTGATTGTATGAATTCAGTCGAATTTAGTCAACTCTTTTCAATGCTTACATTCTTGCCTTGTTGTGCATGTACATTTGCTTTCCCTGGTACA
The DNA here is from genome assembly GCA_029204045.2 of Tillandsia leiboldiana. Taxonomy (NCBI): domain Eukaryota; kingdom Viridiplantae; phylum Streptophyta; class Magnoliopsida; order Poales; family Bromeliaceae; genus Tillandsia; species Tillandsia leiboldiana. The sequence goes on along the minus strand of CM055079.1, from coordinate 16,491,699 downwards.
ACCATGACTGCTTCAGTACGTTTGGGTTGAAGCAGCAAAGAAACAGATACTGCATTTCACAGTAGAGGAGGGAAATTGCTTGAAGAGACAACAAATGGGAGGTGAGCACGTGGATGGTGGCAGGAACACAGCTTCCAGGTGAAGTACACGCCTAACTTATGTTGTGTACCATCCGTGTTGTCGCTCTAAATTTAGAGAATTCCAAAGTGCGTTTTTGATGATTCTTTCTTCTGCAGTATGTATCACCAACTGAGAGAGATTGCGATCAACCGATTTATTGAGAAAGAAATCTTAGATGCACAAGAATGAGGGACCAAAGTTATAAAGTATAGGTCTCTTGAAACCAAGTAAGTTGATACTGTGTGTGAGCTGCAGGATGCATGTACGGTAAACTTGCATTGAAGAATTTCAAGCTGCGTTGGGTTATCTCATCCATAAGCACTTCTAAAAATTAATAACCAAGCCCTTAATGTTCCACATACTTGCAATTTCAGGACAGTGAATTGAATGAACATGGCAAGCTTCATGTCAAAAGCAACCCTACTCTGAGGCTGAGACCTGTGAATGGGACCAGCTTAGCAATTGCAGTAGCTCTCAATAATATTCACAAAGGCATCAAAAATATTCTCCTTATAGGAAAACCTCCCAAGATGGCCCACACTTTATACTGTAGTCAATACCATAGGCAGTTAGAAGAGTGGCTCAACTAATTACATAATAATTTATGTATTCATTTTCTTTAGCAGGACACGCGAATTGCAAAGACAAAGTTCAAGTACATCCCGAACCCAAAGAATAGAAAGTACTGACACTTAAGGAAGTAAGGCAAGAAAATTGTGAAATAGTAGGTGTAAGAAAGATCATAATGAAAACAAAGGTACCACCAATTAGAAATCATAAGTTTAAGTACATTCCAAGTCCAAAACACAACCAAAATAAAGTAGGCTGAAGGCCACACTCACGGTTTAGAAAGTCAGTAGAAAGAACCTAAGTGCTGAAGAACAAAAAAGGACCCAGACTGTCACAAATTGCAGCAAGCAGGAATTATTAGCAGCCCACCAACGATAGGAAGACCACAAGATCAATCGACTTCGGATGGATCAGTTTCAGTAGGAGCAGATGCCGGTGCTAGGCGATTAATTGCATCATGGCAGTCGTTGATAACACCATGGCAGCTATTGATAACCTGGCGCATCTTTGAACGCTCGCATGCGTATTCATCTCTCTCAGCGATAAGAGAATTGTATGATTTCCTGAGAAGACTATATTCCCATTTCAGATCATCATACTTAGAGTACAACGCAGAGTGTTCCGATGCGAGTTGATTATACAAATTCTTGTAGAATGCTCTATCTTCATAATTAGCATCCCTTATGTGTACATCCAACTCGTCTCTAAGTTTGTAGATAGCGGTACGGGCCGCATCTTGTTCAGCGGCAGCAGAAACTGGGCATGGAGAACCCCAGCAGCGAACAACCTCAGATACAGATTCGGAACGCGCGATCGGAAGATCTATATATGCCGAGAACTTCCCATCTGTATCAATAGTTACTTCGCAGGGAGGCATCTTCATACCAAGTCCCTCAACAATTTCCCGTAGCATTTTAGTGCAGGAAAGCTCGATAATCCTCATTGTGTGAGCTGCACGGGAAATCAAATGCAAACAGGGAAGAAAAAGAGAGACGGAAGAAATGTAAGTATGCATGATATGAGGAAATGTATTTATTATCTTAGGACACTTCTGTGTAGGAAACTGTTTTTGCACCAATGCATGCATCATTTCTTAATGGATGCATTTTGCGTAGTCATGTGAAAATAGAGATCTGGTTCCACAAACTAAAGTGTCGATCCGTTAAGAGTTCTTTGTTACCTGCTTTTGAGTTGACTACCTAACAAATCAGGAAAAGAAGAAGATAAAGAAAGGAAAAAAGAAGGGTGTAGTCTCAAGGAAAAAAGAAGGGTGTAACCTTAACCGAAACAACGCATACAACGTAAAGCATGGAAGAACCAAAGAAAGAAAACACATATGAGAAAAGCAATTGAGAATGTTCTCAGACAACTCCAAAATAGGTTCATCGATTGATGCAGGCCATGGGGAAAAAATGAACCAAGTATAGTCTTAGGGAGTCCACAAAGGTACTCAATTAGATAGTGCACTGCATAACAATGTATGCAAGTTGGTAGGTATGTGAAACTAATAGACCACAAGAATGGTCTTAGGAAGCCCACAAAGATACTTAATTAGATAGTGCACTGCATAGTAATGCATGCAGTTTCGTACGCATGTAAAACTAATAACCCACAAGTATGGTCCTAGGGAGGCCGCAAAGATACTTAATTAGACAGTAGCATGCAAACAGAGCATGCAAACACTTTAATTAGAGAGTGCACTGCATAGTAATGTATGCAGTTTGGTAGGTATGTAAAACTAATAGCCCACAAGTATGGTCCTAGGGAGCCCACAAAGATACTAATTAGATAGTAGCATGCAAACATTTTCTTTCACAAAGGGAAAAAGCATACAAACAGAGCATGCAAACACTTTAATTAGATAGTGCACTGCATAGTAATGTATGCAGTTTGGTAGGTATGTAAAACTAATAGCCCACAAGTATGGTCCTAGGGAGCCCACAAAGATACTTAATTAGATAGTAGCATGCAAACATTTTCTTTCACAAAGGGAAAACCAGAGCCTACAAATTTGTTCTTTTTTTAAACCAAGAGTACGTTCTTTTAAACCAAAAATATATTCAGATTTTTAAAAACATGCGGCCGTTAACAGAGAGCATAAAAATACTTCCTCTTTAACAAAGGGATTCATCCAAAAATATATTCAGATTTTAAAAACATGCAGCCGTTAACAGAGAGCATAAAATACTTCCTCTTTAACAAAGGGATTCAACCTCCACATGAAAGCTATGCATTTTTTTTAATTGTTTTCTCTTGGATCCCAAGTTTTTTTTCCTAAATGTACACGCACCAAAAAATATACTCAGATTTTTTAAAAACATGCAGCCGTAACAGGGAGCATAAAAATACTTCCTCTTTAACAAAGGGATTCAACCAAAATATATTCAGATTTTTAAAATGTTTGCAGCCGTTAACATAGAGCATAAAAATACTTCTTCTTTAACAAAGGGATTCAACCTCCACACGAAAGCTATTCTTTTTTTTTTAATTGTTTTCTCTTGGATCCCTAAGTTTTTTTTCTAAATGTACACGCACTATAGTCTGAAATAGAAACACATGGAAAAGTTGCATGTAGAAGGCAATAGAAAAACTTGCATGTAGAAGGCACCACAACCACACAAAGCAACACAGGAAAAACTATACACCGCACATTAAAACCATCAGAAACTGAACTCAAGGGAAAGGAGCAAGACAAAAGAGCAAAACGCATTAAAGCCATCAGGAAAACAGAGCATGCAAACACTTTCCTTCACGTAGGGGAAACCTTGACCTTTTTTTTTTTTTAAACCAAGAAGACTTTCTTTTAAACCAACAATATATTCAGTTTTTTTAAAATATGCAAACATTAACAGAGAGCATAAAGGTACTTTCTCTTTAACAAAAAGATTCAACTTTCACATGAAAGTTGTTCTTCTTTTAATTGCTTTCTGTTTGATCCAGTCTATTTTTTTATTTTTTTTATTTTTTTTTATTTTTTTTTTTGAAATATACAGGAACTATAAAGTGAATTAGATACACATGGAAAAGCTGCATGTATAAGGCAATAGAGAAAGCTGCATGTAGAAGGCACCACAACCATACAAACCAACACATGAAAACTATACACCACACATTAAAGGCATCAGAAAACTGAACTCAAGCAAAGGAATCACAGAAATTAAAGTAGCAATCATGCATCAATGAACCATCAGCAAGAATGAGTAAGTAGAGAAGGCGTACTAAACAGAAGAGAAGGTAAAGGAGCAAAATGGAAAGGAAGGAAGAGAGCTGCACACAAATCGCAAGAGGCTCCCTGTTGCGACCTACCAAATACAGGAATAAAGAGTAGGAAATATTAGCACAAATTCATATATCAAATAGCATAGAGAGCAAATAATTAAGGAAGAAAATGAAGGAATACCTGTAGAATTAAAAGGCTCTTGGATGATAGTAATTAGAGTGCCCTGCCAAATAAAAATAACACACTATTTTAGTTAATTACACATAGGAAATTTTTGAGAAAAATTTAGAGGAATACCCAACCTTTTAACCAAAATATCCTGTGTTCTTGTTCTTGTAAGGAAGGAGCACCCATATTTATAGCATATACAGGCAAGAAGGTTGATGGATAGGGCACAGTTGTATACAGAAGTGAGTAGTAGGTTAGAACTCTATAGCAACTTTCGTAGAAGTGAGTAGCAGGTGACGATGACAACCAAGCACTCGTACCAATCCCATCATCATCACCGGCCACCAACACTTCCGGATGGTAAGCAACATAAATTTCAGAGTTACAGAAGCATACCGTCGAACACTTGGTAAGCAACACGTTGACACTGTACAGGCCGGTACAGTCAACCGAAGAAAATGACGCACGGTCAGCAGAGACGGAACCGAGCCGAGGAGGAGAAAGAGGGAGGGGGGGCGAACAGGTCAGAGCGACCAATCCCATCATCAACCATCATCAAGTGAGCAGCAGGTGACGACGGCGACCGACCTCATCATCACCGGCCACCACCACTCGTCTAGAAGTGAGCAACAGGTGATGAAGGCGACCAATCCCATCATCACCGGCCACCAGCACCTCCGGACGATAATCAACATAAATTTCAGAGCCACAGAAGCATTCCGTCGAACACTTGGTGAGCAACACGTTGGTACTGTACAGGCCGGTACAGTCAACCGAAGAAAATGACGCAGGCTCATCAGAAACGGAACCGAGCCGAGGAGGAGAAAGAGGGAGGGGGGCGAACAGGTCAGAGCGACCAATCCCATCATCAACCGTCATCACCGGCCACCAGCACCTGTATAGAAGTGAGCAGCAAGTGACGACGGTGGCCACCGTACGATCGGCCGACGGAGGTGACGCAACAGTAAGAGAAGAGGAGGCGAAGAATGAAGCCAGTCAGAGGAGAAGGAAGAGTGCAACGGGAAGAGGAGAAGAGTCAGAGGAGAAGGTGGGAGCACACGTTGTGTAGCAATAGGGGAGGGAGAGGGTAGGGTGTGTAGGTAGTAGGGGAGCACGTTGTGTAGCAGTACGGGGAGGGAGACGACGTAAGCATAGAAAAACTCGAAGAAAACTCGGAGATGGGAGAGGAAACTTCGAGAGCGGAGAGGTTGACTCGGAGAAAACTCGGAGAGGGAAGAGGGAACTTGGAGAGCGGAGAGATCGACACGTCAGCTCCGAAAACTCTCGATTCATGTCTTCTTATTGATACATTCAAATAATGGGGGTTCTAAATGGCTTAAAATATATTCAAAATAATGGGGGTTCTAAATGTCTTTTTCACTTTTATGTATGAGGTATTCGATGGCCTTGGAACAATTATGGATCATTCTTCTTGAATGTCAGTGCATTTTTATATTTTGCCCCTCCCAATGTAGATAACTCATCAAATAACCTCTCAATTATATTGAGCTTATGTTTTTATTTAACTCCATATGTTATTCAAAATTACTAAGCGGTATTGGGGCATCTCTTCTAATTCTTTTATTTTAATGAATTTTAATAGATTAATTACAACATACTCAGATTTGGTTCTTTCAAAAATAATAATAATAATAAATTGGCCTTTAATTTATTTTTTTAAAAAAAAAAAACAATAAAATGTGGTTTGGACTTGGGCTATTTTCGTATTCCATTAAATATGTTCTAGAATCAGACTCGGCCCAAAGACATAGTTCAATTATGGCTTGAGCCAGTTTGGGCTAGAGCCCAAGTTTAGGCCTGGGCCCACATTAGGTTAGTGGGCCTATTTTTGTCCAGTGGGCCTGTGGGACATTTCCAGGTACGTTTTAAGGTACATCAATCAATCATATTATGTTTGGAGTTCCCCCAATTATTGGCATTTTCTTATGAGCAATGCTACATGTACACCCCGAAGGGGTGTATATCATACACCTCCACCATTTTAATGGTGGCGATATCTTTTACGGGTCACATCGATTGACCCATCATCACACCCCACCCATTGGATGGGTGGGGTCTGTGATATACACCCCGTTTTGGGTGTACAAATATCATTTCCCTTTTCTTATATAGCTGCCTCAATTTTATTTTATTTTATTAAGATTTCATTAGCTTACCATTTTTTCTTTTTTTCTTTTTTTATGAGAGTATTTCTAGTTAGTTAAATTAAAATTTTACTAAATTGAATAGCTTCGCCGGCTATTAATCATTAATTGTTACAATTTTATTTGCTACGTTATTATTAAAATTATTAAATTTGATAAAAATTATGAAAAATTTAGTTAAATTAATGTTTTTTAATTACTCTATTCTAAAAATTAAAATTTAAGAAAGTGTTAAAAAAATAATAAAAAAAATTTGATGGTTCAAGGTATATGATATATGCTGACCTATATATATCCAGCAGATAATGATGATTCATATTACTTTTCAATTGAATGAATGAGATGTGTAATATTCAATCAAACTAGTGAGACAAAGTAAGGGTAATTTGCGACTGATGTGACATATTTTAAAATATATTTGACAGAGAGGAGTTTGAATTAAGAGCCATGCTAAATGTATATTTTTAAAAGGATGTACATCTTACATTCACCCATTTAAAAATAAAAGAGTTACTTCATAAAATTGTAAAGTAATTTCTCATCACAGCCCACCTTTTGTGGAGTGTATATCACACACTCCATCCATCGATCCCTCATCACACCCCATCTTTTATGGGGTGTACATCACACACTCCATCAATGGGTGAAGTATGTGATGTACACCCCACAAAAGGTGGAATGTGATGAGGAGTCACTTCACAATTCTCCACTCTCAGATAGATGGATGTAAGATGTACATCCTTTTAGGACGTGTATATTTAACATTTTTCTTGAATTAAACAATAAGACAAATCCTAGTAGAAGCCTCCCCCACTCTATATTTGGAAGGGCTTGTCCACTCCTGCAAGTTTTTGTTTTACTTTTTCCCCACTTACCTACCCTCTTCCTATGATCATCAACTTCTCTCTTGTAAACACATATATTATTAGTGGGATTATAAAAAAAAAAATAAAGAAAATTATGAGATCACAAACCTAATTAAGTGGGGTCACTAGTAATATCTCTCAAATAATTATTTTCTTGATCTAGCTCACCATTTCAATTTCAGACTGTCTAAATAAGTATCTTCACAGTGCAGGTGGAGGAAGTCCACCCAGTAGTTTATTTTATTTTTGTTTTTTTTTGGGATAAGGACAATGGAATTTTTTGTTTAAAAAAATTTACTAATATAAACTTGAGATATTACTTATTAATTATGAGTACATTGACTAAAAAAAGGAAACATAAGTGCACTCTCGAATGCCCTCTTCTATTTATTTATTCAAATTACTTATTTGTTTATTGAATTATATTTAAATATTTAGTTTTATATATTATTTCCCCTCTGTTAAGAGAGATCAAATTGTGGATAAGAAAATGCTTTAAAAGTTGTGGAAAAATTATTTAAAGGAAAATGCTATGTGTACACCCGTAAGGGGTGTACATCTCACACCCCCACCCATCTAAGGGTGGGGGTGTGATGATGGATCACTTGATGTGACCCGTAAAAAATATCGCCACCATTAAAATGATGAAGATGTATGATGTACACCCCTTCGGGGTGTACATATAGCATTGCTCTTATTTAAATAGTGAGGGTACTTGGAAATGTGATGTGCAATGAATAAAGTGGATCTCAAAAAGTATATATATATATATATATATATATATATATATATATATATATATATATATATATATATATATATATATATATATATATATATATATATATAGGCTAAATTACAGAAAACCCCCCTCTAATATCCCGCTTTTCCACTTTACCCCCTGTCATTTAAAAGTCGACAATCTGCCCCCTCGTAATTTCAGAAATGTGCAATAACCCCCCCGCCGTCAGTTGACCGTCAGTTGACCGTCAGTTTTTTTAAAAATATAATTTCATATACCCAAAATACCCTTAGAAAATATCCCTTAAAAAAAAAAAAAAAAAAAAAGAAAAACTTCGGAATAGAAAAGAAAAAAAAAAAAAAAAAAAAAAAAAAAAAAAAAAAAAAAACTTCGGAATAGAAAAGAAAAAAAAAAGGAAAAAGAAAAGAGGAGGGCATAATGGTCATTTTACCCCCTCCGTTAACGGTGTTGCCCCCTAAAGACATTTCTGAAATTACGAGGGGGCAGATTGTCGACTTTTAAATGACAGGAGGGTAAAGTGGAAAAGCGGGATATTAGAGGGGGGTTTTCTGTAATTTAGCCATATATATATATATATATATATATATATATATATATATATATATATATATATATATATATATATATTTGGTGAATTATTTTATATATACTTTTTCTTCTTGGTTTAAGAAACTTATTAATTTGACTTGGATATTTAACATGGCTTCATAATTATAATTATATATATGGCTTGTCACATGATTTAGTATGTGGATACAACAAATTTGTATTAGACAGTTATGTTATATATTTTTTAGAGTTAATTACATACGGCTTTCCGTAAACATATCGAATAGCAGATATATTCCTACAAAGTTCATTTTTTTATATTTATTTTTTTAAAAGTCCAACGTTATTCATATATATTCTTACCGTCTATCTCTGTTAGAAAAATCTAGTTAATCATAGGTTAAATACTTAATCTTGGTTAGTTAGTGAGATAAATTTATCTTTTTACTCTTCCAGATATTTTTGCATTATTTTTTAGAGGGACATTTTTAAAAGGACAAAACTGTCATTTTACATATAATATGTTAAAAAATAAACAGTGAACTAACGATAATAAACCGGAAAAATATATATAAATAACGTTGGACTTTTGAAGGAATAAATATGAAAAGTTGAACTTTGTAGAAATATATCTACTATTCGATATGTTTACAGGGAACCGTATACAATTAACCCTATTTTTTTATATTAGTGGACAACATTATATTTTTTTTGTTATTGCATTATATTGCAGTGTTGCTTCCCTTTTTGTTAGATCTATGTAGGCAATGGAGGAAAACTCTTTTTTATTTATGAGGTTGTAATCTTTTCAAACAATCATATTTTGTAAGAATTTTCAGAGATTGTACTTTAAAAATGAATTTAATTTGAAAAGCTAGGTTGAGATGTATGTGGGTATATAACTTTACATAATATAAATAATTTTTTTCTGTAAATCTTTTGGTTACATTTGTACTTTTCAAATAAAAAGATGAACATTGGAGCAATGGTGATGAGTTTAATGTTGATTCGACCCATAAAATGCTTTCCCTAACTATCTTTTATATTAAAATAAATTTTTTTTTTTATTATTATTTCCTTCATATAGAAGAACCTTCTAGATGATTATAGTTTATTCTAGAAGGTCAAAGTCCAATCTTTCTCTTTCTAGTGTACAATATCACAAAATTGATATTAGAATTTTCTGTTAGTACTTTCTACTTTGGTCAATATAGGTGTGTTGGGATCAAATTAAACAGGATTTTCAAAAGTTTGACATGTCAAAATGTTGACCGAATCAAATCAAAATCGCCTTTGAATTGCGATTCGGCTCTTTGAATGATCCTCAATGATTTCATCAAGCGATAGGTTGGGACGGGATCGGCTTTTAATCAGATTCTTTTTCACTATGTAAAGTGAATCGGACATAAAAAAAACTTAAAACTTCTGAATAGTGCTCTGCACATTTCTTATTGATTATTTTCGCAACTGTTTTCGTCTAAACTTATTCGTTTTTGAGTGTTTTTTCTCGACTCCTAGTCCACCTTATGTTATTCTTTTATTTGTCCACTTGCTAGTTACTAAGTACGTGAGTAGAACCGTCTACCAGCAAGCGCTATTTTTCTCATGCCACCAAAGTGAAAGCTTTTGAAATAGTACTCTTAGGTTTGCTCCAATTAAGTTTGATCGAACATTTATAGAGCATCTTTACAAATTTTTATTTTGAGATAATTGTCTGTGTACTCCTGAAATCTGAAGAAATATTTGATTTACCCCTCTTATTTTTTTCTTTCCAATATACCCTTCATACCTTCCACCGTTATTAAAAATACCCCTACCGTTTCCCTTTGTTAAGTTAACTATGGTTAAACTAGAGTTAAATAATAATCGGAGTTGAAAACTATCAGATATACCTATTTTGTCCCTATCTATCAAAACTATTGAAAATTTTAAGGGTACATAAGAAAAGTTGGTTATGGTAGAAGGGTATATTTGAAAGGACAAAATAGTAATTTCACACAGATAACGGCAGCTCCAAACGATACACTAACCGAGTTTAACTTCAGAGATATTTTAGAAAGAAGTTGGAACGTAAGAAGGATAGTTTTAATATTAGCCTTCTAAGAGAAATAAATCTAAAAACATGGCAATTTTTAGGGATATATAAAAAATTGCCCCTTTTATTTTTATTCACCCAAAATGTGACATATTCAATGAGATAAAAGAAAAGAAATTCATATACTCATCAGCTTCAATTTTCTTTTCTTTTTTTAAATTTTTTTTTTTGTTTATTTGCATGATGCCAACTTAAATAGTTACCTTTTTTTTTCCTAAATAGCATTACATTTTACTAAATTATTTTGAAAATCTTAAAAATAATATTTTTTTTTTTTTTTTTTTTTTTTTTTTTTAAGGATATACAATTCTAAAGATATATAAAGGGGGGAGCACATTTGACCCAATTTTAGAGTAGCTATCATGCAATATATGTATATTTAATTTTTCACCTAATCTTAATCCTTAATGCCAGGGTTATGAACAAGGTGCATGATTCATATAGATGGAACTTTGTTTTCTTTTTTCTTTTTTTTAAATATTTTTTTTTCTATCACCAATTAAGAATCTATATATATTCCTATTTTGGCAATAGATATCTCCATTTGTATGCTTCTTATTATGATGATGAATCTAAAGATGCTGATGCTTTAATTGGCTCTTTAAACCTTTCTATTTATTGACATATTTTCATACACCTCATTAAAGAATCTTAAATATGGTGTCTAGAATCTCTAGAAAATAGATCTAATGATCTATATTTATTGTTTAGAATATTTTCCAAAATAAACTCACCATTTTATTATATAATTTACCAATTCTTTTGAATTTTTTATATTTTTTAAAAAATTTGATAAGACTAAGTTTTTTTAGACTGCAAGTTTAATTAACAAGACAATAGCCATTGGATGAAGAGGTGAAAGATTTTTATTTATTTTTATTTTTTGAATGTATAGATAGTATTATTCTGCTCAGTACATTAATTGGAATAATAAATATAAAATAATTTACTCAAATAACATAAACTACAAAATAGTAAAGTAAAAATTCAACAATTAAGCCACGTAAAATTAAGTTTTTAATAATTTTTCTCCTAATAATATGAAGATCACAGACCCTATAATTTGGGTTAAATGTATCTAAAATAAAGAGTTTAATGCTTAGCATTAATTTTTCAGATCATGAGATTAGGAAAAGGCGTGTCGTGTAAAAATTCCTTTATTTCTTGAGGACTTTTCTCTTAATATATCGAATATATAATTTGACATTTTCATTACATCATCAAGAAAATGAAAGGTTAGTGAGCCGCCTCACCAATTAAGGAATCAACCAATAAGGAATTGCCACGTGTCTAAAATATACATTAAAGATATGTTTTTATAGTATAATAAATTATTTAAATATTTTATATAATATATATTATATTATACTATAATTTATAATATTAATTATTAAATATCAAATTAATAATTTAATATTTTATATGGTGTATGAAATATTGATATGCATTAAATGTAAGAATTTTTTTTTTTTTTTTTAAATTATGAGTGTACCCTATTAAATATTCTTTGTAGGGTATATATATTCGTACATATATATTCATACATACGCCACATGCTTAAAATCCTTTAATAGCAATTTTAAAATTAATTCATAAAACATAATTAAATTATTAGGCTATATAAATTACATATATATATATATATATATATATATATAATTAATTAAATTTATATATTTAAATATTAGCTATTTAATATATATTACGGTGTATAAAATATTAATATATATAAAAAAATTTCTTTCTCCCATCAAATTTAATAAAGTAAGAACACTCTCACCTATTTTTCAATTTAAAATAAGTCATCCAATTTTAACTTTTTAGTTAAAAATTTTATTTATAGAGTAACTATGGAAACTATTAATTTGATTGAATTTGTAAATAAAATTATTAGAATAATTTAATTCCACTAATACTAAAATTTAAATATAAAAGTATCAAATAGCAGATAAATTTTTACAAAATTAAAGTGCTCATATTTATTCTTTCAAAATTCTGTCTTGCAAGTATGTCTTTTTTTTAATTTTGATTCGTTCGTACATGTTCTTACCGATTGATTTATCATTAATTTTTTAATAATATTTGGAAAATTATAATAAATAGGGTTGTTTTATATGAAATATATTCGAAGCATATTCTCCCTTTGAAGGGTTATTATAAATTATAATAATACAACTGTACTTTTTCAACCATCCAATGTTTAATTAATTTTTAAATTATTGTACGGCAAAAATTAAAATGAATATAATATAATTTAAATGGTTACTGCATATATTATAAGCTTCCACATTTATTTGTAACCATAATTATGAATTAAATGAATGTAATTTCTTAAATAATTGTTTAAAACATAAATTCAAAACTATACCTTGTATTATACTATTATATCATTAATCATAATCAATAATTAATTTATTAAATTTCACTATTTGTAATAATAATTTAGTCCTTCAAAGAAAAGAGCTATTGTCAGATTATTTTACTAATTTAAACTAAAATATAATTAAAATTTAATAATTAAAAATATTTTATAATTAAAAAATATAATTGAAATTTAAATCAAAATTTAGAGGCTATTTAGTATTAGCATTGCCCTTAGTATAAGGTTTATTAATAGTCTATAATAATATTTTTCAAAAGGAAAGGAAATGAAAACTTAAGATTTATATAGAAAGTGAAAGTTTTTTTAAAAAAATCAAATTTATCCAAAATAAATTTGAAAATAAAATCAATTTTTTATTATCTACGAATCACTTTATTTATTTATTTATCTAATTATTTATTTTGTGGTTCCCTTATTTTAACCGTTTCCCGCTATTAATTTTATTTCCTCTTTTCCGTTATTTTTAAAATTTAATAAAAAAAATATCGTCCCAAAATTATTCCAGTCCCATTCGGCCAATACTATCCTGCCACGCGGTACATGAATATCCCCATATTGCTCTTTTTGGAAATTGTCTCCTGAACCGGGTCCATCCGTACACGATGCATCCTCACCGTCCAACTATAACTAAAATGCTCTGTTTTTTTTAGATTCTACTGTAGATTATAACATATAATAATAATAATAATAATGTTTAATAAAGTTGGGTCCAAATAATTTTACCAAAATACGAAGTGGTTTAGCAAATTTGTTCGGATAATTTCTTTTTTCACATTAAGAAGCATTTAAATATAATTTTTTTTGTTAAAATAGTAACCATTTTTACTGTCGAAAGATTCAGAATCTATTTATTTAATCGAAAATAAAAATTAATTTTAAATAAAAATTAATATTTTTTTCTACTATCTATTTTTATAAGGGTAAAACTATTTTTTTTTTTTTAGTTCTCATATTTATTTGCCAGAAAATAAATAATGAAAAAGTTGACAAATTTTATCGTTAGTATTTTAATTATTATTTTTTTCGTAATCGACTTTTGTTTGAATTTTTTTTTTTTAGTGAGCTCGAAATTTGATTGAAGATAAAATTATTGTGAATCAAATAAGAGAGATAAGTATTTACCATAAATATATATATTTTACTTTGATAAAACAAACAAGTGATGGATGGATGGTCCACAAGGTACAATGCACAGAATATGCATGCAACCGGTGCACGCAACAATCTCTATCTTTTATTTCTCTCCTCAAATTTGTTTTTTTTTATATTTATTATTATTATTATTTATTTTATTTCATGCTCTTCGATTGGATTGGAGGGAGAGAGGAACTCTCGTCGTGCGAAGGAGAAGCGTCGAAACACACATTATTTATTTATTTTTAATAATTAAATATTAAATAAAAAAGTATTAAAAATGTCCTTAAAATTTAAATAATAATAAAAAAAAATCCACTGCAAAAAAAAAAAAAAAAAAAAAAAACACTTCGATCCAATTTTTTACTTATTTCACACACACATATAAATAAATAAATAAATAAAATCAGAGCCTTTTCAAATCCCCTCTCTCTCCTTGCCCACACCGAAGCGAAGAGAAGAGAAAAAAAGAGCTCGTAATAATTTTGTTTTTCATACATAAATTTTTTATTTTTTTTTGTTTATCTATTTCTCTTCTCTTCCTCTTCCTCTTCCTCTTCTTCGTCCTCGTTGGATCTCGGAGATCTCTCTTCTCCTCCCTCGCCGAGCTTCGCTTCCTCGACGCGCTCCGCTCCGGATAGGTAATGGTTCGAAGCCTCTTTCGCATTCGATTCGATCCGTGGTTTGATGTGGTGAACTGCTTTCGATCCGCGCCATTACCTCGATTTCGATCTAGTTTTGAGTTTGTTGCTCGATTTGGTGCGGGAAATCGTGATGTGATGACGGGGATTCCCAATTGTAGGGTAATACCTGATTCGGTTTTGTTTCGTTTGCTCGTTCAATTTATTTTTTTGCTGTTTTAATCTCATTTTTGGGGAATTTTTGTGATTGATCGCGTGCGAGGGATAGGTTTTGGCAATTTTGTGTCCACTGATTTGTAATTTGAGGCGATTTGTCGCTGGATTTTGATTCAAAAACGAGGAACGATGGTGTTGAGGGATTCGTAGTTTCGAGAGGCGGTTCGGGTTAGCGTTGACTTTTTCCGTGGCATTGTGTTGACTTTGGAATCCTAGGGGCTTATTTGGGCGAGTAAACGATCTGAAACGAAAAAAAAAAAAAAGGAAAATTCGAAGGAAGTATGAAGGTTGGATTTGTATAATCAATTACAGGTGTTGTATTTTTTTTAAAAAAAATTGTATATATTTTTTCTTCTTCTCTTTGGTGTTGTGTAACTTGGACTAATTATCTCAAAGTTGATCACCTACAATTTGAAACGAGCTGTTCTTGCTTGTGGAAGCGGGGAATCAAAGTGCTCAAGCAGTTGTTACTCTCGCAGAATACCTAATTTTTCTCCTTGTTTACATATACATACACATAATATATATATGTATATATATACATACATACATACATAATGTATTTGGGTATTCATCTTTTAAAGGAGGGGGATGTTGATCGTAGGTCGATAGACGCCAAAATCTTCATACCTTTACAATTCTTTTTTGCTAGTACTATCTTTTGCCCAACTACTTTTCGGAAACATCCAATTAAAGCTGTTTGTTAGGTAGTTTTCTCCTAATTAAAGATTAGACAACTTTCAATGCTTGATATGCGATTGATGGTTATGTGTTCTTTTCATTTTTTGCAGATGATTATGTAAAGTACACACAACCAGCTGCCTTTTGTGCAAGAGTTGTGGCTATATTTTGTCTATAGAAGTATTATCATTCGAACCAATTGAGAAACTGATGGTGGTAAGGGTTTTCGGATGAGGAGGCAAGATGAAGGTACATGACGCGTGGCGGCTAAGCATTAAGGATATGGCGATGTTGCAGCCGCCGCGCCATAGACCCAGCTCAAAAAGACCTATGTGGATAATTGTCTTAGTATCTTTGGTTTGTGTCTCGTTGATCGGGGCTTATGTCTATCCACCCCGCCGTTATTCGGCTTGCTACTTGTTTGCTTCTAGCGTTTGCAGTCCTTTCAAGGATTGGCTTCCCCTTATTACGGTGTCTTCGCGAGAATTGACTGATGATGAGATTGCTTCTCGTGTTGTGATTAAAGATATCCTCATGATGCCTCCAGTTCCGTCAAGGAATCAGAAGATTGCTTTCATGTTCTTGACTCCGGGTACATTGCCCTTTGAAAAATTATGGGAGAAATTTTTCCTGGTGAGGCGCCATATTTCTTTTCGTTGTTTAAATTTGTTTGTCCATGAGTGAATTTGCTTAATTTGATTTAAAAAACTTCCCAAAGCACTTAATTGGGTTTTTGTTGATCTAAAGAAAGCAGAGGATTATTTGCAAAATATATGAAACAGGCTAGTCATAGATAGAGAACAATATTCTAGCTATCTCTGTAATGTTTATATCTAATCTTACGGAGATCAGATAACTCATGTCTATCTATGATAGACATTGCAATGCTTGTTGTTTTTGTTTGTCATCCTTTGCAGTCATGTACTCGTACAAGAATAGCACTATGAATAAAGCTGTCCTTTCAGCGTCCAGATTGGGCATACTGTTAGAGATCAAAACAATTCTCTATCTCATTGAATACCTATTATGTTTATTAAGTGATCTATAACATTGGTAGTTGGACAATCCTTCAATACACTGGGTGCCTCCCTCCACTATCTATGCTATGAAAGTGCAAAGAATGTCCATAAACATTAGCGTTTTACGGATGGACCTTCTTAACCTGGGAGTCCTCTGTTCTCTGCAATCAAATAGAAATCAACTATTGTTTCCTATAGAGTTAAACAACATTGCTAAATGTCCGACACCTGAAAATAAATTTTTAAGAGTTTTGATTTATTGCCATTTTGACCTGGTTCAAATTCAACCAGATGTGTTTTCAAGTTGCAAATATTTATTTACTTGAACATAGTTTTGGACGTGGAACCTAACTAGCTAATTTTAACGTCTTTCAAATTCTTCACACGTCTGACTGTTGGCAGTTGTATATTGGTTACCAAGTATTAAAAACTCACCCTGAATCGGTTATTTTTTCTGCTTAATTACAAAGCTTAGTTGCTATTTATGTCGTTGTAATTACCTCCACTTGCTGAGGAATATTGGAAATAGAGGACCAAATTTCTTATTAGTTGGTATTATATGAACTCCAGGTGATTGTTCACAGGAGAGCTTATTTTCTAGAACTTAGTGATATGTACAGGAAAACGAAGAAACATAGGTTTTAGCACAATGAGTTTTCCTAGTTACCTGGCAAAAATCATTTTCTATATAGGGAAAATTTGATATTCACCATAATTTTAAACCTTTTTATTTGTTAGTGAATGCAGATCTTGTACATTACTATGTCAATGAAAAAAGAAAAAGGTTCGTTGTATGAGAAGAGAGCTTGAATGGGAAACTATCTGTGCATTCACTGCCTGTCTGCTCCATTATGACCTTTTCTATTATAATTCTAATAGTAACTTGTTTAGCACATAAATTCAGGCAGATTTTCTGAGATAACCTTTTAATATATTGACATGTTATCTTCATTTATATTTTCAGGGCCATCTGGGTAGATTCTCCATTTATGTACACGCATCAAGGGAAAAACCTGTACATGCTAGTCCTTTCTTTGTTGGCCGAGACATTCACAGTGAAAAGGTACTACCCATGTTAGATTAACTTACTGGGACGTTGTTCATTGAAATGAAAGAAGACTTCCTTCAAGTAACACATCATATTGAAGAAGTTTCTTTTTTATTGTGTGTGTGTGTGTGTGTTTGTGCGTAAACATATCGAAGAAGATTAATATTAGTAGTTTGTTGTTTTACATGACTATCCCATAGGTCATGCTTTTTAAATCTTAGCGCTGCACGCATATTTTTTTTGAATAACTAATAACAACTAATTTGAGATAGATTAAATTGAAAGGGCGTGCAGACAGCGAGATGAATAAATTTGCAATATTTAGAAACAATGCAAATGGTAAAATAAAAGTGGATGATCTACATGAAGATCTGATATCAAACCATCATATCCTGAAACTAGTTACACATGAGCTGAAAATTCATTTTCCATCTAAATTCGGTAAAATCTAACCTTGACATTGTTGAACTCGACCAAGAACAGTGCATGTGATTGAACCTAGGTATAACCTAGAAACAGCTCAAACAAACCTGACCAAATCTGCTGAGCAAATTTTTGGATTTGTTGAACTTTACATCAACTTGGTCATGTTAGGATATTCATCTAGGTTTCAATGCATCTGGATTCATTATTACCTTTCAAATGCATTTGTCTGACTTTTTAGATTTCCACCATAATCTTTTTTGATGCTGAGGCATGTTTGATATGGTTGATGCACAAGAGGTCTTGGCGGACCATATCTTATATATTATGAAAATCGTGAAAATCTGTGTAAATTGCAACTCTCATAAGCTTGTAGCTACTTCCTACATGTTACTTTTGAGTAGAATTATCATTTTCAGGGTATTGGTACTAATCGAAGGAATTTTGTTTCTCCAGGTGGACTGGGGAAAGATTTCTATGATTGATGCAGAGAGGAGACTACTGGCAAATGCACTCCAAGACCCAAACAATCAGCATTTTGTGTTGCTTTCAGACAGGTTTTGAGTGAGTTCGATATTGTTAAAATTCTTTGTCATGCTTAATGTCCATATGTTAAATTCTCATTTGTTTGTATTACAGCTGTGTTCCCCTACATAATTTTGATTATGTGTACAATTATCTCATGGGAACCAACATCAGCTTTATTGACTGGTAAGCTGTGTGGAATTTTGACCTACTCCTTTTTTGTTTCATTCAACTAAAAGTTTTGGACTGGATTAATGCATTTACCAGCATCTGCCTACTTCGTAATGGCAACTCTAATTTTTTTTTTTAAATTTTTTTCTCTTGTTTCTAGTTTTAAGGATCCTGGCCCTCATGGAAATGCCAGGTATACTGCGCACATGATGCCTGAGATTGCAGAAGGGGCCTTTAGAAAGGGTTCACAGGTGAATTTTAGTTTTTGCCAACCAATAAGCATTTTAGCAGAAATTATTGATGGCGACCAAAATAGAAATGGAGAACAGAGAAAACCATCGCTATTAGCCAGACCAGCTTAAAGCATCATGATTACTAGCCTTCTGTTTGCTTTATTTATAATTCTGTTAGCTTCTTTTTTTTTTTCTATTGGCTAAAAGAATGATATTTCTTTTACATGGAATCGTGATGCAATCACAAGATTCTCCTGTACCAATTGATGGAGTTCTAACTTCGGATTTATTGATACAAGCCAGATTAAATCATTCACAAATAGAAATTTATTACAAGTTGCACATTAAGTTACCAGAACTAACAAACGATTCACCTCTTTGGTGGCGAAGGGCTTATTTCTACTTTTCGTTTGGGTAAGACAGTGTGTCAGCACATTCTGAATGGTTTGCCTATTGCAGTGGTTCTCAATTAAGCGACAACATGCTTTGCTGATTGTGGCAGACAGCCTCTACTACAATAAGTTCAAGCTTTATTGCAAGGTAAATGTCCCCTTTTTTTTCGTTAAGTGTTTTCGTGAATACTAAGGAGATTTCTAATATATGTCGTCGTAGGGCAAAGCAAAACATCCATCATGGTTCGGCGACTTCCAATTTGCCTGATGTTGCTTATTGTTTTACCTTCTTACAGCCAGGATTCGAAGGTCGCAATTGTTATGCAGATGAGCATTACTTGCCGACCCTATTCTATGTGAGCGCATAAAAGTTTTGTACATATTGAACTTTACTAAGCTATATTTTTTAGTCTCTTTCTAATTTTTTTTCTTATTATGCACATGTACTAGATGGTTGATCCAACTGGGATAGCCAATTGGTCAGTGACACATGTCGATTGGTCTGAGGGAAAGTGGCACCCAAAAGCATATCGGGCTAAGGATATCACTTACCAACTCCTGAAAAATATAACAGTATGTTGTTTTCCCCTTTTCTCATTTGTTTGCACATATTCTGTCGTGTGAAGCCGTGCTTCTAACTTTTCAACGCAAATGATCTCGCAGTCCATCGATGAGAGTTTCCACGTTACAAGTGATGAGAAGGTAAGCTAAGGATTCTTCCCTCTTTTAACATATTCTTATACGTTCAGGGGTTGTTTAGTTCCCCAGAAAAAGATTTCCAAAAAGTAGTTTTTTGGCTGGAAACAGATTTTCAGTTTGTTTGGTTCGCAGAAAAAGTATTTTTTATGGACAAGTTTTTTTTTTTCTCAGATTTCATGGAAAAGTCTCCTTTTTGCTTTTGAGATTTTTTTATCGGGAAAGAAAAACTATGAAATTGGTGTTTTCCATGGAAAACTTCTTTTCCGGAAATTAATTTTTTTTACGATTTTCTGTGGAACCAAACACCCCCTTACTGTAAACTTAGTTATTTTTTCTTTCTCAACTTGTATCTACTTCTGTGGAACATCAATCACTAGGTTCCTTTCATAATGGTTCAACTGCTGGTGACAATTTTGTGGAAATCTTATTATGTCGACGCACTCGAACAGTCATGTGCTTTAGCATGGAATCTCTCAAACATTCCTGCTCTAGAAATAGGGTTTTGATGCTTTGCCAGGATAATAAATCTTCCGTTTTACTGCGTGTGTACAAATTCATGATCTTCGTGGTTTCCTTTCTTTTGCTTTTCCCTGCAGAAACTGGTGATGCAAAACCCTTGTTTGTGGAACGGGATGAAGAGACCGTGCTATTTATTTGGTCGGAAATTTTATCCCGAATCCCTCGATAACCTGATGAACTTATTCTCGAATTACACAGCTATTTGAATTATTCGGCCGATTCTTTGCTCGATTGTGCGCCGTCGACCTCCCGAGTCCAACCTTCAGTAATTATTTTTTGTTTTGATTTTTTGTAAATCATTAAAACTGTAGTCTTAGAAACTGCAGAAACTTCCATTGTCTCGGAATTCCGAGTCTCCATGTAGGGTGAGGTCTCTCTCTCTCTCTATATATAACTCTCGCCCTATTGACATAATTTTTCCTTTTTGTATTACCCCTAGAATCCTCTTGTTTTAGGTTCCATTTTTGGCTTACTTCTAATTTCCCAGTTGTTTTCTCCTGAACCGCAAGTTTGCTATCTTCTGAGGTGAGCTGTTATAATGTGATCCAATTCTTTTGGTAGAGATTTGGTATCATAGAACACACTTGCATTTCATCATTATTTATTTTGTTTTTTTTTTTGTTAATATTAATATAGCTTGTAAACATAGACATGCTGGGATGTGTGCCATAGATGGGAAAAATGGAGCATTGATTAAGATTTATCGAATTAGTGATTCTAATTTGAGTGTGTAATTTTTTTTCTTTCTTTTGTTTGTGTGAGAGATTGAGAAGTTTGGAAAAATAATGCACCAATAATTTGCTAATTTTCTATAAAAGAATGGGTCCCACCCAATCCAAAATCTGAAATTTTATTGGCCGGAAATCTAAAATTAAGATTTTCTAGTTCGAAAAACACATCTACCCCACCCCTTCAAAAAAAAAAAAAAAAAAAAAAAAAAAAAAAAAAAATTCACAACAATAGGCATCGTGTGCTACTTCATATTCACCCATCAAAAAAAATGGTATCTTCTTCCTCCTCTCTCTCCCCCTTCACCCCCAACAAATTGCTCCAGCCCCAAACCCTAATTTCTCGCCCTAATCCGTCGCATCCGCCGTCCGTTTCCTTCCGATCCCACCGCCGCCGCATCTCCACCGTCCGATCCTCTCTCGTAGAGCCCGCTCTCAGGGCTCCCGACGACCTCGTCGCCTCCATTCTCTCCCAGGTACATCGCCTCCTCCTACAGTCCCACATTAACGACCCAACAATTATTATTTATTTCTATCATTTTTCGTAATTTTTTTAAGGTTAGGGGAACTGATCGAGGAGTTTCGCTTACTACGGATGGGCATAAAGAGGTAGCTGATGCAGCACTTCAACTCGCAAAATACTGTGTTGATGATCCTGTTAAATGCCCACTAATTTTTGGAGGTAAAATTTGAGTTCAAATATTTTGTTCATCAAAAATATGAACACTCAAATTTGCTGTATATGTAATAATTCTGTATTGCTCATTATTTAGAAAATAGAAAAAAACAAAAAAAAGGACATAATTTAGTATGGTGTTTGCTTTGTGTGCAAAAGAGTCACAAACATTCTCCAAAAACCTACCTAGTACTAATGTGGAACTTTAGATGCTTTAGAAAGACATTATTAGATGTATATTTTCAAAAAAAGTTACTGCAACATCTGTTGGTGTCACTCAGATTGGGATGTCGAATATTGCTCGGTACCGACATCGCCTGGCGGAGGTTATCGCAGCGCCCTCGGTCGCCTCGTCTTTAAGACAAATGAAATGGTGCAGGTCGTCGAAGCCCCTGAAACAGTGCGGAACCGAGTTGCGTTCTCCCTTTTCGGATTCCTCAATGGCGAGGTATCCTTGAAAGGTGAGCTTTCGCATGACCACCCGGTGGCACACATTCTGTTTGATCTCTTTCGGAACTGTTTTTACTATCTTTGCGACGAAATGGATATAAACCAAATGTATTCATTGATATTTATAGAATCATTGTATGTAGTTTCAAATTGTGCTGCATAGTTGACTCGAAATTTGCTTTTCGGGGTGCTGATCAAACCGCAGTTAATCTTTGATATTCTATTTTCATGGCAACTTAGGGGCGGCAGAGTGTTACAGTTTGAACCAGAGATTTCGTATTCACCATCATCATTAAGATCTACTTGAACAGAGGTTGCAAATTTGTTATGGCGAATTTGATATTCTATTTTCGTGGCAGACGAAGAGCAGTAAAGTGTTACAGATTGAACCGAAGACTCGTAAAAAGGATATTGGATTGAGTTTTTTCTTACCTTTCTATTCGGCATCACTAAGATCTACTTGAAAACGTTGCGAATTTGTTATGGCGAATTTATCAGTGCATTTGGCTGATTTTGCTATGCGCGATGTTTCCTGCAGGCAAACTGAACTCACTGGACAACAAATGGATTCAGGTTGTATTTGAACCCCCAGAACTAAAGATAGGTTCGCTATGTTT
The DNA here is from genome assembly GCA_029204045.2 of Tillandsia leiboldiana. Taxonomy (NCBI): domain Eukaryota; kingdom Viridiplantae; phylum Streptophyta; class Magnoliopsida; order Poales; family Bromeliaceae; genus Tillandsia; species Tillandsia leiboldiana. Next base: position 16,468,628 of record CM055079.1, on the reverse strand, counting down.
CCATTACGGCGGCGCGAGTGAAGTGAAGCTTGAGATCACATACATCGACGAGAAAATCCGACTAGGGAAGGGTTCAAGAGGTTCGCTATTCATCTTCCGACGACGAGAATAAACTTATACTGATGTTCATATATTTCCAGGTAGAAGAGAATGTAGAATGTCATCTTTGATTAAGTTTCCTGTGTAACATTTTTATGTCCTGAAAATGTGATCTGATTGTGTGAGAATCACTTCTGGTGTGTGTGTGTGTGTTTTAGATGACTTAAAAGACTTTTCAGAGGAAACAATTTGATTGATACTTTTGATGTTATTAGCTTAGTCTTAGTTACTGCTTATTCTTTCTTAGATTTAGAAACAGAAGAAGAAAAAATTAAATTAAAATGTTATTTTTATTTAATAACTATTATTTTAACCAGTGGGTTATATATATACATCATCCATCTATTGGATAAAATTTATTTAGTTATCTGTGATTAGTAAAATAACATCACCCATAAAATGAATTACAATAACATTATTTTTGAACATTTTTTTAATAATAATTTTATAATTTTTTTTATTTTATTAAATAATCATTGCAAAATTTTATTTGGTTAACTATTTTTTTTTTTAATAAGTGGTGAGGATTTTTGTTAAATTGTTTAGATTGTATAGAAATTATTAGAAATTTTATTTGATGGTTAAAATTATATGAATTATTATATATGATTTGTAGAAATTTTTATGTAGTTGTTAAAATTATAAAAGAATAGAAAGAATTGATAAATTATTTATTATTGTTATTTTTTAGAAAAAAATAATAATAAATTATTTATCATCTTATGTGTGGAGTTGGATGAAATAAGATTATTTGGTCAAATAATTTTTTTCCAAAATTATTTGATCAATTATAAATACTTAAAGGTTAAATTGAAATAAAAAAAATCCTCATCTTTAATTATAACTAATTAATTCTCTCTTATTACGACGTAATACGTAATTAACTTAATAATCAACACCATCATCCTTATCCAATAAATAATCCCCTCGTCGCGTTCTCTCGACCCTTCTCCATTTCTCGATCTCTTTCCCCTCCCCAACCTCTTCCATGGCGCGGCTCTTCTCCCAATCCCTAATCCGTAGCTCCCGAGCCCTAATCCCAACCCCCTCCGCCGCGGCTGTCGCGTCCCTTGTCGGATTTCGCCGCCGCTCGAGCCTCCCCGATCGGGTGGAGCTCATCGAGGTGGAGGTCGGGGCGGAGGCGGAGGGGGAGGAGGTCGAGGTGCTCGGGATGCGGCGCCTCGAGGACGCGATCCACGCCATCGTCGTGCGGCGATCCGCCCCCGATTGGCTCCCCTTCGTCCCCGGTGGCTCCTACTGGGTACCGCCGCGGCGGCGCCCCTCGGGGATCGTGGAGCTCGTCAGCAGGATCGCGAATCCCATGACGGAGGAGGAGTCGCTCTCCTTCAGCACCGTGCGGGGATGGCCCTCCTCCGCTTACTTCGTCGAAGGTGAGATCTCATGTCTCTAATCGTCCTGGCCCTTGATTGGGGTTCGTGATCTCGGATCTGTAATCTGATTCGTAGGGAATTGATTTGGGTTTGATGATTTTGCCCCATTTTCATCTGTAAGAAGATTTGCGATATTCCTTGTTGTTCTAATCTGGTGATCTATTGATTCAATAAAATGCAATTATCTGTTATTAATGAGATGCATGAAGTGTTTGAGCTCTAATTTGAAGATAATGGCAAAACAAAAAACACAAAAAAAAAAAAAAGAAAAAGAAAAAATTGAGGTGTGGAAGTTTGGTTTATTGAAGGTTCTGAGAGAAAGCTACCATCTTGCAAGCTGATAAAGTCACCTTATTTGTGGATTAAATTCTGATGTGTATTGCAATGGTACCCCCAAAAAAAATTGTGATTTTGGATTCATGATCAATGCTACTTGCATGTTATATTCCTCCATTAAATGTTTCATGGAACGTGCTTGGATGTGTTGCTCACTTGCTCTACATCATAGCTTGTCACTTTGAATTTGCATATTTACTTGTCTCGCCGAAAGTTCCTTTGAAGTGCAAGGAACGACTAGGATGGCCTTCTCTACCTGCTTTTTACGCACTGAGTGTCAGATACAGAATGATCAAGCAATTCTTTATAGTAACACATGGCGAAATTTTTTTCACTCTATAAGTGATGTTAGTTTATCATTTGCGTGCAATCTGATTACTTTGACTCATCAGTGCTCGAATGATGGCTCTGATGTGTAGAACATAGTGTTTGAGCACGTCTAACCTTTTTAGACTCTTTTTGACAGTAGTAACTGAGTAGATGGCACCTCTTGTTTTATGTTTTCTTTTTATCTAGTTTCTTCCTCATTACATATAGTATCTGAGTAGATGGCAAATGAACATATTAAATCTGGATTGCCAGTGTCCTACTTCTGCAGCGTTATCACAAGATAGGAAGATTGTGTTGCTACGGCGTGAGAAAAAAATAGCAGCTACTTTAAGGATATTGGAGCTCCTCTGTCCATAATGAACATAAAGTGCATCAACATAGCATAGTGTATGCTCAATTTGGTCAAAATTCCACTGTTTTATGTTATAAATTCTATTAATAACACAGGATTAGTTTGCATGTTCCATGGGAACTATATTTTGAGTTTGTTCCTCACGTTCTTTACATCTAATGTACACCAAATTATTTTAGCCTCATTTATTTGTCTTTATATCATAATCTCTTATGTTTTCTTCTTCAATTCTGATTTTTTTTTTTGTTCTCGTCTATATATTTTGTTGTCTATAGTAGTTGCTAATTGTTTATGCCCAATTTTCAGGTGGGCCCCCGCATCCTGTGAAGAGAAGGTCAAAGAAGGCTTCAGCCCAGACCGATGATGAAGAAAGTTGAGGGGTTGCTTGCTTACTATTGGGTGAGTTAAATCTCTATGGCTCCTCCTTGTGGCTAATAATTATCTGCTTCATCTTTTTATATAGATTTTAAAGGTTTTTTAGGTGTATGTTCTTGATTAACTCTAGATAATTGTCGAGCATCCCATGTTGCTTGCCCTTTTATTGCAGAGGCTAGTTTCCATCTATGGCATGAGTTTTATTTGTCTCCTTCTCAACTGAAAATTCAGTGTTTAAGTTATTTGCTGTCTTTTCTTTGCCTAAATTGGGATTCATCAGCGTTCTTGAATTAATAGTTAGATTCATAAGCTGTGGTAATATTCCACAAAGGTTATGCACTGTGAACAATGTTTAATTATGCATAATTTGTTGTTACATGACCTTTCCTGGAATGGTAGGAGTTAGTAAGGGTAAGTTTTGTTGGGAAAATCTACAGGCTAGTTCCTGAACTTTCAATGAAATGCAGTTAAGCCCTTAACCCTTCACTTTGAATGGCCATGAGCATAGTTTTTGCCAATATCGTCCTTGTGCGGATTTGGATCCAAAATCTCTTACCTCATATTTGGGCCAAAGCCCAAATCAAAAGATTTTGGCAACAAATAAACTCATGGGCGACATTGCAAATAAAAAAAGAGCTCAATAATGACAATGTAATTAAGTGTCTAATCAGCTTAAGTAAAACGATCAAGCCACAAAGTAATTCATGCGACTACCCATACAATTTAAATTCGTACGTCTTCTTCGTTAACTATTGTTTCCAATGAGCAGGCTCCATCACCGAGCAGCGTGGAAATGCTGAAACTTTGTGCCAATGACGTTCCGTTTGTACATAGCTTGTGAGGGGCTCTCAAGTGTTACCAGCATCCATCTCTCTTCCAGCTTCACCACCTAGAAAAAATAAAAAGTGGGGGAAAAAAGAAAAAGGATGTTATGACTTCATTGTACTAGATCCTTCCCTTGATCCCTGTTGTAATGTAATCATCTCATAATGGATCCATTATGTCATACACAAACTGATGACCAGTTGTAGCAATGAAAGAACTCCCACTTTGCCTTTCGAAAGCATAATACATGCACATAAATAGATCATTAAAAGCAACAGATACTGGTGGATTTGTGTTACTTATGTGGCCTTCTTTATGCTGGTTATTGTTAGTCATTCATACTGGATTGGAATTTTGAATTGCTTGTTGGTTGGGGGAGGGTAATGTGATGAGATAGGGCAGGGTAGAGATTACAGAGCTTATCTATCTTCTGAAGTGCAGTGCTTAATAGTGCATTTAGAAATGGATATTTGTACTTCCATTTTGTTTCTTTTACTGTCTAATAGCAATCTTTCATTTCATCTGATGTAATGAATTACATCTGTGTACTGTTTAACAGTTTTTCGACAAAATTTATCAACTTTCTCAAGTAAGAAAGTGATAAAAGTTTGGGTTAGAAAATTTTAACTTTGAAGTTTTGTTTTTAAAAAATTCCTTCACCCTTTTGAATTTTTGTCAACTATGAATCATCATTTTAAATAGTTACAAGCATACCTCATAAGCAAATACAATATTACAAACCCACAATGCCCAACCCAAACTCTACCATACAATTTGCCAAGCTAAATAAGTCACATACTAATTATTAAACCTTGTTTAACCTTGTTTACAAATAACTTGTTAGTTTTTCAAAAGGACCCTTTACATTCTATAATGTAACTTCTTATAAGGGCATTAATATTTTTAATCCCATCTATAACTAGGCTTCTTCCTAGGATTAATCATGTTGTTGGAAAAGCTTAAATGGATCTTAAGCAAAGCCTCACTCCCAAAACAACAACATCAATTTGGTCCCTCTCATTCTAATTAAAACTATGTTCTTAATTATGTCCCTAATCATTTGTTTAATCCAAGAAACCCCCCCTATATGCCTTAAACATGACTGGCTACAAAATACTTTAAAACACACATCTCTACCCTGTACTTTGTTGTTCCTTTATTATATGTATTTGTTTACACACAAATATTACTTCCTCAAAAAAGTTAATTAACCTCTAACTCTTCTTTACAAAAAATAAATATACTAGGTCCAGGAAATAATTTCTTCCTTTTAGCTCGTGTTTGGTTACCTTTTTTTTAGTGACATTGTTTTTGTTCTCTCTTTTTTGCACTAATTAAAGATTTTACATGTTTTAAGGCTTAATTTGGTATTTTTCTAAACCACTCTATAACACGCTATTCTCTTAGCAACACAAGAAAAGTTTCCGAGAATTTCGGCCTTATGGGTTGCTGATATGCTAATATGATGCATGTTAGCAACGAGCGCATAAATCAAATAAATCTCAATGCGACAACCACACAAATATAGATATCAAAAGTATGACAAAAAAAAAATACACACAGATATACGTGAAAATTTTTTTGCAGGAAAAAAAATATGGGCAAAAGAGGAGAGTTTCACTATATAGAAAAGACAGAATACAAAAGGTTTTTGACCGTACAATTACTTTGCTCGATCTCTCTCTAGGGCAAACAAAAAAGAAAAGTGGGTTTTTTCTTAGCGGCGCGAGCCCTCCGCTTCCACCACATACATCTATTTTTTCTTTCTCAAAATTTTACCAAATTTGTTGTCGCACCGCGAAACCATCGGCGAACCAGAAACTCAAAATCGAAGCGATTCTGATTTCGAGTCACATCTAACAATGCAGATCATAAGAAACTGTTTATAGAATAACATTTTCGACAATCTAAGTTCTACTTGGAACTACGTGAACCGTGAGTCTCCCGACTCAAATGGAACTTGGACTTGAACAATTTCGATTAGAAATTATGCTGAACTCAAAAGTCTTATTCTCTTTGACCCTGTTTGGTTCGGGTCCAAAGGGGGGAATAACCCCCTTTGTACCCAAACAAAAATTAGCGAGGGGGGCCCACCCCCCCCCAAAATTAGCGAGGGGGGGCCAGCCCTTGTGCACGCTTACCGACGCACCTCCTTCCTCCTCTTGCTTCCTCATCCTCTTCGCTCTTACTGCTCTTCCCCTATCTCCTCGTCGTCGCGGCGGACCTGCTTGCATCTCTACTGCCTAAGATCGGTTACCCGAACTCTGGTATTTGAGTTTCTTTGCTTCTCGCTGCGAGATGGTGTCCTTCCTCGACCATACGCTCCCCCTCCGCCTTCTTGAATCAACTCTCTTCCCCAGCCTCCCTTTTGCCCCGAAGTGAGTTTGTCGCACATCAATGTTCTATCGTGTTGCTTGCCTCTTGTTCTGGCATTCGGATCTGTCGATCCCTCCACAAGGATCGTCGTTTGATCTTCAGCGAAGTGGGTTTTACCCCTGGTTGCTTGCTTACCTTTTGTTTCGGCCTGCGGTTCTGTAGATATTGGCCCGATTTGTGTTTGTGGGGTGCTTCTTTGTCCAGTACTGCTGCGGCTTCATCTCCCCAACCCGTACTGTTTCGGCGTGCTTCTCTGTCTAGTACTGTTCCGGCTTGCCTATCTCACCTCCTCTGTTGCGGGGTGCTTTTCTGTCCGATACTGTTGCGGGTACATTCCCCCATCTGTCCTGCTGCGGAGTGCTTCTCTGTCCAGTACTGTTCTAACATGCCTTTGTTGTTTACCTCCTGTTGCGGCTTGCTCCTCTGTACTGTAGTGTTGCGGCTTTCCTCTCTCACTTTTCTGTTTCGACGTGCCTGTGTTGCTTGCCTCTTGTTACGGCTTACTCTTTTGTACTGTAGTGTTGCGGCTTCCCTCTCTCACCTTCCTGTTCCGGCGTGCCTGTTGTCACCTTCCTATTCCGACGTGCCTTGTTGCTTGCCTTCTGTTGCGGCTTGCTCCTCTGTATACTGTAGTCATATTAGTCATAATTTTATTATAATTTTTTTAAAAAAAAACTAAGAAGAAGGATATATTAGTCATTTTATATAAAATACTATTCTTGATATATTTCTCTTATTTTCCATTCCTTACTAAACACTATATATTTTCTTTATATCCGATATTAACCTAATACCTAATCAAACACAAACTTATAATAGTTCCTGCTTGTTTCAAAAATTATACTTATTTCCGAAACTACTAGTTCTCTCTTATACCCCAACTAAACGGAGTCTCTACGTTGTGGTTGCGAGTTCTTGTTCTTGGTTCAGGTCGTGCATATGCAAATAGTGTTAGCTCGAACATTAATATTTGTGAATTTTAAAGCAAGGAACTGAAAAGAGTAAGGAATCAGATTTAGCATTTGCTGGCAACTTGTGTGAAGAAGCAGCAGCTTCAGAATATAAAGCTGCTTTAGTTCACTAAACATTGGATCCCTTTATAGTCAATTTATATGCCAATTTCCTAGCTAAAGATGAGTATAAAGAGGCGTATCTTTTGGGTGAATATGATGATGGTGGGTGTCCACTTATATCACTAACCTTTTTTAGTTGTGAAAGTTTCATGCACCATATCAATGCATACATTTATGCGCAATTTCTTATGGGTTAGAAGAATGAAATAAACGCGTTTTCCCTTTTTTGAGAACCTATTTGGTTTACCTGCATCTTTTTCTAAAAAAGTTCTTAACCAATTTATCTAAAAAGTTAAACAATTTCTCTCTCGATCCTTATCAGTTATTTTAGCGGATATTAGATTATTTTGCGTTGATCAACTTGCGAAAATAAAAAGAACAAAAAATGATAAAAAAATTTAAGTATTTTACTTACTGTCGTCTTTCATCGTATATACTCTCAAAAGGACGAGAAAAAAAAAAAAAAAAAAAAAAAAAGCTAACAATTTGTTAATTATTAACCATGAAATATATAGAGTCTATAACTTTTAAGTTAAAAATATAGTTAAATACCCTAAATTAAAATTTTAAATTTAGATTTAAGAGACAATAATCTCCATTAATTAGAAGAGATATGGTGCTCGAACAGGGAACAGCAATGGAGAAGGGACCATGCAATCAAAGCTAAAATGTCCAAAATACCCATCACTCTCTTCTTCAATTTCAGGAGACAGCTCAAACTTGCCCTTGTATTTTAAGGAAAAAAATAATCATGTTGACCATGAATAATCATGTTGACCATGAAAAATTTGTCCTTTGTGCACCAATTTAAAATTTTGTAGAATATATCCACCAATTTGCAAATTGATAAATGACATAAAATTAGATCGAGAATATTTGTTTGGTAATTCGTATAAAAATTTATGAGTAAAAGTTAATTAGTTGGTGTATAATTACTACATAAATTATAAAAAAATGAGAAATTTATAAGTACGATCTAAAATGCGAGGTGCTAATAAATAAATTACAAATTACAATGTATAAATTTAACCTTCAAGTTGCGATTTTGAATTTAATTTTGTAACAGGTTGTTCCTCAAAATTGGACCTTACTCAATAATTTTTTTTTTTTTTAGAGTTTTTTATCTATAAATTGTTACAATTAAATATATCCAAGCTATATTTTGAGTACAAAATTTGTAATCAACCCAAAGTTTTTTATTTCTTAAATCCAAAGAAATTGGGATTGGCCCCATCAATTGTGGGGCACTTAGTTGATGAAGTGGTGCCAAATTATTGTAGTGTTAGCTAAACAAATCCACGAGGGGAAAGAGTGGGCCCCAACCATGTGATCTTATTAGAAGGTGCCCTGAGGGCATTTTTGGAAATTGGAACCACTTCTCACTGGTGTGAGGTGGATCTTATGACCATATGAAGCCAAAGTGATGGGGACTTCACAACCAAAAGAAGTGTGCAGTACTCACACCCATAAATCACAAGAAAGGAAAAAAAAAAAATATAAATAAAAAATGTTTTATGCTCATATATAATTTTTTATGGTATTTTTGCATAAGAATTTTTACAAATATGAAAAATTACTCAATTGTGTGCCTCTTCATAAAACTTACTTATCATTTGTATGCGTGATCATGAATATTAGTTCCGGCAAAATTCAGAATTATACGTGAAAAATACTTTTGCATGGCTAGTACGTATGACTCTAATTAAAGTTATATATATACATACGTATAATTTAGTGTATTTATAAGCAGATTATATATACAGAATATTATTTATGATATTGTGCATGATTTTCACCTACTTATTAACAAACCATTATTGAGACACTAATATTTTATAAACAGGAAAAAGAAAAAAAAAAAGTAAGCAGTGAGAAATTAAGATGTGAAATTAAGAGCTAAAGTGTTTATGTATTTGATTGCTTTGCTTTCAGTTCGCGCGCGCGCGCGCACACACACACACACATATATATATATATATATATATAGTTTTCTACTACGTGCCTCTTGTAATAATAAGGATCTAAGTTTGTTGTATCCATGATTAATTACACCAACACAAAATGTTTAGTTACTTAATTTGGTAGTGAAGTACACTAGCAGGAGATTATAGGAAGGGAGAGGGACATAGAAAGTTTACTTATTCACTTATTATTACTCTATATTGTGAATACAAACATATATAAAATTCTACTGGGGCTCGTTAACAATAGAAGTTTGAGCCATGCATGAGTACGAGCGACAGTACCACGTACTACTTGTTCCCTCTTGAATTTGAATATGAAAGAGTCACACGATGTAACAATTAATGCTTGCTTTAGCGCTTTCACAAGTCTCAATCATGAAACTATCTTTTGGTAAGAGCAAGGAGCCTGCGTGCAACTTGTCATCTCTCATTCGAACGTACGAGTGGCTCCGACACTGTTACTATATATTTAATCCACAAATTTAAGTATGATAAAAAAGGCCTGTTGAATAATAGTTACAAGACCATATATATATATATATATATATATTATATGTACGTCTTATTTTTCTGGCTCAGATATAAATTATGTGTCGTTTGATGGTAACATTTACGTTTTGTTTTACTTGTTTTACATGTTTGAGTGAAAAATCTGATATTAATTTTCAGTAAAGAATACAATTCAGTAATATCATTACTGCCTGGAACATATCATGTTCGAGTTATAGAACATGCCAAACGAATACATGTGTAGAATTTATATATAGTAAATTGCTATATATTTTTTTCTCCCTTTCTAGCTTACCAAATTATCCTTGATCTTATTTTATTAATCTGATAAACTAGCTAGTACGTATTAGGATTTAATTGCTCTCCAGTGATCCAAATGGTATATTAAAGACAAACCTTTGAGACTTTTTCATCCGTGCATGCATGATGGGATCTTTTACTAACCTTAAAAAAAGGGGGGATATATATAAGATCATTTTAGCCATTTTGTTGATGAAGTATGATAGTTGGAGATTAGGGGGAGGGAGGGAGCAAGAAAAATTAGAAAATTGCTCTTTTCATATTGTGTGTATATATATATATATCAATTTTATAGAGACTCTATCTATTTGGTCCGCGGATTATATATAATTTGCTTTGCCACTAATAGAAATCTGAGCCATAAAAATAGTAAATTTTTTCGGTACAAACGATAACACTTAAATTGGCCTCTTGAATTAATTTGAATATAAGAGAGTAATCATACAACATAATATTTGTACACAAATCTAACTAATAAAGACTATTTTTCAATAAAAATGACAGGACAACATATGTACAATTCGCCTTCTGATCTTATTCGAATATGAGAGCGCTACTAAACCCAC
>CM055079.1:16375631-16453131 GCA_029204045.2 Tillandsia leiboldiana | reverse complement strand
GAACAAGTAATACGGCCATAACTTGTTCTAGGTTTCGAATTCCTACTTGATAATTACAGTATAGGATTTTAGCTTTTAGGTATTTTGAAGTCTAATAAATCCGCTTTTTTTTAGTATATGAGGTGATTTATCATATCATATCGCTCTTTGATTGTCGTAGCCGGACATGCATTTAATCATAATAAGTTGTTCCCGGCTATTTTTTGGTTTCTTCTGCTTTATCACACTAGTATATTATCCTTTCATATTTGCAATGATTTTCAGGAAACAGCAAGGGCAAATTCAAGCAGAAATTTCATAATTATCCCGGCCAAAGACCTATTAGACCCAATAAATCAAGCCCGATGGGTTCGAGATTCCCAGCACACCAGCTCAGCAATGGCCTGTACGTCTCAGGCCGGCCTGAGCAGCCCAAGGAGAAGGCTCCTACAATGAGCTCCACCGCCATGCCCTACACTGGCGGAGACATCAAGAAATCTGGCGAGCTTGGAAAAATGTTCGATCTTCATGTGGAGAAGTCCCGCAAATCTGGGCCTCTCGCTAATGCTTCTTCAAGAAATTCATCCGGACCTATTCCACCTGCAGCCTCTCGGTCCAGCTATTCTGGCTCTCTCTCATCCTCAGTTCCTGGCACCGGTGGCTCAAACCGACAGAAATCCAATTCCGGACCGCTTAACAAGCATGGGGAGCCTGTTAAGAAGTCATCGGGACCGCAATCCGGAGGAGTAACCCCAATGGCCCGCCAGAACTCCGGCCCGCTCACGCCAGTGCTCCCTACTACCGGACTCATCACTTCCGGCCCTATTTCCTCCGGTCCACTGAACTCATCTGGGGCCCCTCGAAAAGTATCTGGGCCATTGGATTCGACTGGGTCAATGAAGCTGCATAGCACTACCTCCTTTGCGCATAATCAGGCCGTCACTAATCTCAGCCATCTGGAAGATGGTTACTCATTCAAGGGGAGCTTTCCAAAGCCAATGCTCTACGCTATTATTCTACTGTTTGTAATGGGATTCATTGCGGGTGGCTTCATCCTGGGTGCTGTTCACAACGCCATTCTTCTTATTGTCGTCGTGGTTATCTTTGCTGCTGTTGCTGCACTTTTCATCTATAATATTTGCTCGGGAATAAGAGCAATTGTAGGATTTATCGGCCATTACCCTGATGCTGAGCTTAGAACTGCAAAGGACGGGCAGTATGTAAAAGTTTCTGGGGTAAGTGATCAGTATAAACATTTATTTTCTTTCAAGATATTACTTTATATACCAGGTCTTTCTAATTTCTTCATATGCTATATTATTCACTATGTTCGAGACTATTTTCACGTAGGTTGTTACATGCGGAAATGTTCCCCTCGAATCATCATTTCAAAAGGTACCTAGGTGTGTGTACACGTCCACTAGCCTATATGAGTACAGGGGTTGGGACTCAAAGGCCGCCAATACTCAGCATCGCCGCTTTACTTGGGGACTAAGGTCAATGGAGGTGAGCTCTCTCTCTCTTCTACCAGAATTGTATATCACAAGTGATACGAGGAGCAGTTAAATCACTAAAGTAATTAAATGGCTGAACTAAACATTCCTATACCTGGCTACCGAGCCTTGTCTTGGTGCAAGAAATATTCTAATGCTATTGTCAATATGACCACGATCTTGACTTTTGTATCATCAACTTTCGAACTTTGGCAGCGCCATGTGGTTGACTTTTACATCTCCGACTTCCAATCTGGCTTGCGAGCTTTGGTGAAGACAGGCTATGGTGCTAGAGTGACACCATATGTTGATGAATCTGTTGTTGTCGACATCAACTCCGACAACAAGGACATGTCTCCTGAATTTCTTCGGTGGCTGCGAGAGAGAAACCTTTCTAGTGATGATCGGATAATGCGCCTGAAAGAAGGGTAACACGAGCTCTGATTCTAGAATCCCATGAACTTCTGTCTAGGGTGCAAAGTTATCTGTTTGCATATATACCCTAGTAAATCTGAATTTTTGCATTCTCTCCCCAAAAGTGCTGTCTCTTCTAAGAATACCTAGTCTTAAGTTAGATCTCTACGACAAAAGATCTTTTACAGAGGGGCATTTTCAGAAGTATATGAGTAAGAGCATATATGAAAATTCAGTGCAGGCATAAATATGTAAATAAATTAGTTCGGAGGGGCATCTACTATTTGTCCGGTAGACAGGGTAGCATTTCCTGAGCTATAACAGCTACACGATAAAACCCTTTCTTGTTACTTGTTAGATATTCCCCGTCCCTTGAAGCTGTACTTCTCAAGGAATAACTGTTTGATAAGAGCTACTAACAATGCTTTTTCGCTTGCAGGTATGTCAAAGAGGGAAGCACTGTTAGTGTGATGGGTGTCGTCCAGAGGAACGAAAATGTTTTAATGATAGTCCCTCCGTCTGATCCTTTCTCCACTGGTTGTCAGTGGGCCAAATGCATACTTCCGGCGAGCCTCGATGGGATCGTCTTGAGATGTGAAGACACCTCGAAGATCGATGTCATACCCGTGTAGCGGATATCGCACTCAGCATTGGAGTTAGATATATGTGTGGAAATGATGGTGGTGGTTTTATGATCTAGTATAAGATCCAGTTGGTTTGGTGATTGTATAGTCTTCTTATGTAATTTCCCCCCCCTTTTTTTTTCGTTTATTTTAAGCTTGGGTACTTTTGTAACATGGGTGGTGGCCTTCATCGGTTATAGCGGAGGGAATTATGTGGTGGTCGAAAGGAACATCAGTGGAATTAACTGTTTCTGTTTAGAAAATATTTTGGTGTTATTTTGATTGAAGTTTGGTTTGTTGGGATGCTTTTCGTGATGATTACATCTTTGTTGATGTTGCTTGATTGCTTTCGTATTTCGTCAAAGTTAATTTTGGTGGTCCATTACGCTATCGCATCATCGAATAACTGCAAATTAGCACAAAACATTGCGCAAGTTTCTTTATTTTAAAGAGTCTTGCATTTAGTGAGATGCTTTCAGGTGTTTGATATCAAATCCTGATAAGAGCAAGCTACTTTTTGAAGGGCATTAGCCGCAAACCATTGACGACGACGGGGTCCAAATGAATGTCTTAATCATTTGCTGCAACCATTTATCAGCCCTGGAGATCTGCTGTGTTTGATGTATCAATAATGTTCTTGGTAGATTGGCATGGATTTTGCAAAAAGAACCACTTTGCTGCAGCTTTTTTTTAAATATATATATATATATTTTTACCATTTTTGAAAAGTTCCGACAATGGTTCATGAACAGTGCCATATGGGAAAATGATATGACAATGGCTTGTTAACCCCATGGTCCCCCATTCTATGCACGAGGGTGCACATGCAACTAGATATAAGTAAACGAAAAAAAACAAACAAGAAAAAGAAGCGTAAAACCAAATTCAAATCATCTCCCATGCTCTATAATGCAGGAATGAATTCAAGTTCATCGGTTGAATCTGGATGGGACCATCTAGCAAAGCTAACTTAATATATCCCAGAAAAATTGAACTGGTCCCTAGTCGTGTAATCCTTAACTTGGACGTTAATAATCTCTAATGAGAAGTTTAGAAGCTTTTTTGCGTGAGAAAATTATAATAAGAGAGTTATTAGTATTATTATTATTATTATTATTATTTTTCAAACAGCTATGCTCGAACAGAATCAACGAATGCTGACACGATCACATGTGTTTGCGAGGAAGTTAATTGAATGGCTCGTGTTAGTTGTTTGTCTCTATGGATCATTACCACAACTGCAAAATCGGATCATCATTCATCGATCGGTCCCGGGTGCTATCGCAGAAATCGTTCCAAATTTAAGTGAATTAATATGGGAAGCAAGAATGGTCCTCACAAGCAGCAGCAGCAGCAGCAGCAGCAGATGCAGGTTGATATTGATGAATAACAGACACATTGAATGCAAATCCAAGGAAAAGAAAAAAGGAATGTCTTTCTCTGCCACACCAACTGGATAGAATTTGTCGCCCACTTTACTTAATAATTTTTTTTTTTTTTTTTTTTTTTTGAGAACAAAATAATATGCTACCGTTTCATTCATTTGGTGGATGAACTTATTAGCTACAAATTGAGACAACTAGGTCTCGACCCGCCTTAGCGAAACAGAAAAAAAAAAAAAAAAAAACAACTAATCAGGAGGTGCAGAAAGAGTTTCAGGTGCTCATATACGACTTGATCTTCGACGGCTCGACGCCTGCTTTTTCATTTTGAATATTCTTCTGTTCCTTTTCAGTCATATGATCCACTAGGTGGTGTCAATAAGCTGATTTTTTTTTTGCATTTCTTTCGTTTTCACTATTTTATTTAGACAAGAGTTATTATTTCCTAAGTAATATCCCACAAATTCATGTGAATTTCTCTCTCTCTCTTTTTTTTTTTCTTTTTTTTTTTCTCCAAAGAATTCTATACGAAGTTGTATTATGGGCCCAGGCCAAAAGGCATAAGTGGGCTGGGCTGTGAGCACAATCTCAAATGAACCCGCTAATTCAATTTTACCAAACACGGGTTACATTCACAGACCCGCGAACCCGAATCACCGTCTCCGTCTCCTTCCTCTCCACGCTCCACGCCACCGCCAGTTTCAAACCCCCGTTCCCCGTTGCAGAGAGAGAGAGAGAGAGAGAGAGGGGGAGAGAGAAGGGGGGGTTTGAGGGATCGAGGGAGCGAGAACGATGACGGATGCGACGGTGAGGTTCGGTCTGCTGGTGAGCATGTTCCAGGCGATGCTCCGGGACCGGTCGGCGGCGAAGAAGCGGCGGCGGCTGAGGACGTTCCTGGAGAGGGTCTACACGGGGCGGGACTACTTCAGCGCGATGCGCCTCGCGCTCCCTGCCCTCGACCGGGAGCGCGGCTCCTACGGCCTCAAGGAGTCGGCGCTCGCCGCCGCCCTCGTCGACGCGCTCGGCCTCGCCAGGGACTCCCCCGACGCCCTCCGCCTCGTCAACTGGCGCCGCGGCGGCGCCTCCCGCGTCGGGGCCAACGCCGGCAACTTCGCCCTCGTCGCCGCCGAGGTCGACGACTACCCTTACTCTTTTCCGCTCTTTCATTAATCCAATTCGGTCAATGCACCAACTAGTTTTTGCCCATTTATAATGATCTCGATGCTGCGATTTGGTTTCTGTACTTTGATTTTCATTTCTAGTTAAATACTTTAGTTGCTGAACTTTTTTTCGCCACCATCGGAAAAAAAGAAGTAATTTATATTGTGAAATGATAAGCTTTAGAAATATGAGTTCATTTTATACACAAAGGAGGCTAAAATGGTTTCTGGATAAGAAAAACTAGATTTTTTTTTTTTTGACAATTAGAGACTGAAGTACGGCCTACACAAATTTAGAGACTAAATTTGTATGGTTATCCAATGTACTCGTATAATCTGAGTTTATTTATGTTAGGATCTATCGTAAACACTTGAGCTGAGACACGTGCGAGAGTGCTTTGCAGTAACTTAAGCTTTAGTTTTTGTTTCACATTGCTCTCCTTGGCGAATGGATTAGGCGTGAAAATAACCTTTCAGTCCTTTCTTTTCTAGTAAATTTTCATGCATGACCTCGGTGACAATGGGCATTTGATGTGCTTTTAAATTCAAATGTAGAATCTTGTTGATCGGTAACACCATTCTTGTGTTAGTTAGATTTAGCTCTTCGGTGGTGTAAATGTGTGTGCTTTTACATGTCACCAGGTTCTACAACGTAGACAGGGGATGGCTTCAGGTGGACTAACAATCAAAGAGCTGAATGATGCACTTGACCAGCTGGCTGCAAGAGAAAACAGGTGAAACATATTATGAATGGTTGATTATCGTTTGCCTAAAGTTGCAGTAATTACACAATGCACGGATTTTTCTGCACGTCTTATGCTAGAATAAACAAGGTTTTGCTGAGAATTTTGTCATTCTTTTCTTTCAATCTAAGGATTATTTAAACATTTGAAACCATGGTATTGAACATTCTCTTTTCTTTCCTCCCTTTTCTTGATCTTAACAGGGCTGAGAAGGCCTCTATTCTTTCTGGTCTTATTAAGAAGACAAATGCCCTGGAAATGAAGTGGATTCTTATGATCATTCTCAAAGGTCCTTTCATAACATTCCAATCATATTTTATTTTTCTAATTTCTATTTTAATTGTTTGGTTTTGCTTTTCAGCTCTAGTAAAATTGGTCTATCTTTTTCTCATAGATCTAAAGTTGGGAATCAGTGAGAAGAGCATATTTCATGAATTCCATCCTGATGCTGAAGAATTGTTTAATGTCACCTGCGACCTGAAATTGGTTTGTGACAAGCTGAGAGATCGGAATCAAAGGCATAAGCGGCAGGTAGTTTCTGGCTTTAATGATGCTTACCTGAAGAATTTAGATTTGGGCATCCCCTGACTTGGTAAATAGTGATTATCGTAGAGAACATTGCACTATCTATTTGATGGGATCAAGTGTGTCACTCGTTTTAGATTTCGGCATCTGACAATTTATTCTTGGACCTCTTCATGTCTTTTACTCTGTACATCTTAAAGCCAGGTTTTCACTAATTCTGTTATGCGGCCAGGATATAGAAGTGGGGAAACCTGTCAGGCCTCAGCTAGCCATGAGGATCAGTGATGCTTCTGCTGCGTGGAAGAAGGCAAATTTCTTCTCTAGCCTCTCACAGTCTTGTATTTTCGAAAATTTTTACATTTAGGATGCCATTTTGTTCTTTCTAAATTTAAATCGTTCTTTAATCATGCATCTTGTCATCATTTTGGAAATTTGATTCATATTTTCATTAGCTCATTAATCTGTAGTTGCATTTTAGGAATAATAATATTGTTTGGAATCACTGGCCTCCTTGACTAGTAGATACTGATTTAACCTTATTGTCGCTGTTGCTGATTTCTCGATACTGGACTTGTTTGCACCATCTAGCTTCATGGCAAGAATGTGGTTGTCGAATGCAAATTTGATGGCGATCGAATTCAAATTCACAAGAATGGCGAGGAGATTCACTTTTTCTCACGGTAATATTGTTTATTAGTTTTGTGTCTAAATCTTTACTATTTTCTTTCCTTGTATGAATTACGCATCTGTTTCCATGTACCAGGAACTTTCTAGATCATCCTGAATATGCACCTGGCATGTCGAAGATAATCATGCAAAACATCCTGGTTGACAGGTATAACTGTTTGAATCATGTCCTGAAAATGCACTTTGCTGGGTTAACATTCAGTTGTTTCATGACTAATTTGTGCTATTGCAAAGAAGATTTTGGTTAAGCATGTACCAATTTTTTTGTCAATATATCTGCATAAGTGAATCAGCAAAAATTGTAAACATGATCATAGATATTTTGATGGTTCTTAAATGTGGAATCGCAAAAGGCGCAATAAAATTTAACTTACACTATTACATAAAATTAGTTATCAATGAATTGGACCATCGGCATTTTCGGAAACCTACCCTTTTTTTTTTCTAAGCCTGCTTTAGGTTGTGGAGAGTATTACTTTCACATAGGAGATTTAAGAATATTGAAGCCAGAGTTCATACTCCAATTATTTGTGAATATGTCTACATGCTTTGTCTATTAAGATTTTAATTTTGCTGGTATAAAGTCCAAGTTCATTCAAATTTGTGTGTCACACAAATTGATGCTGTATAGGTGTATATTGGATGGTGAAATGCTTGTCTGGGACACGTCGACCAATCGTTTCGCAGAATTCGGTTCTAACCAGGAAATAGGTTATTTGATATCTAACTGAAGTGCTCATTATTATTATTTTTGTAGATAACTCTTCTTGTGATAGCAAGAATTTAATTTTCCTTGGCAGCAAAGGCAGCAAGGGAAGGAATGGAGAGCGACCGCCAGGTTCTTAGCTGCAAATTATGTGCTTTGTAACTTTGTAATGGTATCAATTTGATCAACAGTTTCATCTAACTTTGAGTTTCTCATTTATTCTCGCAGTTATGCTGTATCCTTTTCTGATTTGCTCAAGCTCTTCTGCCTCAATCTAGACAATCGGTAAGGAATAGTTATTTAGTGCGGCAAGCTTTAAAAGAATTTTTCGGATTAGGAAGTTCTGTTTTGGATACATGGTATAAAATTATGGTGCCTTTCTTGGGTGCTCTGATATGTTGGTTTTATATCCAACTTGTTTTTCTGCCGCACATGTCATAATTTACTTTTTGATGTTTGTTTCTTATTCCATTGATTTGATGATTTCTTTGCATGACAAAAACTTTGAAGATCTCATCAATTTCCTTTTACGTTTAATCTGTCGTAAGAGTGTTTCTTTCTCTAAGCTACAGTTTAGTTTTTCTATGGCCATTTTGTTTAGCTTGACATGGATAAACAAAGATATTGCTTTTGATATTCTTTATGCTGGAGACACTAGCGTTATTCATCAGAGCTTGGCAGAACGGCAAGAACTCCTTCGGAAAGTTGTCAAGCCTTTGAAGGGTCAGCTTGAGATTTTGATTCCTAATGGGGGTCTTAACAACCATCGTTCGCCAGGTGAGTGATAGAAAGAGATATTGATGATCAGAGGATTTAATGCCATGCCCATGTTTGAGTCAAAAGATTTACAGTCAATTGAGATCTCACCGATTGAATTTGTGTTGTGCTCAGAGTTCTGCTGTGTTATTGACATTGATATTTTGATCCCAGGTGAACCGTGCTGGTCCATTGTTGCACGTAATGTGGAAGACGTGGAGAGGTTCTTCAAAGAAACCATCGAGAATAGGTTCGAAAGCTCATTATGCTTGTCTTCGTCTTCAATGATTCCACTTTATCTTAGCAACTAATGAATTGTCAGTATAATATGTTCCTTCAACTTGCTTATGCCAAATTTGGGGTTATGTTAGGTCGGGGGGATTCACTGGGATGCACAACAACTGATATTGATTAGCCTTATGTTTCCCTTGAAAAGAGTTTTGGGTGGAACAGAGTATTGAGGGTCTTAGCAAATAACTGTTTCTTTCTTCCGCTTATGCTTTCCGATTGACTTCATAAGGCTCTTACGGTCTTTCTGTGTGTGTATCTTTTTCAGGCTAATTTCTCAAGTTAAATGCTAGTTGCAATCTTAGTTCAACTTAGATTCATCCCTTTTTTTCTTTTTTCTTTTTTAAAATTATTCTTTAGGGATGAGGGAATCATATTGAAGGATCTTGATTCCAAATGGGAGCCCGGCGACCGCAGAGGAAAATGGCTGAAGCTGAAACCTGATTATATACATGCTGGTTCTGATCTTGATGTTCTTATTATAGGTTAGTTTCTTTCTTTCCCTGTTTTACTTCCACTTCTTTTGTCTTAAGTCACTTTAGCGGCTCACCTTTGTCAGGAGGATATTTTGGATCTGGCCATCATGGAGGAGAGGTGAGACCACATGTTTTATCAAGTTATTTCTTCCTTTTTAGGGGTATGTTTGGCTTGGTGAAGCTTCTGTAGGAGTATTGTTTGAAGACTTCCAAAACTAGAAATAATGTTACTGTTCTAAAGAAAATGAATATTTTTTAAATCCTTTTAGCTGAGAACTTTGTTTTTAGCTAATCAAGTAGGTTGTTGTCATTGTATCATCTTATCTCATTTTTTTTTCCTATTTTTTATCCCAGCTTTTCCTCTAGAACTGCTCGTGAATATGAGTCTTTTTTTTCCAACTGATCACAGGTAGCTCAGTTCTTAGTGGGTCTTGCAGAGCGCTCAGATTCTAGTAGTTTTCCGAAAAGGTGTGTTTACCATATCCTTTCTTTCTATTAATCTACTCGGATTTGTGTCTGTTTTCATGTTTTAATTAGCTTTTCCCCAGTTTATATCATTGGTCTTCTCGTATTTTTGGATTGTTTCAATTCTGTAGTGAGAGCTGATCCCAGCCAATTTTATTGTCTCATATGGGTTTAAAGTCCGTGAATATTCACAAATTCTTATTGTGCTGTGGTCGTTTACTGTGATATTGTCAAACGTTGTTATTTAATATAGATCTTTTCTAACTCTTTTTTCTTTTTGCGCATAGATTTGTTTCGTTTTGTCGAGTTGGTACCGGCCTTTCCAACGAGGAGCTCGATGCTCTTATTTCCAAATTGAAACCCTATTTCAGGTAGTCACTTTTCTTGTGCTATAATTTCAATATTCATTCCTTTGGATCTTTTAAATGGTTTGCTTAACAGTGTTTTTGTTCCTAGAACCATGTTTATATGCTGATCTAATGTATCAGGCATGTTTGAGTGAAAGCTTGTAGTACTCTTTACTGATGCACTTTTGTGTAGTCCGTGGTAGTTTAATATGCAGGTCTTTGTTAGTGCTATTGCAATCTTAGTCTTCTTTATGCAGGAAGAACGACAACCCAAGAAAAGCACCACGTTTTTATGAAGTGACAAATAATGCAAAGGAGAGGCCAGATGTTTGGATTGAAAGCCCTGATAAGTTAGCATTATTTCTATCTTTTTTCATCAATTCTTCTCAAGAGCTCCTAATATTTAACAAGTTTCTTTTTCCAACTTCAGGTCAGTTATAGTATCTATTACCAGCGACATCCGAACTATCAAGTCTGAGGTAATGTTTCTGCTTTTAATGAGCATAATATCTGCTAAAAATATTCTTTGACACCATCAGTAGAGTTATAGTTTGTGACAAACTTTTTCTTTTGCAATATCCAAGCTTCTTATGCATTTCTCCCTAAACTATAGCATTGTGTGAGTTGTTCTTGACAGTGGATTTTATTTTTCAAAGGTATTTGCTGCACCATACAGTTTGAGATTTCCCCGTATTCACCGTGTACGTTATGATAAGCCATGGCATGAGTGCCTCAATGTGCAGGGTAATTTTTTTTTTTGTATTTATTAATTCTGAAAACTTTTGAAGAAAAACTTTAGTTTTCGGCAAACATGTATATATCTTTTACTGGTCTACCTGGTCAGTGACACTTTTTTCCCCCCTAATGAGTTCAGCATTTGTGGACTTGGTACATTCAAGTAATGGTAACACGCACCAGGGACCAAATGATGAAACTTTGCAAAACCATGAGCCCAAGCGAGTAAGATCGACACAGAAGAGAGACAGGAAGCAAGTGTCAGTTATCCCTTCGCATTTTGTGCAGACTGACATTTCTAATGTTAAGGGGGAGACCAAAATATTTGCAAATATGTTGTTTTGTATCCTCTTTCTTCTTTGCCGCTTTCTTTCCTTTTTTTATCCCTATGTCATTTGAGTTGAATAAATGGCTGAAATTGTCAGTGAGAAAAATTTCGAATTGCCAGTTCCTAGATTTCTATATGAGAAAGGGCCTCTTCCTTGACTGATTCAGATTTTGTTAACATTCCTCCATCATATTCTTTGGATTTTTTTCACAAATTGGTGGTCAAGAACGGAGGAAATTTCTCAATGAATCTCAATGACTCAGTTACTCACAGCATAGCGGCTGAGAAAAAGGGTACTTTTTGGTTCATAATGAAAAGACACTATATATAAACAAGCAATGCTACTCATACACCCCATTTGGAGTGTATTATGTTCACCCCTCCTTTGGATAGATGGGTGTAAGATGTACACTCTTTTTAGGGGTGTACAAGTAGTATTTTCCATATATATATATATATATATATATATATATATATATATGTGTGTGTGTGTGTGTGTGTTTCATCTAGTATGCATATATACACTCATAAAAATCTGAATTTTGATATATACCCCTTGAATACGCAGTTTCTTTCAAAAATATCCTCAAGTTGAGTCATCCAATTCAGGGGGTCAAGTAGTTTCTGTATTAGAGAAGTTTTTTGAAGAACGGTATTTTGTATCTATAGTTCTATACTGATTTATATTTAGTCTTGAATAGCATGACACCAAAAGTCAGATTTTGTAGGGGTAAATATTTAAATGGATAATACACGCGCACACACACACACACATATCTATAAAAAATATCAAGTATGTTTAGCTGACAGTAGCTTTAAAATGTTGACAGGAATCAAGTATCAAGCTGCCGTTCGTCATGGAGATATCATACACTATTCGTGGATATTGGATTGTTGCAATCAAAAGCATCTTTTGCTATTGCAACCCAAGTTTGCTTCAGTCTTTATTCTCCTTGCATTACTAGCATTTGGTTATTGTGGTGTGTGTAAAAACTCTGATATATATATATATATATTTTTCCCGGTTCTCAAGGTACTTCCTCTCTCTTGCTGATGCTTCAAAGCGGAAGTTCCATGAAGAAATTGATGCATTCTCCGACTACTATTACTGGGACATTGATATTATAGACCTCAAACAGGTGTGCTCGAGTACCTTGTTATTGGTTGATTTCACATGTTAGTGCCCTAGAATAAGGATAATTTGTTGACGACTTGAAAGTAAGAGGACTATCGCTTTATGCTACCCTTTTTTTTTTTTGAGAAGGGCTTATGTATAGTAATACAATTTCTTTTTAATTATCTGTTATCCAGATGTTCAGTAACATGGATGTAGTGAAAAATATTGAGAACATACAACACTATAAGAAGAAGTACTGTCCGGAAGAAAATTTCTGCTTCTTTCAGGGATGTTATATCTACTTTTACAAAGCAGTGCCCCTAATGTTAGTCTCACTTCACCCTCATTTCATTTTCTTTTTTTAGTGGGTAATTTTGAATATATGAAGAGTGGTCCTTTGTCTTATTTGAAGAAATCCTGATTACAATACAATATCGGATCTTGCACTGAAGAGGATGAAACTCGATGTAACCATGCATGGCGGTGAAGTCTGCAGCAGCCTTGGTTCTGCCACCCATTTGGTTGTTTTTTCTACTCTGGAAGCCCTTAATTTTGATGAAATATATAAGAGGTAACATTTTTTTTTCCTTTTTCCAACTATGCAGTATTCACCTTAAAAATAATGTGAATTTTTAGAAGGTGAAAACATCTTTTGTCTATGGTGATTGATAAGCATATAGATCCTTTAGTTTTATCTTGTTCTCATCTCATTGTTACTATTATAGCTATGTTGCTTGCTTTTGCAGTTTTCCACCTGCTGAAAGGCGCAATCTACATAAGAAAAGGTTACATGTTGTGAAAAGTAAGTGGTTGGAAGATTCCGTTGAGAACAGCAAGAAGTTACCAGAAGATGCTTACAATCTGAAACCAGATTCATTAGAAGAACTAGAGATTGAGAAAAGGTAAAACATAAACATGAACGATACGACTTGCTAATCCCCGCTTTTCTTCTACTCTAGTTGCTTTTTAAATGCCTTTGCTTATTATGATGGCTATTTTCATATCTAGATGGTTACTGCTTTTCTTAATTTTGTGAGAACTTTTCATCCTTTTCTTCCCTTTCTTCCCTTCAGCAATAACGAACTCGAGCCTCCTATCAGAACAAGTGACCAGAGAGATCAGAAAGTTCCAAGATTGATTAATATAGGTGAAATGAGAAAAAGAGGCCGAACAGCGCATACTAGATCGAGAAATGTCAGATCTGCCCCTAGACCAACTCGAAGAACACGAGCAAGGATCGGCAATCGACCGGCGAAAATAGATCAAGACGAGTCTGAGAAGAGTGATTCCTCGAATAATTTTGGTCAAAGAGAAGTTTTTGAATCAGGAGATGAGGATAACAAAAATGAAGAAGAACCACTTGTAGGTGCTCAATTTGTAAAATTCAAAGGTAAGTCTAAAGATGCCGATGTAGTCATCTCTAATGAACACCCTAACCCAACCGACCCTAGCAACTCAAAAGATAAAAGTGAAGAAATATTTGGCACAAATGGTCGATCCGCTGCGGAAATAGCTACAAAAGGAAAAGGTGAAAAGTTGGAACAAATGGTCGATCCGCTGCAGGCAATGCTGCTTGATATGATACCGAGCCTTAGCCAGAGAAAAGCGGAGGAGCTAGCTGGGACTTCTGTTTCGGAGGTCGAGAAACCTGCGACCGATTCCAATTCTAGTAACAACTCGGTGAAGAAAAAAGTCAGCTATAAAGATGTGGCAGGTCAACTTCTGAAAGATTGGTGACAAAATTCAACAACTTTGTTTTAGGTTGCGCACAAAATACTGTACATGTGAAGCAAAACTTGTAGATAAATCTACTCGTAACATAGTTTACACTATGGACGGGTTTGTTTTGTTGCGGCCCTTCATTCATTGCTTTTATAGAAAATGCTTATGTTTAAGAATGTGTTCAGCTTAATTTTGTTGCATTTTATGCATAAAAATTCTTGTATCCTGGTATGGTTGATACTTGTTATATATCTGTGCACCAAAAAAGTGGCCTCTTCATGCAAGGGTTTACTTTTTCACACTTAATTGTATCACACTTTGGCAGAATTGTCTAAGCCCTTGGATGGGTTGAGTGCAAGAATTACACCAATTTTTTTTGAGTTTACAAGTAGCATTTCTCTAAAAGCAACCCTTCATGAAAACCTATTAAGGATTAGTCCATCATAAAACTGTTTTACTAGTCAAGCAAGCACACTAAAAAAAAATGATAGATGGAAAATTACACATGAAATATCTGTTTCTTTCCTGTTTGATCACCAACCATACTTGGCCTGTGTCTCTGCCTTGGTTAGAAAGCCACGAGCACGTCGCTCGGAAAGTTCCATCTCCTTCTGCCTCATGTCGAAGTACAAGGAACCGATCTGATGCTTTCGTTTCTGCAGCTTCGAGGGCTTTCCCTTGGCAGAAGAAACCGGCTGTTGCATTAAACTTGTAAGTAAGATTAGGAGAAACTAAATATATTTCATCATATGAAGGAAAGGGAAAAAACAAATTAGTCGAACCAATCTATTGCAACTGAACACTACTAGACCAAAATGATATCATGCTAGGACAGGTAACTCGCGTTTGGATTTAAAACCAGGTTGAGTTTGAGATTTTAAACTTTTCTAAGTCCAGGCTTGAACATATCATGATTCTTGGCCAATAATCATGCAATGCAAGCATGCAAGCCCCCGGAGGAGCCTTCTGCTCATCCATTTTGGGTGGTATGGTCCGCGAGTCCACCATGTAAATCTCTCAAACAGAATAAAAGGATTCATGCCAAGAAATTTTAGAGAGCTTACAAAACTAAGATGACAAATCCCACCTCCTGAGGTTGCTTCATAGAAAAAAAAAGGTGTGTAGAACAAGCCAAGCACATTTCTCAGATAATAACCTAGTCATATTATGGTCTGCGGTTCCGAGTACCTTCCATTCAACAACATTTTAGCCCATTCTTAAAAAAGCAGAAAATCTTCAATCATTTAATACAAACATAAAACAAACCAAACAAATTTACTCAATTTCGACCCACATTGGCGTAAATGTAAGCCATTATTGCAAACTAATGTAGACATCATTAGTCGATTATATTATAATAGTTCGATCAATTTTAGACAACTTCCTAGTTATAGGTTGTTCAAAGTGCAGTAAACCCTTATCACCCAATCTGACCAATATCCCTACAATCGGAACCCAAATGGGGTCACCTATAGATCCCACCGACAACAGTGAATCAAACTGGGTTTCATTCGCTTTCTTCAAACACAGGTTTAAGATCAATTTGAACTAGATAAATTTAGACCACTCAATCTCGACTAGAATCATGCTTAAAACAATTTGAACAGCCAAACAGTACAGGAAAAGAATTATAGAATTTGGACACAATCGTAACCTTCAGCATCTTGGCATGAAGTGGATTCTCGCAAGGCTTATAAGTGTGACTACAAAATTCAAAAGTTCACAAACTTCATCAGACAACAGATGACATATACGCACAATACATGAATGTGATTGTTTTTTTTCTCTTCATTATTATTACAAACTAGTTAAACTTACATCACTCCTGTTGTTGCTATCCATTACATACTCTGCGAGCTACCTATAAGAGCAAGGAATGTGTTCAAGTGTCTACATTTCACCTAATTTTGCAACAATTAGTACTAAAAGAAGAGCAAAACAAATACTAGTAGTAATCCAATCCAATTTAGCATGATAAAAGCACATGTTAAGCAGATAGTAGAGAATCAATCAGAAACTAGGTAAGAACAAATTTGTTAGCATTAGCACAAGCCTGATAAGATGGTCCGAAGGCGATCCCCGTCAGCTTAGACTGATCCTCCCTCGGCCGGTTCCGCACCAACTCCTCCTGATTCACCTCCACAATCTCCGTCGGCATCTCATTCCTCCCTCTCTTTCCCTTACTCATTACCGCATCGGCAACCGCTGATGCCCCCTTATCGATGGATCCGTCCGACCAATTCACACCGTAATCCACTCCATTCCCATAACTCTGGGCATCAGGGGACCCGTAACTGCTGCTCGAAAAGCCTGAAGCCATCGTTCCCTCTGCACCGCCGCCTTGCGCAGAAGCAGTTGGGTCAGTCACCCAACTGCCATTATAAGAAGGCCCCATAGCTCTCATAAGCTATCGTCCCTGCTGCTGCTTCGGCTTCTGCAGAAGCACCAACCCAATTGCTGCTGTAATCCCCATAGCTCTTGAAGGCGCTTCCTTCCTGCTCCGATTCGGGCTCTTCGGCACCAACCTGCAGCGGATTCGGCTTCCACAGCGGATCTCCGTGAGAAGATCGAAGAGGCGGCGGAAGGAGCCAAGCAAAGAGAGTTCTTTGGCGCGGGGAGCATCGAAGAAAGGTTCTTCTTTGATCCCACAGTAGAAGAAGAATCGTTAGCAGGTTTCCGTTTACGCACCTCGTCCTCATCGTCCTCGTCGTCCAAATCCCTCCTAGGGTTTACAGGCGGGGTAAAGAGCACCACCTTCTTAGGGTTCAAATCCAAGGAGAGGGGATTCGACGACTCCTTCGATTTGGGAGGTGGGAGGGAGGAGAAGATCGAGGAAGAAGACGAGGCTTTGGGCGGCGGGAGAGACGACAAGATGCGAGCTTGGGGATTGGAAGGGTTGGGATTTAGGGTTCGTATGGAATTGGGTTGGGAGTCTTGGGACGATTGGGGATTAGGGTTTGTGGGATTGGGGGAGGAGGTGGGGGCTGGTAGGGGTTTGGGTGGGGGGAGAGAGGAGAACAGAGAAGAAGAAGAAGAAGAAGAAGAAGAAGAGGATTTGAGAGGGGGGAGGGAAAAGGAGGGTTTTTTATCATCTTCTCGCTTGGGTTCGTGGTCTCCTTCGTCGTCGTCGTCGTCGTCGGAGGCGTAGCTCGCTAAGAGAGCGTCCATGGCGATGAAGAGAGAGAGAGAGAGAGAGAGAGAGAAAAGAAGCAAAACAATTAGGTCGGGTTGGAGAAAAGAAATAGTTGGTGGGGGAGATTATTTCATCCGCCCTTCGTACTGCTATGAGATTCGCGCTGACCCCATGATTAGTGGCTGGTGAAACTGTTTACGTGTTGTACACCCTTCGATTGATTGATCGAGGAGTTCGGTTGCGGTAAAAAGGAAAATGCAACTTGTACACTCTATTTGGGGTGTACATCGCACATCCTATTCATCCAATGAATGGGGTGTGGTGAATGATCACTTCACAATCTGTGAAGTGACTCCCCCACCCTTAGATGGGTGGGTGTAAGATGTACACCCCCTTTGGGGGTGTACATGTAGCGTTACTCGCGGTAAAATGTACAAGCAGCCCCTGTTTTTTTTTTTCGATATTATTTACTACTCGCATAAGCCAGCGAAGTTCCTATGCCAATTTTATAAGCAATGCCTTAAAAAAAAAAAAAACGTATTTTTCGATACCCAAAAAATGCCAAAAAAATATCAATATGGGATAGTACAAAAAAATTTTGATTGATATGTATTAACTTAGTCGATTTTAATAGATGTAGAGTGTTATTGATGTTCGTTTTGTTTAAACGGTCTGTACCCGATTCAGTCTAATCGTGTCATTTCGTTTGTAATTTATTTTTTCATTATTAATAAAATATCAGTTGTTTACTCGGTCGATAAAAATTTACAGAGTTATACATCATTTGTTCGTGTAGGTGACGGACGGACGAGCGCTGCACGAATTTTTCGTCAAGCGACTTTAACCGGTGGCAAGTGGCCTTCAAGTAGGCCGGGCAGCGAAAATGGCGGGCCTTGAAATAGAGGCCAGGGATTTTAAATTTACTCGGCCTGGCTCGGTGTAATAGGCCGGACCTTGAAAATGGGAGCGGCCCAATAAGTTGGGCCGGGCATGAGAAATGGAAGGCCGGGTTCTGTAGTTCACTAGACCCGGCCCGGTAAATTTCTTTGAGAATGTAGATTCGGTGCAGTTTAGAAACGGAGGCCCAGGCTTTTCGATTTATATACAGTACACATTAGTTCTAGTTCGGGACTTCTATTTGCTATAAAAGATAACAAATTTACATCAACTTATAGCAGAAGATGAAGTTACAAATTTTATTTTAAAAACCTTTGTTTTTTAAACCACAATCGAAGTTAGCGAGTGGATAACTCTCTGTTAATCTACAGATGGTCTTATTTGAGGTTTAAAAATTAGCCCTGATGCATCCAAACTGATGCAGTGATAGGTGAGAGCTTAAATCATGAAGCCAATTCTCTCCAACAAATTACAAATTACAGATCAAATCAAACAAAAAATAAAAAATAAATAAAAAAAAAATAATAATAATAATACTAATTTCAAATCAAACGATGGATGCAGAACTAATACCACAACCCCCATTGTTACAAAGCTTGATTGGTTAATAATTATCGCCTAAAAAATAAATAAATAAATAAATAAATAAATAAATAAATAATTAATTAATTAATTAAATATTTTTTAAAAAATTGAGCAGGTTTCGCCTACGCTGCCGACTCGCCCCATCACTCCTCAGGCTTCGCCGCTCCCAGTCGAGCACGGGCGCACACGATTCCCTTTTCGCACGTGCCGCCGCGGAGCTTGGCGGCGCACAACAGCGCCTCGTCTAGGGCTGCGGCTATCCGGCTCGCGCTCTTCGCGGCGGGGGCGCGGGAGCTCGACGTCGCCGACGCCGACGCCGACGATGTCGCCGTCGCCGTCGCCGTCGTATTCGTGGGCGGGGCCGTCGGAGGGGGAGGGGGAGGGGGAGGGAGAGGGGGAGGGGGATCGGCGGGGCGGCAGGAGGGGCAGAGCGCGCGGATCGGCGGGGGGTGTGGGGCGCCGGGGCCGGAGAAGCGGCGGCCGGAGTCGGCGGCGCGGCACGCCGTGCAGGCGAGGCGGCGGACGTGGCGGGCGACGAGGAAGTTGGCGCCGTGCACGGCGGCGTCGCAGGACCAGCAGAGGAACGCGCCGTCCGCGTCGCAGTACACCTCCGCCGCCGCCGCCGCCGCCGCCGCAGCAGCAGCAGCAGCAGCAGCGCCGCAGAGGTCGCAAACCCACGCCGCAGCCACCATCATGGCCTGGGAAGTGCGGAGTGAGGAGTGGGGGAGTGGGGAGTGGGGACGGTTCGCGCGAACCCTAATTCGTGAATCGAAGAGGAAAGAGACGGGGACGGGTACAAATGATACCCCGACGAATCCGCAGGGGACTACGGAAAAGAAAAGGGTGGTATTGCCAAAACCAGGAGCTGGTAATACAAATAATAATAATAATAATAATTTTTTTAAAAATAAAAATAATATCTGTACTTAAAAAAAAAAAAAAAAACTATAGAGAATAATGGATAGTGGCTTTTAGTACACTGAAAACTTCTAGAAGTCTCTCTTATTAGTAATTAATATATTTAAATTTCTCATCGGACCAGTTCCATGCTTGTAACTGGTAAGCTTCTGATTTTGTTTTAAAATCTGTAAAAAAAGAAAAAGAAAAAAATCGAAACAAAATTTTAGGAATCGAAATTTCAGGGTCAAGTACACTGAGCTGTCCGTCGTATTTTGAACTGTTCAACTAGAAAAAGAAAAAAAGATAGTATCCATCTACTGGACCATAGTTCTAGATGATGTGCCATTTTTATTTACTTTTTTTAAATTGTTATATATTTATTTATTTATTTATTTATTAGAATTTTTTTAAGTTATAAATTATTTAAATTTAACATTTTTTATTTGGCATTCCAAATTTTATTTTTTTAAGTTATAAATTATTTAAATTTAACATTTTTTATTTGGCATTCCAAATTTTATATATATATATATATATATATATATATATATATATATATATATATATATATATATATAGTAGAGCTTATATATTTTTTTCAAAAGAAAAAACCAAATTATGCTTTTAAATTTTTTATTATTAAATTTATTATTCTATTGTAAAGTCAACTAAAAAGAGAGAAAAAAAAAATAAATAATACAAATCTCAATACAAATTTAATAATAAAAAATTTATAAATATATTTAAATTTGTATTTTTGAAAGTATAAGTCTTACTCTATATATATACATATAAAGTATAGCTTATATATTTTCAAAAGCACATGACAATTTATACTTTTAATTTTTTATTATTAAATTTATATTGAAATTTTAAATTTTTTTTTTTTAGTTGACTTTAAAAAAATACTAATTTCAATACAAATTCAATGATAAAAAATTTACGAGTATATATTGTCTTTTACTTTTAAAAACATATAAACTCTACTCATATAACACACACTCTCTCTATCTCTCTCTATATATATATATATGGGAGGGAAAATGCTATGTGTACACCCGTAAGGGGTGTACATCTCACACCCCCACCCATTTAAGGGTGGGGTGTGATGATGGGTCACTTGATGTGACCCGTAAAAAATATCGCCACCATTAAAATGGTGGAGATGTATGATGTACACCCCTTCGGGGTGTACATGTAGCATTGCTCATATGGGAGATGCTACCTGTACACCCCGTCAGGAATGTACATCCTACACCCCACCGCATTGGAATGTACATCCTACACCCCACCGCATTCTGGGGTGGGGCTTCTTCCACTGGTGATGTGACCGGTGAAAAAAGCCCCAGTGTAGGATGTACACCCCTCACGGGTGTACACTTAGATTTACCCTATATATATATTTATTTATTTATTTTTGTAATATATAGTTGGGGAGGGTAAAAGAGTAAATTCGAGTGGGGCGACACGTCGAGGAGACGAGGACAACACGGCCGCAGGTTTCGCGGCGAACGGTGCTGGGGCGCGCGTACGCGGCCACGCTTTTGACGTGGGATGGGAAAAGAACGGTCGATGTTTCGGATTACGACGCGTGTATCGTTGAGCGATGCCACGTGTGATGGCGTCCACTCGCCGCGCGATTCAGGCGGCGGAAACTAAGATGATAGTTTCTCCATGTAAAACTTCTCGAACCACCACCACCTTAATATACCGCCTCACTTTTTGCTTCGGTGGTTGTTCAACATTTTGAGTTTCATGATATTTTAATATTATTTTAATATTTTTTTAAAAGATTTTCATAAAATTTGAAATTATTATTTGTTTTTTTGTAAGAAAACTACTGTTTGTGGAAATTAAACAAACGAAATATAATTCTAACTCTTTTCACACCACTCATAAATGAGCTGAAATATCTTCATAGGATTGTAAGTGTACATACCAAAGGATCAACTGAATTTCTCTCCTCTCCTCTCCCCCCTTTTCCTTGTTCCAAGTTCCAAATTCCAAATGATGATGTTATGCATATGTTTAAAATTATTTCCGTCTCCAATAAAAGTGTCACATTTTTCTGCTACCTAACTCGCTTTTCGTTTCTCCAACTTTCCCCCCACCCAGCATCTATAATCTCTTCAGGCTCTTCTTCCTTGCATCCATCTTCTTCTTATCTACTTGGGCTTTTGCAGCAGCTGCTGGTCCTTCCTTCTTTTGCGGCTCCGATGACGGAGCAGGGCACGCATTCTGATCTTGAGAGTTTGTCGCTGAACCTTTAGGAGCCACAGCTGCAGTTAATGTTGCAGGAGCCAATGGGACCTTGCCGCTGCTTGGCATCGTGTTCGCTTGATCGACATTCAAAGCTGTGGTGGACTCGGAAATTGCCCCGGTTTTCGATTTGGGCTTACGTTTAAGAGCGTGTATTCCTGTGTACAATCTGGTACAATATATCAAAATACGCGAAAGATAAAAGTTGGTCAACAAAAGAGGAAGGATTCATAAGCACTGACATGTATTTGCTTTGACAAAGGAAAAAAAAAAAAAAAATACTCGGATGATGGCTTAAAATGTTGACAAGTATGAAGGAAAATCCCCATTACATTGTATCATATAACGAGAGGATTAACGACGAGAAAAGATAGAGGAGAGGAGGAGCTGACCTAGCATGCCTTGCGTACTCCTCATAATTCTCAAGCAACATTTTTCCTGCCTGTTCATTGAGAGCAGATTCGGGAAATGGCTCGATCAAAAGGCATCTCACCACCTATCAGAAGTGCCAACATGACTTGAATTAGCGGAATATAATCATGTAGATTAGAATCTACTGCCAACAAAATGTAATGCGATGGACATAAACACAATGGTATAATAGAAGGCGAGCAATTTTCAACTTACAAGCAAAACATGTCGCAGCCCATGACTTGGATTCCAGTCCTTTTTCAATGTGTTGACACAGATCTCACCATTTGTCGCTATATTAGGATGGAAGATCTTTGTCATGAAGTAACCTAAAAGATTTGTAAAGGAAGTCACATAAAGTAAGCACTCACATGTAAAGATTAAAGGCAAAAAAAAATGGCAGAGAAGCTCTAAACTTGACTCAAATGGGTAGAGGAAAACCTTTCGGAGGAGACTGAGGAAAGTCATGAGACAATATCAGCTTCATGCGGAATAAGCCATTCTCATATGGGGTTCCAGCTGCAACATGATAGTTCCACAAGCTCGTTATCCATTATTCAATGAATGGTAGCATATATGCAACGAGACAATATATGATCGAGATATACCAGGACCCTCAATATCAGCAAAGATAGTAGAGAAGTCATCGTCATTCACAACCACTTTAATGCCTTCAGGGGGTGTCTCGTCAAGGTTCTTCAGTTCTTTTGCGAGTTGCTTGATGACATTAGGTGGGAGGTTTTCGTTGGTTGCCTAAAGACGAAATGCCATGAAAAGCAATACGAGTACTCAATTATAACAACGGAAAATACAGAACAAAACAGGATAGAGGGTAACTCTCCCAGGAATATAATTACCATGCCAATTGAGTAATTGTGATGAAACTAGATCAGTGATAAGATTGCTGAAAATTTTGGGGGGGGCCAAATTATAATAAGATTTCTTCGAAGCTATAGTGATAGGCTTCACACCAGCCTCGACAAACCTGCATGCGAAGTTTTCAGCTTAGTTTACAATATAATATGTGAGAAATAAAGCTGATCAATAAATTATGACTATAAAATTTAGTTATGCTATACCCCAGAATAGATCTCTGCTAACTAGCTCAACACAACTCAAGTCTCGCTTTGCTAATAGAATTGTGAATCTCCTCTTCTCATTTGTGCTTTCCCCCCGATATATTTCCAAGAAAAAGAAGCAACATTTGCATCAAACTAGCACGATACGGCGTACGAACTATGTATAAATCGACTTATAAATACTGTTTCACCTAGTAAGTATCAAACTCTGGTTTTGGAAGCTTGAAATTTTACACCTCATACATTTCTTCCAATTTTCTAAATATTCTCCTACAAGGACTCTGCAGTTTTAGTGTCACCCTTAACCCCAACATTCCAAAGCCCAGATATTCGATCAAATCCACGATTATCAAAACCCATCTTATCCAAACCACACATAAATTTAGCGGCCCAAGCATTGTCAACTTCGTATAGCAATCACATTATTCACAAACGCAACAATCTAACAGTATCGAATAGATCACTAACAAGCCACAATACCGATTTTCATGAAGCGCAACCCAAAACACCGAATAATGCGAAAAAATCACAAAAGCAAAACCCTAATTTGTTCAATCGCACAACAAACCCAAGCAAGATAACAATAGATTACTCAGAATCACAAATAAACCCCCAAATTTGAGATCTCCAGCGCTTAAAACCACAAATCACCAACAAGGAAACAACTACGATCTCCCACGCTGAACCCCGCAAATCACTAAAAAACGATCCACACAATTTCCAAAAACTCCTCAAATCGCCGATCATAGCAACAAAATAATCGAATCTAGAGAGAGAAGAGAGGTGATCCATTACCAATACGATGTCGAGCACCAGTTCGATCGATCGGAGAGAGCGAAAGCGCGATCGCAATAATTAGGGCAAAAATGGTGGGGAGAGAGAGAGAGAGAGAGGTGGGAAGAAACAGATGACGTGGCCCCCAATTACTACATACATATTTGTAGTGGTGAGAGACCATCGAACAACGGATCCAAATACCCGCGAATTTACCATACTACCCCTACTGTATCTGAGTTGACTAAATTACCCTTGCTATAAACCACAATAAGCTCAGATTTTGGTTCCTCTGACGAGGGTATTTATGGTATTCAAAAGGTGCTAGAGCTTCTGAGTGTTCAAATATGCCCTTAGTTCTAAGATGAATTTACTAAATTTGCTTGATGTGCTCTGAGAACTTGGAGGGTAAAATGGGAAGCGGCTTTTTTTGACGAAATTACCCCTACGAGTGGACCGTTGGAGGACGCTCGTTTCAAATGAGTGTGAAGGAGTGTTGTTTTACCGACCGTTGGTGGACTGTTGGACTGTTGGCTTTTTTTAAAAAAAAATATATACAAATAATGAAAAAAAAAGAGAATTTTTATATTTATTTGTATGCATACTTTTAAAAGGATTAATTAATTACCATATCTTATTTATGTTGATTTGTGATGTGATTATTTTAAAATTACTGTCAAAATTAATAATACTTTATATAATTCACAGCAACTAAAAATTCAAATTTTATCTATGGATTCATAGATAGTTTTTTTTGAAAAAAAAAAAACTGGTATTTTGGATTCATATGAGTGACTATAACACTTGCTATTAAAACTTTACATGGATAAAGAGACAGTGGTGTATGGATTGGTCATGCATATGCATGTGTTTCCAATTTTAAATGGTGCATGATTGAGATGTAATTACACCTGTATGGTTCTAAGAAGCCGCTTCTTATAGAAAAATAATAATAAGGTAGCATGTCATTCGTTTATTTTTAAAATAAACTTAGTTGAAAATATAAAGCAACTAAATTTTAAACTCAAAATCTCGAATATCAACTATTAAATTTTTTATAATTTGTACTAGAAATGATCATTTTATATATATATATAAAAAAATCTGCCACCCAATATTGAGCAACTTATACAGTTTTGTGTAATCCAAATTTTCAAAGTGGTAAAAAAAAAAAAAAAAAAAAAAAAGGTTAGAAGGTATAAAACTTATTTCAACTATGAATTATTTTGAATCCACTAATTAATCTTTAAAAAATTTAATTTTATTATTTCATTTTTTAATATATTTGATTTTAAAATTTAAGTTAATTATTTATTTTAATAAATTTATAGTTGCGAAAATTGTATAAAATATACTAATTATATCTGTAAAAATAAATAACGCATTCAAATTATAAAGTCGAAGTGATATTGATAGACTCAAATCAGATAGATTGAAAAATTGGATAGTAAAATTAAAATGTTGAGATGTTTTATAGTTCAAAAAATATTTAAAAATATTTATATATTTTTTGCAAAAAATATTATAAAAAAAGATAAATTCACATCAAATAACTGTGAAATTGATTATTAAGATCAAATAAATCATTTGTCTCCGGTGGCATTGCACAATATATTGTGGAAGATTATTCTTGGTGAAGGAAAAAAAGGAAAAAAAAAAGGAAAAAAAAGTTGCACTCTAATGAAACTAAGAGATGATAATTAATTGATTAATTGGTTTATGGGTTTCATTGAATCTGCAGTGATTTATGCTGCTATTTTCTTCCAATTAATTTTGAAATTAAGGTGAAAAAGATAGTCATGCATGAAAAAGATATTAGCAAAACAATATATTGAATTTCATCGCTATTTACTAACTAACATTACCGAATATATTAAAGCTAACATTAGAGTTGCTCCTAATTTTTCTTGGTTCATAAAGTTGTTGAGCGAAATGTCGCGCTGATCGTTGACCGGATGCAGTCCATGATCGACTTCTGAGTTGACTTTCTTAATGTGATGCGCCGTATGCCAAAAAAGATCAAACGATCGGGCCGAGAAGAGATCCGCTCGGCCGGATTCTTCTCAATCAAATTCTGGGCAGAGTTCGGCCTAGATAAACTGAACTAGATTCAGGACACAGGGAATTGACATGGCCGAATAGCCGATTTAAAATTATATTGCTTAGAGAGGGATTACAGGGAACAATTATAATTAAACTACTCATAAAAAAAGCCGTAGATGCTGATATAAAAGCTATCTAGGAAAGTGATAAATGCAGGTATAGAAAGCTATCTAGGAAAGTGATAAATGTAGGTATGAAAAGCTATATAGGAAAGCGGTAAATGCAGGTATTGAAAAATATGGGTGGTCACTGGCTTACGAGATTGTAGGATCTTTTTTTCTTCGATAGTCGCCGTTTTGGATAATCGGCGTAACTTAAGAGGAATTATCGTGTATTTCTCAACTACTTTCTTTTGCGTTGATTCGCTTCGGTTGGATAGTAGCTATTTTTCATCCATATTCATTTCCTAGAAGGTGCGCTGAGGCATGATTCTCGACACTTTTCGATGCAGAACGCAGCTTGTCATTTCTGCGTTAGCTACGTGATTTGCGCCCGAAATCATATACTTTTCTTCTTCAGAATATTTCTACTTTCTTTTGCGTTGATTCGCTTCGGTTGGATAGTAGCTATTTTTCATCCATATTCATTTCCTAGAAGGTGCGCTGAGGCATGATTCTCGACACTTTTCGATGCAGAACGCAGCTTGTCATTTCTGCGTTAGCTACGTGATTTGCGCCCGAAATCATATACTTTTCTTCTTCAGAATATTTCCTTTTGTGGTTCGAGCAGCCGACCCTTGATTTTGGATTCGTCTCTTATTATCATTCGACTGAGACAACCCGATGATTTACATTCAGTCGGGATTGGTCTCGGTTGAGATGCGAGTATTTTTCGGTAGCCTTTTTTTCTATCAACTGATATTCTCGGCCGATAATTTGCGCCACGTGTCACCTTCTAATTTTACCGCAGCGTATTCCATGTGGTAATAATTTTAGCATCAACAAAAATATAGAGGAGTAGATATGTCAATTGGATTCCCTCCTTTTACAAATATATAAAAAGGGGATTCCAATCACTAAGGTTTTATGTTCTGAATTCAAATTATGTCTTACACAAAAAATACTATAGGCAAGTATAAACAACATATATTTACACTTATATGCAGAGAGAGAGAGAGAGAGAGAGAACAATGCTATTTGTACATATAAGAAATGGGTATAAATCTAACACTTAAATCAAAGGGTCACACATTTTTATGCTAGTCTTATCAATTTCTAATATTAAAAATGTTAAAAAAATTTAAATATTTTCATAAAATTAAGTAAAATTTAGGCTAAAATACAACAAACCTTCTTATAAATAGGTAAATGCTAAGTGTACATTTAAAATTAAATGTACATCTTACACCCCATCTATTCTAGAGTGGGGTGAATTCTACCATCACTTCGAAGTGATGGGTGGAGAAGCTCTCACTCTTAGATGGGTGGGGTGTAAGATCCACACCCAATTTTCGGTGTAGAGATAGCATCTCTCAAATAAATATTTATTTTTTTATTTTTTTCCTAATTTTCAAATGCCTATATTTTACCTAATTGAAATATCAAAAAATATTTTTAGAAGGATTACGGTGTTAATGAAGAAGATGAAATGATCATATTGCTCTTGCTTACTCTATAAAGAAAAAAAAAAATATTTTTTAATATATTTCTGTCATTTTAAGATACTTTCGGTATAAATTATAAGAAATTGACGGACAGAACTCTGACGGAGGGGGGCCAAATGCATCAACTTTAATTTTTTAGAGAGTAAAATATAGATTTTTGAAAGTGAGGGGAAGTGAAAAAATGGGTATCTATAGGAGGGTTTTATGTAATTTAGCCTATATTTTATATTTTATTTTTGGGTGCATAAATATAAATTAGTGTAGTTATTCAGACAATGTGGCGAGCACATAGTATCGAAATAAATCTAAAAAAATAAGTATGAAATCTACATATCATCAAATATATAAAAAATAATATTATAATTATTAGATGAAGAATATTAGTTAAAATAGTTTATAAGAGTTGATGAAAAACTACTTAAGAAGTTATTTTCATTTTTATTAACTCAACCATCTAGGTGATTAAACTAAATAGTTAGGTCAAGAGAATGAGAAGACTAAAAAAGGATAAATATAAATCTACAAGCACTAAGACTTTTAAAATTAAATTGCAAGAAAAGATAAAATCTAGTTATAACTGAAATTTTCATCCTTTCGACAAATATATGAGTTTACTGTTCAAAATTCTTATGCATTCAATCAATGCCTTGTGATTCGTTCTACAATACCACACATAATTGACGAAACCATCACTACAAGTTTAGTGTTTTAGTAAGTCGTGTGTTTTAGTTTAGTTAACAGACACATAATTCATCAAATAATATATATTTTAAAAAATACTTATAGGCAATAAAATTATAATAATAAAAAAATTATAGCTAACATGATAAGAATAAGCAATATGATAAATTTTTTCAGTAGCACAAAATTGTATTAGATTTTATTTTAGAGTAGTACATAAGTAAAGCAACAACAAACAAATGTAGAACATATCCAAATTGCCACCACTTTTTTGAAAAACAAAATAGGTTAATTAAATAAAAAAAAATGTTTAAAGGACAAACAAATAAAATTACAAAACATAATAAATCCAAACCTTCAAAAGTATGAAGGAAAGCAGCAGTCATATCAACATCACCACCAGCAGATTAAAGAGAAGTGGCAAAACTGAGATACAATAGTTTTTTTTTTTTTGTTTTTTGATTTTATTATTTTTTTTAATATTTTAAATATAATAATATAATTTATTGGTACAAATTTATGAATCATCAATTATCAATCATAAACAATAAATGTAATATCTGAAAGCAGAACTAAAATCCAATAATTTTTTTTTTATTTGATTCTATTTTTAGTTTTTTTTATAATATTTCAAGTATAATAATATAATTTACTGGTATAAATTCATGAATCATTAATTATTAATGATGAATCATGAATCTAACATGTAAATCCAACCCTTCGAACTTGCCAAGGAACACAGCAACAATATCAATATCACCAACATAGAATTAAGTATAAGCAATAGAAGTAAGATGCAATACTCTTTTTAATTGGTATTTTTTGTTTTATCTTATTTGATTTTTTTTAAAAAAAATATTTTTTATTATTTTAAGTATAATAATATAATTTTTGTCTATGTTATATGGAACATATCAGTAGTTTAATCAGAACAAACAATACAAAAATTCAAATGCAAAAAAAAAAAAAAAAAAAAAAAAAAAAAAATAAAGTTTCATGATTGGTTTGAAAAGGAGCAGTAAAAAATACAAAAGAGCTGATAATATACATGAAAAAGTAGCATCACAATGAGGAACAATTTAGAAAATCATAGGATAAAAGCGATAGAAGTAGTCGCGGTGAGGAGAGGGATTCATCGTGTCTTAATTTTTGTTCGGAGGACGTTTCGATTCGATAAATAAAGATAAAAATCCAAATAAGATGAAGAGGAAGTGGTGGTGAGGGGAGAGATTCATCGTGTCCTAATTTTTGTTCAAAGAACGCTTCAAGGAAGAAATAGTGGTTGGGTTCAAGAAAAAAAAAATAAAAATATATGGATCAGTTGAGCGGTGGTTTAGTCCAATGCGACAGGTGTGATTCGGTTTAATTCAAACATAAAAAGAAAGAAAAATATGTAGAGGAACCGGTTAAACATAGTAGATCTTTAGGTGTAAACCAGTTTGATTCAATTAAAGAAAAAAAGGAACATATTAAGAATTTGAGTCAGTTTAATATGCAACCTGATTTGATACAAACAAATCATAGGACCGATTCGACCCAATTCAACAAGTATCATTCGGTTGGATTTAAATAAATAAATAAATATATATATGAAGATCTCGAGTAAGGTGTAATTGGTAAATAATAGGAGAGATAATATATAAGAAGATATAGATCGATAGATACATGGAGAGAGAAGTCATATTATTTATATTTATTTAATCTAATTATGACATTAAAGCAAATCTAGTTCTTCTTATTAATTAAGATGGTCAGCGGTCAAATCATATTCCCCGCATATATGCGTACGACCGCATAAAAGCAAATCGTACGCTCATCCTCCTACTCATCGCTCTAACCTCTCTCTCCTTCGCAATTCTAGGGTTTCTCTTCGTCCCTCATTGGCCTCCGTCCTCCAAAGTCCACTCCTTTCTCCCATGCCCGATCCCTACGCTGCTTCGGAGCTCGCTCAAACCCTAATTCGCTCCAAATCCTTCCTTCTTCTTCTTCTCGGATTCTCGACGTTTGATTCGGTACTAGGGCTCCTTTTTAGGTAGTTCGGCCCGAACTTTTTACTGGTTTTAGGGCGTCAGAGGATCAGTGAAGGAGGGTGTGCGAGGAGAGGATTCAGGGATGAGCGAAAACCCTAACCCAGCGGCGGAGGCGAAGCCGGGCTCCGGCGGCCGATTCGCCGGCCATCTCGGGCATATTCCGGCGGGCGTCGAGGAGGCGCAGCTCATCGCGGCGGCGGACGCGCAGGGCATTGAGAGGTACGAGGAGGCGGAGGACAGCATCGGCCGCGGCGGCGGAGGCGGTGGCCATGGAGAGGGTGAGGGGATGGAGGTGGACGGGCCCTCCGATCCGGGGCATTCGGGGGAGCATCACGGGATGTTGACTCCTCATGTAGGGGATAATCAACTCACTCTCTCGTTTCAGGGCGAGGTGTATGTGTTCGACTCCGTTACCCCCGAAAAGGTACCAAATTTGCAATTTTGTGTACTCTAACTCTCTAAGATCTTATATGTGACTGGTAGTTGTTTGGCAAATGATAAGTTTGGAGCTTTTGTTGTGGCTCGGAAGCTGCAATGAGTTTCTGAGCTGTGAAAGTAGAAGCACCAGTTTGACGATTCTGCTTCTGCTGCACTAGGAAGTTAGTGGAGGTGATTTTGACAGAAGCTGTTTGTGTGTTTTCAAACAGATTTACTCACCGGCATTACTGCAAAAGCTCCAGCAGGGGCTAAACAGGCTTTAAGCTTCTGATCCCTGAAATATTATTGAGTTGTTTGGCAAACAATGAGACTGGAGTTATTGGTATGATGGAAAGTTGAAAAGAGCTTTTGGCTCGAAAGTAGAAGTTCAGGTTGAAGCTTATGCTTCCGCAGCGCTTCTCCTATAAAACTGCAGTGGAAGCTTCACCAGGGCTAAACAGACCCTGGTGGAGTCTCATTTGATATCTTGAAACTATATAAAGATTTTATGCTGTTCGATGTTACTTGCTGTAGGTTCAAGCTGTGCTTTTGCTGTTGGGGGGAAGAGAAATAAGTACTAGTACCTCGAATTCTTTTCCATCATCTTCCCATAATAGGGTATTATTCTTTTTCGCCAATTATCTATCAATTATGTTTGTCATTGTATTGGAGCTGCTAACTTGCTTCTGATTTTTAATGTGTCTCAGCAGCGGATAAACTTGCCGCACAGAGTTGCTTCCTTAATGAGGTTTAGGGAAAAGAGGAAAGAGAGGAATTATGAAAAGAAAATTCGTTATACTGTTCGCAAAGAGGTCGCTCTTAGGTAAATCTGGTGCCACTCATATAGCTCTGGAAAGAGTTGTTATTTTATTGTGCTGTGTCACCATAGTTTAATCATTTAGGATTAGAGTTGCCTTTTTTTTGAATACTTATCTGATGAACAGTTTTTTCCATGCTATACCCAAATATCTGTTTAAAGTATATATGTGGATATTGCATTTTATGTATCATTATGCTTGCAGTTATGAGAAAATGAGCTGTATAGTTGATCTTGCCATCTTGGCTGAATACTATGGTTCCAAGATCATGTAATTAGGCTTTGAGCCATTTGTTATTGATTCTTGCATTTAGATTAAGACATGGTTCCTAGACCATATAACAATCCCAACAGAACAGAAGAACATAAGAACATAAGAACAATTGTTCTAGGCCTCTGCATGTTTTCGTTAGCAGGCCAGTTGGTTCAATTAGCTTGACGGCCACTACTATAGAACACAGGTTCCACCACATTTTTCGATCCTTGCTTTTGTTTAGGTCAAAATAGTGAACATAGATTTAATTGTTCCATAGGACCTCTTGACCTTTTCTGATTGACTCTGGGCAAATCTAAACTCTCTGAATACTTAACCTGAATTAAACCCAAATAAAAATTCAATCCCATTGATTAGTTGATTAAGGTCAATAAACAGATCTAGTTGACTTGTGTTCCACTAGTTTTACGCTACTTTATGTTCATTCCCCTGTTTGCAGCTTTTATTATAGTTAACTTAATCGTTTAGCAGGTTTTTCCCTTTGCTTATGAAATGATGATTCTATGTGATTGCAGGATGCAACGTAATAAAGGGCAGTTCATATCATCCAAGTTAAAGCCCGAGGATTCAACAAATGATGCTGCGATTTGGGACACCACTGCACAGCAATGGACCCCACCACCTGATAATCGTCCCCCTGCAGCATCCGAGTGAGTTTGAAACCGTCTTGTTTTGAGCAGCACTTCTTGTTCTAATACTACTTTCATCAAGTATGTTGAGCAAGTACAATTGGAGTGAGATGGGTGTACCTTGTGTATTTGCTTACCCAAAAATTCATATCTTGATAAAGCGAAATTATTTGTGGACTTTGACAACCTCTTCAAATGTGATTAAGGTTGTGTACACTTGACCTGTAAGCGGTGGCAACTTTGTACTTAGTTGTCCCTTCTAATAGGAAAATGGCTATATCGCATTAACTTCAAATTATCTTTATCATCATACAAAGTTTATATCTTCAATACATGCCATCATCCTCCTATTTTTCTCGTATTCCATGCTACGATTTTGTCATCATTTCTATTTTCTCCCTTATATGTTCATCTATAAGCATATAGAAGGGAGATATTTCAGAGTATGAAGATATCTTTTCTGATTTTGAATGTTATGCCTTTTCCATTAGCAACGCTATAATGGTCTTGTAAGCTGATGTCTATGTTTTTCTTATAAATTAATTTCAGATGTCATCACTGTGGCATCAGTGCCCAAGCTACACCAATGATGCGACGTGGACCTGATGGACCAAGGACTCTATGCAATGCATGTGGGCTTGTTTGGGCAAATAAGGTAAATTCTTAAAATATGTGCCCCTTCTGCTGTGCTATTAAGATTAGCTTTGTTTACTTGAATGGACTTCTATACATTGAAAGCATTATAAATCAGACCTGCAGCTTCTCTCCATACGTCGAACTTTGTTATGTAATTTTTACTTCTCAAGCTGCGTAAAATATACTTGTGGCATCTTTTAGCTAAGACATCGTCAAAAGTAGATTGCCTTGACCTTATGCGTGAAACCATTGCTTGATTTAGAGGTTTGCATTTTGTTGATTTACTAATTTTGTAGAGAAAACTGGACCAAACTCAAAAGTTTGGTTTTCGACTTTATTCAAACCAATTAAAATTTAATAAAATTGAGATTAGCTGTGTAATAGTTTTTTTTAGTTCAATTGGTTAATTTGTTTT
This sequence comes from Tillandsia leiboldiana, assembly GCA_029204045.2. Taxonomy (NCBI): domain Eukaryota; kingdom Viridiplantae; phylum Streptophyta; class Magnoliopsida; order Poales; family Bromeliaceae; genus Tillandsia; species Tillandsia leiboldiana. Next base: position 16,419,542 of record CM055079.1, on the reverse strand, counting down.
AGGCTTCATATAACAAGATAATTTTGATCTTTTTTTAATCATAATTGCTAGATTTTCAATTTAAAGATCATAGTGGTAAGTTTATTTCAAACCAATATTGTGCTTCTCTACCCTGACTCAAAAAGTAGTTTACTTGGGGGGGCTATGATGAGGAATATGGTATTATTCATACTACAGACGGACGGTATAAATCTGCTTTCTTTTGTATGTAGATAATAATATTGTTCAGACCCTGATGTGTTGTGATTCATTCACTTGGTTTGCGGATTTCTATCAATTTCACTGGATTTTCTTAAAATGAAAGATAATTATAATTCACAAAATATGATGAGGTTACCTCCATCTGTCAAGACTCGAAACTGCCATTAGTTTCCTTTGGCAAACCCACTTCGGAGGAAGTGCTCAAATATAAACGGGGGTAAAGTTAAAAGGTTCTTTATTAGAATAACGTAGGCTCCGTTTGGAATTGCTAGAAGATCGTGTTACGTACGGTGAGAAAGTGTGATGAAAAAATATTCTATTCGTTTCAGTACGAAATATCACGTTCTAAATATTGTAATGAGTCGGTTAGGATATATGTTTTGTGGTCCCACCAGAAAATGGAGACGCATAGTTTTGTATGCTTTCGCCTTAACTCACTTTTGCCTACTAGTATTAAATGGGCGACAATATCAAACTGGCCCTTAAAGGCATACTAAAATGTCTATATGTAAATGCTCCACAATCCACATTCTATTTGACCTTGTCTTGACCTTTTTTAATCTAATACCAACTTACGCTGCCTCCGTAATCTTTACTTACAGGGGATGATGAGGGATCTTTCAAAGAATCCAACACCAGCAATTCCAAATGCATTGCCAGAGCCACCAAAAGAAGGGGTAATCACACGAGCTTTTTACGATATTCTCTCCATTAAAATAATCACTGATTCCTTGTAGAATTGCTCACTTATTCCACATTTTTTCATTCTACCTCTTATTCATTTCTGCCGTATATTCTCCCTTTCCAGAGAAGCTCTACTGAAGTGGGAGCAGCTCAGGCCCTTCCCGCTTCTGTTAATGGCATTCACCGATCGTGAAAAGCTCTTGCGAAATTTCGTGTTAGAATTTATTGTGGAAGAGATGTGTGTTCTCACCGGTTCTTCAATCGCTTCTCGAGATCGTAAGTTGTTAGCTTACATGTATAATATGATGAGAGAATGCGAGATGGGATTTCTTTCGGTTGATGCGGAGACGTCCGAAACTGTATCAACTTTTTCTTTATTATTGTCAAATCCTTGTGTATCTTTCTTCTAATTTTAACAAAACTCTTGGAACTCCACTTGGAGAACTTTTGTATTTAGTGAGCCCTAGGGACACAGATTGCCGCCGCGTAAACAATGCACTTCTTTTGAGGATGGTTTCCTCTGCTATATCCTTAATCCCGCCATTTTTATAGTTCAAAAATGGTAATCTTTGGGTGATTGTAGGGTTCATAGTTATTTATTTGAAGCATCCCCCAAGTGATCTAATCCAGTATAGTATCTGTGCAATTTTAAGATTCGAGCACCGTCCATGATGCATGCATAAAATGTATCTCTCTTTGTTTCATAGCATTTAGTTTAAAGTTCTGCAACGTTGAAATTTGAAAGGTCAGCTTGTGATTTATGCATTTTGAGATTATTATCAGTGGCACACGCAGCATTACTCCTATCAAACCTTGACCCTGAATATTGAGAGGTTAATCATAAATCGAACATCATCATCATCATTACATGTTAGGTGCAGTGTACACTGTAATATCCAACAACCTGCTCCAAACATTGTTCCTGCTAGATTTTAGTTGACGGTTCCCTCCAACTGCTACTGGGAATCTTGTACCTGTCGAATGTTTGGATCATTAAAGTTTGATTCGGACTCGATACCTAAGTTTATTGGAATTGATTCAGTCTCTTTTAGATCCGACATGAATCAGTATATTTAACTTAATTTTTTAATTTATTTGGTTAAATTGTCGTTGACTAACTCAAATTAAATAAATTAAAATATTAAATAGTAGAATTAAAATTTTAAAAATTTATATAGTTCGCTAAAAAATGATTCATGGTTCAATAGCATGGAATTTCATTTGTGAACACGTCCGCATAAAAAAAAAATAATAAAAAAAAAATAAAAAAAAATAAAAAAAAATTTGCTCCACTCGGAAGAGTCAGTGGTGGTGGGCCCCTCGTCGTCGACGCCGACCAGAACATCTCTCCGCTCGCTTCGAAGCGACTTCGCATGTTATACCTGCCCCCTCGGATCACCATCGTAGCGAAGGAGACGAAGAGGTGCGATTCTAGGGTTCCGATCTTTGTAGCTTAGCTCCGTCCTCGTCTCCGGCGGCGGCGGTGTGGCGGTGGTGGAGAAAGGGCGATGGCGCGGAGCAGGTCATCGTCCTCGTCGACCTGGTGGCGTTACCTCCACCCCTCGTACTATCTGAAGCGGCCGAAGCGCCTCGGGCTCCTCTTCGTCGCCTTCGTCTTCACCACCTTCGCCTTTTGGGACCGCCAAACCCTAGTCCGTGAGCACGAGGTGCACTCCCCCCTCCCGATCTCGTAGTGTGTCCCCTCGTTGATCGGATCGTCTTCTACTGTGTTATTTGATTAGATTTGGAGTTGTTTAGGCTCGTGCTACAATGATCGGTGCTGAATTCGCTTCATTTATTTTTGTTATGTATTTGGTGCAGTATTTTAGAAAGAATTGGATTTAGTTTCTTCTATTAATCGCCTAGATTTCCGTGGAGTTCGTTCCTTTTTCACGCGAAAGCAGTGGCAATTTTATCTTGCATCAAGTATCGAGGAGATCTTATAGTCCTTTTCGTTTTTGGTATTTGGAGAATATTTTGGTTGCATTGAAATGGGTGAGTGGTGTCGTCATGTCGCGTGTAGTTGTAAACTTGAGCGTAGATCATCCTTCTATTAGAAGATGGTGATTAAGAAGTTTAATGTGATTTCAGGTTGAGATTGGAAGATTAAATGATGAATTAAATCGGCTTCAAGATCAGGTATGCATATTCCATCATTTGGTTTTAGTTTGTGATTTGTCTTATGTTACTTTTTTGGGGTTACATGCGTGCGAGGAGCACTCTTGGAGCGAACTCTGGGGATGCTATTGGATAATTTTGAATGGTTCTCTCTTTTAATGCTCTGTTTTGTTGTTTCCTTGTAGTTGAGGAAAGTGGAGGATCGTTTGGAGGGTTCAGATGAACACTTACCAGGTGTTAAACTAAAGGAGAACGATCTTGGTAAACTCGACCCCCTTAGTGATGAAAGGAGAGAAAAAGTGAAGGAGGCTATGCTTCATGCATGGAACTCTTATGTGACGTATGCATGGGGCCAAGATGAGCTTCAGGTGGTGACGAGTTGAATAATCTTCTTAAAAGTTTGAAAATCTGATTGTTGTTTGTGAACTTGATCTTATATTTGTTATATTTTTTTTCTAAGGTGGTTTATTTCTGTTCCTTGCCAGCCACAATCAAAGAAAGGTGTCAATAATTTCGGTGGTCTCGGAGCAACACTTGTTGATTCTCTTGATACACTCTACATAATGGGCCTTGAAGATGAATTCCGGAAGGCTAGAGAGTAAGTTGGTTTTTGAAGGTTCCATTTCCGTCCTTTTGAGCATATATCAATTGACATTCTACCATGGATTCCAAAGCATGCTTACGTAGTTTACGAGTTTCTTTGGATTTTTTTTTAACCCTTGTACCTTTTTTTGGTAGTCTCCTATAATCTAGTGAAAACAAAATCTCATGGCGAATAATTAATATTATTTGTGTGAAATTTTAGATTTCGGCAGCTTTTAGATAGATAGCTTCTTTACATATCTAACTCTTATTCACTGCTTGATGACAGTTGGGTTGCAGACTCATTAGATTTCGACAAGGATTATGATGCGAGTGTCTTCGAGACAACCATAAGGTTGCGTTATAAGGTTTATTATTATTTTTGTACTGTTACTACTTTTATTATCTTTTGCACTCTTCATATTTACCTATTAGGTACTTAGTTATGAACTTTCAAATATGTTGGACTTTGGCATTGTTGCATAGATCATAAGACTGCAAGATGAAAGAACAACTTTCTATTGCTAGTTTGCCTTACTTCATGTTTCTACTTGATCTCTGTATGCTACAGGATCCTTGGTGGACTCCTTAGTGCATATGATCTCTCAGGGGATGATGTATTTCTTGAGAAGGCTAAAGACTTAGCTGATAGGTTGCTACCAGCATGGAATACAACATCTGGTATACCATATAACAGAATTAACTTTGCTTATGGCAGAGCTCATAATCCTGGATGGACGGGGGTAAGCCATAAAATATCAGTTTTCTGCCCTTTTTTCTTGATTTGTTTTATAATCAGACGGCAAGTTGTTCTTTTTATCATTATCTGTACCATAAAATTACCGTGAAAACTGCTCCCTTCTCATGGCCGCTGATACTTTCTCTCTTGTTTCTCTTTGTCATGTTAAACTGGATACTTCAAGTCTCTGATTTTGTATAGCTGTTTGGTGATTTTCAAGATATATTATGGATAATCATAATCATAATTCATCTGTAGAAGCTTATTCAGACATTGGAACTGGCTATAGCTTTACAGTCTTGTTTACTGACATTAGTTTCTTTTGATCCCAGGACCTTGCTTTCTTGTTATTCCCAGATATTTGTCAATTACTTGATTTAAACACAAAAGTTATTAGTGTGAATAATATACCAACCAGTATATCTCTCCTCTAAAATCATTGACTTTGTTTTGCAGCATGACTAGCATTTGGTCTATTGCAGGATTTATTTTCTAAGACAATTTTGAAAGATGATACATTAATGATTGGGAATCTAATTTTGTAATTTGCGCATGTCATGGTGTATTGCAAAAATGCTTCCTGCAATTTCGAAGTTTCAGTTTCTTTCCCCACATTTCTCTGAATTATCTAACCTGCAATTCACTTGTGTCTCAAATTAGTGTTTTCTGTTGGTTTTGATGTTCATTCCCTAGATTTTTTACTTACTCAGGACATTTTTCCTAGTTTTCATCTATTTAATTCCTGTTTCCTGTTTCTCTATATTTATGTATCAAACCCTTCATCTCATATGCTTTATTCTTTCTACAGGGAGACTGTATCCTGGCAGATTCTGGCACTGAGCAACTTGAATTTATTGCTTTATCACAGAGGACAGGAGATCCCAAATACCAACAGAAGGTTGTAGCATTTTTACTTCGAGTTATTTAAACTAGTTGCTAATGTTACCATATTACTTCTGAAGTTCAATCAGCTACTCTTTTGTCCTAGACATGTTGACAGTCAAGTCATTCATCTAAGGCTGCTACTCACGGTTTTTTTTGTGATGCATAATATCTGCAACATTTTTTATGGTCATCGCATAGATTAGCTTCTGATTTTTATTGAATGGAGGGGGAGGAGAGCTACAGATATACTTTCTGATCTTAATTGAATAGTCCAATGCACGATAGTAAAAGTATATAATATTCTATCTATAGTGTTAAATACGTCCTTTTGGAGGTATGGAGGCTCCTCGTGGGGCACAATGAACGCGGGGCATTAATACTGAAAATCATGACATTATTCCTGAAAAAAATTTGTAAACACGCTGTACTTTACAATATTCCTGGCTTGCTATTTTCTGAAAAGTTATTGCGAGGCAGCTAATAAGCTGCTTTTTAAATAGATGTAGAATATGTATTCTCTGAAACAATTATGTAGAATCTAGTTGTGGTGTGCATGCTTGTCAAGTTGATCCATTGACACATTTTAATGTGATTATCTATTAAGATCTCAACTTTTTGAATGTGCTTTTTTATGTGTGTCATCATGCTATCTTTAGGTTGAAAATGTCATCAAACAACTCCAGAAGATATATCCCAAAGATGGTTTGGTTCCAATTTTCATAAATCCTCATACAGGGGCTCCATCATACTCAACAATTACATTTGGTGCTATGGGTGATAGGTAAGTACTAATCTTCTGTACACTATGCCTTTCCAAAAGCACATTCTTACTTTTTTGACTTCTGGAAATCCTAAGTGCATTTGTGCTCCCCAAAAGTTTCCTATTACATCCTATACCTTCAAGAAAAATATCTAATATGCTTTATATTGTTTCAAGAGTTGGGAAGCTGCATAATTGCCATACAGTTAGATAGCACTGTCTATATACAGGTGCACATACGCACTTCTGGTAGTTTGTACATGTGAATTTTATCTTTTAACATACTTAAGTTTTAAATAAATTAGTAAATTTTTTCTAGGACATTTTCTTGCCATTTTTATTGCATTCCTTTCTTATGCTGCTGTTTTACTGTTCATGCCCATGATTTTCTAATTTAAGAGATGAATGTATTGCAGTTTCTATGAGTATTTGCTTAAAGTTTGGATACAAGGGAACAAAACCGAAACAGTGAGGCATTACAGGTCAGACAATATTATTTGCCATTATGTGAACTTGTGATTACTGTAATATCCTAATTACGGCTTAAAAGCCCTTGCTTCGGATTCTTGACTGCATTTAATATTGCTTGCTTACTACAATGCTCAAGTACCCTGCTTAATTCGTCAAACCATATTTACATAGAGAAATGTGGGAGACTTCAATGGAAGGTCTGTTGAGCTTAATTAGGAAAACTACTCCGTCTTCTTTCTCATATATCTGTGAGAAGAATGGTGATACTTTGTCTGACAAGGTGATCTCTCTCTTTTCTTTGCACCAATTGTATTATATTCTTGCATAAAATCTCATTTGATGCTCTGATAAGTGCATCCTTCAAAGGCTCATATGCCCTAGTATCTAATGTATGCAGATGGATGAACTAGCTTGCTTTGCTCCTGGAATGTTGGCTTTAGGAGCATCTGGCTATGGTCTAGAAAAAGACCAGAAAATGATGACTCTTGCGAAAGAGGTAATAGTTTCAAAAGATAATTTTCTTTCTTTCTTTTGCCTTTCTTTAGGTTTCCTTACGCCTAGAGTTTGGATAATTGGAATATTGCAGCAATTTTCTCGGTTATATTATTACAAGAAACCAAATGAGTGATTAAAAAATTTAAAGAAAGTTGAATATATTGGAATTGGAGTTTGGTTGGTTGGAAGAGAAGACATAATTGGCAATGGTGTGATGATTGGTAGAATTCTAGAATGGTAAACAAACAACTATATTTCTTTGGAATAGATTTGTCTTCTTTATCTGACAATTGTCCTTCTGCATCTTGCACATGGTTTTATGAATGTCTTACTCCATGTAGAATACATTGCTCCTGAGATTTGCCGTTATCAGCGTTCTTTTAGTAAATTTTAGCTAATCATGTTAGAAACTTCTTTACTGGTGCAGCTTGCTTGGACTTGTTATAATTTCTACCAATCAACACCAACAAAATTAGCCGGGGAGAATTATTTCTTTCATCCTGGACAGGTGACGTAAACTCGTCCCTCAATATTTTCGTTTTCTTTATCCGCAAAGCTATCTTTTCGGCAATCTTTTTTCGTAATTTATACTGCATAATTACAGGACATGAGTGTGGGCACATCATGGAATATACTTAGACCAGAGACTGTCGAGTCTCTCATGTACCTCTGGCGTCTAACTGGAAATAAAACATACCAAGATTGGGGTTGGGACATTTTCCAAGCATTTGAAAAGAATTCACGCATAGAGTCAGGATATGTTGGACTCAAGGATGTAAGTAGTATCCATTTTTTGGCCCCGGTCTCTCCCTTTTCTATCTTTTTTCTCCAGTTTCATATGCTCTCGTACTGATTTGGGTTGATACATCACATATATGTTGCATTTTCAGGTAAACACAGGTGTAAAGGACAACATGATGCAGAGCTTTTTCCTCGCGGAGACACTCAAATATCTCTACCTCTTATTCTCGCCGCCGTCAGTCATCCCCTTGGATGAATGGGTTTTCAACACAGAAGCGCATCCCTTGAGGATTGTCACCCGCCCAAATAAAGAAGATACATTACGAGGTACAAATAGAAAATTGATTCCCAAACACCTCGTCAGGCCATTCGGGAGAAAGCAAGGAAGACCAGAGTAAAAGCGAGCTTCAAGTATGTAACTTCAGTCTACCGACAACAGTTTATTGTGGGTAAACTTTATGATTAATCCCTTTAATAGCCCGATACTGCAATTTAGTTCCTGAGCTTTTTACTTAAAAAATCACATAAAATAATCCCCGAAGCTTCTCATATATAACAATTGCATCCTAGGCACTATGACAACATTTGCACCTTTTTTTTTCTGATAAAACTTCCTCTTTAGCCCCCGTTTTAAGTACACTGAAATAATGAAGTCATTTTACAAAAGGGATATATAATCATTTTACAGGAACAGTGATGTGAATTGCCATATATGAGAAAGTTCGGGAGCTGAAGTGTTTAAATGAAAAGTTTGGGGAGACTAAGCTGCAATATCGAGATAGTATGGGGACTGTCTGTGTTCATTACCCCTTTTTCAGTCACCATTGATTTGGTGGATTTTGATCTGAGAAGAATGCACATCATTTGTCTATTTTTACCCAGTAAAACCATAGGTTTAAATTACAGAATTTGATTATTTAAAGTTTTTTTCAAGCTATAAACAAAGGACCACCTGTGGAATCTTTTGTTACTTGTGGTACAGATGACATATTTAAGAGACCCTGTGAAAACTAAAGGATCAGTGTTTAATATATTCTTTAGTTATTCTCTCTGTCATAAAAATCAAGCACAAGCTAAGAGAAAACTGTAGAGGAAGACACTCACTTGGTTAGTCACTAAATTTATTTAAGACATATAATTCGTGCATGGATAAGTGTGCAATTTTAAACATTTTTATCCACTATTTTGTGCAACCAATGACCTGGTATTCTTTTATTGGTTCTTTTTACATTGATAACTATCAGTGCCTAGTGTTAACACTATCTATTGGGTGTCTTTTTGTTTTAACTGTTTTCTCTATGAGTGTTTTTTTTAAAAAAAAAAATAAATAAATAAATAAATGACGTGATATGAAAACTAATCTTAAGCATTTTTTGTAGTTATGCATTGTTGGATTCGTTAATTCTCTATCATTTATCTCTTTTATTAACTAACCTCTCTGGTGGTATAATTTAAGTGGCATGTTTCACTTGATCTCACCGTAGTATGAGAGACTCGGAATAGTGGCTTAGAAAATAGATCTTAAGATAGTAAAAGGAACAGATCCTAATTTTTACTTTTCCAATCTGTTTGTTTGTTGAGTATATTCTTCTTGCTGCTTCTTTTGTTCTCCTTCTCTAAACTAAACCAATTTCATTTTTAAGGCTCTGTTCGAAATTGTAGAGAGATTATGTAATGTGCCAGATACTCTGTTTTGATTAATAAGTGACACCATAAAATCAATCTTTTGTTTTCTTGAACCATTAAACCAAATATAAATTTGTTCTTACTTTCATAACAGCTGTTTTAACAAATAATTTGGCTGTACTAATCACATGTTTGCATTGTTCAAAGATTTTAAAAGCTTCTCGTAGTGCTTTTGAAGTTAAGAAATAAAAAACACTTACTGGGGTTAAACCCTGGAACCAAAAGGCTCCAAAAGCAAAAGCACAAATTCTACAAATGGGAGTCTATCACAAACTAACAAAAACTTTATTGGGGAATACAATAAAAAACTGATGGTGTACCATGTAAAATTTACGAATCTTAGTTAAAACTATTTCCCAACAAAATGTTTTCATTTGTTACGGATATAGGATATTTAGGCGAATTTTGTTGGAAAAGTTGGTGAAATTCTTCTGAAATCAGATGCTTTTAAAAATCTGACGCCAGAAATTCTGACACCTGACAAGGTGGCATGTGCAGAGCGCACCAAACCTTGACCAGAGAAATTACTGTCTCAACTATGGCCAATCTCCAGCCACTCTCTCAAATTTAATATCAGAGATCCTACAGTAAAATGTTTAGGTCACGTTTGGTACTGTACTTATAATTTTATTTTTTTTTCAAAAAAAAAAATTGTATGTAGAAAGATGTAATGATGAACAGTAAATTACTTATAATCTTTTTACTCAAAATATTCATTTGGTAATAAAAATTTAAAACTTGAAAGTAAAAATCTGTTAATTTTTTGTGCAAATTATATGTACAGCGAATGTATAATGCATTTGATGGATTTAGTTTTCAGTTTTAAGATTCTTTTGGAGGTCGATAATTCTACCGATATTGATTAGTTGTAACTCAATGTATAAAAATATTAATTTTCAAGTAAATTATAATTCTATCGTGTATTTGAGATAAGATACAGTAGGTCATTGTCTGAGTTTCACATTCTAAGGAGAAAGGGAAAAAAAAAAATAGTTAATTTTTTTTTCTGATTTAGCCGTCGAGTGCAAAGGCGGAAGGGAGCTTGACTGCAAGACACATATGTCGAGCCGGAATGAATGAAAGTCGGCATTAGTGATTAGACGGTGCCGACTCAACGGATCAAAGTTACTCTAGAAATAACAGGCTTATCTTTTCCAAAAGTTCATATGGGCATATTGACGGGACCAGGTCCCGTAATTGTGGCACGCAGAATACGGTTTCTGGGAACACTGAGACGACATTGTACCACACTAATCCAACGGCTGGGATCGCCCTGCCTCCTGTTATTCCGACCGTCGGATCGTGTTGATCCGCTCGGAACCCGACGACCGAGTCCGAACCACCAAATGTGGGCGCGCCCCGCTCCTACGCTCAGAGTCACGTGGGTCGTCCACGTGGCATCGTTCCAATGGCCGCTTATATAGCATTGCTCTATATGTAAACATATGCTTTTTTTTTTTTTTCTTTTTTTTTTCTTTTTTTTGCTCATGTAACCCTACATCATACATGTACCTCTATTTTGCATTTAAATAATTAAATAAATAAATTATAAATAATTTAATAAAAGTTACCAAAATGAAAGATAATGCCATTCTAGATGACGAATACAATTATAGTAAGCAACTTTTGCATTAAATCCAATTGTCCATCTTTTAGCATTTTTTTTTTTTTTTTTTTTCTAGAGAGGTCGTTGAATCTTAAAAAAAATATATATATTATATTATATCATAAAATATGATAAACTTAAGATCCTTTGAAATTGAGGGGACTGGGGATTCGTCTTTGATAGGATATTATTAAGAAAGATCAATTTTATAGAAAACAACTTGGAATTAGTCTAAAGAGATTTTGAATGGATTAACAAATGTCATCCACTTCATTATTAATTGACCAAATTCGATGCAGATATAATAAATATAATATTTTTGTATATTAACATCAATTTTTACTCAAAAAGAAAATAAAGAACATCAATTTTCTATCAGTACATAACACTAAAAATAAAACAAGTAATGTGTAACGTCCTAATAATTCCACACTGAATAGATTGAGAATATATAAGATCATATATGTTATTAATAATAACTGAATTTAAATATTTTAAATCGATAATTTAAATTCAACAAATTATTATTGTTAACTGATCAGGTCGTTACACAATACATATGTAAAACAAATCACAGTAGCTAAAATACAATGCAATTTCTTTTTTAATGAACTATAATACCCCATCAAATGGTGTGTATATGTTACCTAACTAATTAAGTACCCTACCAAATGGTGTATGTGTATATGTAACCTAATTAGCTCAATTTTTCTATATACTGTTTTAACAACTATATCTTTTATCTTCAGCCCAACAGCTTAGCTGGAATATGTATTATTTAAACACCACGTGAAATGCACATATGTAGCTGAAACATGCGTAGCCCTTTTTTTATTATTTGATCTTAACATATGCCTTAAAAGAAGGAGGAATAAAATAAGTAAAAATCATTAAAAAAAGAAAAAGGCAATTGGATAATCTAGTTAGGCCATTTACATAAATATATACCCTACCAATTAATCTCCCCTTTTTTTTTTGGCATGTTACGTGGTCATGGCATTATCTGAAAGTATACAAGGAGTGGTTGAAAAGTAATTAAATGGAAAAAAAATAATGATCAACCATGCATATTTGTGTTCAAATAGATCATATAAAGTTAATCTTATAACCAATTAGTTTGGGTCATTGGAATTAAAATTTTAAACAAGCTATATATATATATATATATATATATATATATATATATATATATATATATATATATATATATATATATATATTTGCAATGTAAGTGCAATCTCTATGATCTCATGGTGCAAGAAATTAAGGGGGAAAAAATGGAAATTGATGAATATAAGAAATTTCACAGTAAGAAAGGTAAAATAGAGATTAAAACAAAGTTACCTTTAATTGTTTCGATTAACTAAAATTGAAGCAAAGTGGCATATATATTAGTTGAGGAGTTCACCAAACATTTCAGCCTAAGATAATAATAATTTGAAAAAAAATAAAGAAGTAAAAAGTTCATCCCATCTCTATCTATCTCGCTTACAAAAGACACACACACACACATATATATATATATATATATATATATATATTGAAAAATATATATATATATATATTGAAATACTATCGATAGCTTCAAGTAATTGATATTATCAAATTTTCAGTTCAAAATATACGGTTAAAACTATAATAATTTTTTAATATTTTTACTATTCAACCAATCATATATTAAATCTTAAGAAATCACTATTATTCTAACCACATATCTCTTAATCTAGAAATTAAAAAATTAATAGCATTAATAATTTAATACTATGATAGTATATATATAGTGCATGAATTAATAGACCCGCACATACATATAATACACTATTTTCCACGTATAATTAATGGGGCTCTATATATATATATATATATATATATATATATATATATATACACGTGTTAGTATAGTACTAACAGGTAACAAGTAAATTCCAAAGAAATACTGTTGTATTTTTCTCTACGCTTTAGGACTCTCTCTCTCTCTCTCTCTCTCCTGTATGTATAACTGATCCTACCACTAAGCACCACAGTGAGAACCCCCTCCATTTCCCCTCCAGGAAAAAAATTACACACAAGAACCTCAATTGAGCTACAAAGAGATCTGGTCAGAGATTAAAAGAAGAAAAAAAAGGAAGAAAGAAAGATGTGTTTCGTGTTGTTTTGCGAGGAGAAGGAGACGGTGGTGGCGACGCAGAAGGCGCCAGGGAGCTGCCCCTACTGCGGTGGCGCGGTGATGGCGATCGACGTCGAGAGCGCGAGAAGCCTCTTCTGCCTCCGCATCTGCCTCCTCAGCAAGAGGAAGTTCTCCTGCACCCGCTGCTCCCGCCGCTTGGTTTCTACTATGATCAATACATAGTTGATGTATCGTCGATCGATCATGTTCTCTTTTCACTTTTCTCTTTTCTCTTTTCTCTTTTCTTTCTTTCTTTCTTTCTTTTTTCTCCCTTTTCCTTTTTATGGGTCTATCTAGTTTTTCGATGCAATTAAGATTAACGCTTTCCAAGTGCAGATTCGCTTCCTATCTCACCGATTTAACTGCAGTTACAGCACTTGCACTAAAATATTTTTTTCTTTTTCTTTTTTATTTTGAGAGAGAGAGAGAGAGAGAGAGAGAGAGGGAGGGAGAGATAGAATGATAGTGAGTTTCCTGTTTCATTTAACTTCTTAAAAAATAAATCCAACTAGTCATTTGAAACAAGTCGATTTTAAATTTGAAAACTGATATCAGTAAGTATATATATATATATATATATATATATATATATATATATATATATATATATATATATATATAGAGAGAGAGAGAGAGAGAGAGAGAGAGAGAGAGAGAGTGTTTGATAAGTATTCTATTAATAATATCAAGTATGATACTATTGATTTTTTAATTTTTGGATAGACGATGTGCAGCTAGTATTATAGCGGTTCCTTAAACTTTATACTATTTTACTAAAATTTTATTAAATTTTAAAAAATTATTACCATCCTAACCGCACATATCTTTATTTAAAAATCAAAAATATAATAATACCAAATGATCATTACTATTGATAGTACAGTAATTTCATTATATATATATATATATATATATATATATATATATATATATATATATATATATATATATATATATATATATATATATATATATATAGTCTGACTGAAATACTATCGATTGTACCAAGTAATTGGTGTTACCATATTTTCAATTCTTAGATGAAAGAATATGCGGTTGGGATTATAGTAGCTCTTTAGAAATTTTACTATTCAACCAATCACTCACTAAACCCTAGAGGCCCACTATCATTCTAACCGCACATCTCTTAATCGAAAGACTAAAAAATTAATAGCACTAATGACTTTGTGTCATCGATAGTATTCCAGCTTTCGGTTTTCGTCTATTATTAAAGGATGCACGGTAATAATGATAGTGATCTTTTAAGATTTCGTAGATGGTTGGTGAAATAGTATGATTTAAGAAATGAAAAATAATAAAAGAGTTAGATATAACAATTTTATATATATATATATATATATATATATATATATATATATATATATATATATATATAGAGAGAGAGAGAGAGAGAGAGAGAGAGAGAGAGAGAGTCTGGCTGGAATACTGTCGATAGCACTAAGTAATTGGTGCTATCAAGTTTCTAACCCTTGGATGAAAGAAATGTGTGGTTGGGATTATAGTAATTTTCTAAGATTTTTTACTATTCAACCAACAACCCACTAAACTCTAGGAGACCACTATCATCCTAACCACACCTCTTAATCCAAGAGCTAAAAAATTAGTAACACCAATAATTTGATACTATCGATAGTATTCCAGCCTAGCTCTCTCTCTCTCTCTATACTGTTAATATGACGCCCCCAATAGTTCCACATCGGATGTTGATGGAATTGTAATTGGGTTTATATGAGACAGGGACACTAGCAATAATAACTGGGTTTAAACATTTTGGGCTATGGTTTGGACCCAACGAGTTATTTTTTCTAGTGGGCCGGGTCGTTATATTTGGTATCAGAGCCAATAACTAGCCGGAAGTGTGTGGCGAGTCTCGGCTGAGTCTGGGTCTAGATGGCAGGGCTAGCGAGACGAGTCTGACATCGCCTGGTGATCTTGGGCTGCTGTGTGTTTGGACTGATGAGAACGTCAGACCTAAACGGGGGAAGTCTGTGACGCCCCCAATAGTCACGCACCCAATAGTTTCAGATGTGGATGAAATTATGATTGGGTTTATATGAGACAGAGACAGTAATAATAACTAGACTTAAGCATTTTGGGCTGTGGTTTGAGCCTAACGAGTTATTATTGCTAGTGGATCGGATCGTTACAGTTAAAATAAAAATAATTTTTAAAAATTTAATAAATTATTTATAAAATAATATAATTTAAAAAAATAAAAATAATTAAAATATGATAGATCTAATTTTACCAAATGATTGATAGCACCTATAAATCGCGCGTGCTACACTCAGCCTCCAATTCCCACTAATATTTTCCTTCTAATACTTTTGGTGCGCTTGGGAGTCGCGCTATATTCCGTCTACAATTTCTATATTCTCTCTATATTATAATCACAAGCACTATATATGGGAGCCTTTGCTTTTCAAATTTAGAAACTTATATACCTCCACAGAAAAGTTAAAACACTTTATATTTCTTTTTATGTACATATATAAAATAATTATTATCAATTTTAATATTATAAATATAGTTCACATAAAATAATTATTGATAATAAATAAATAATACTTATTATTGGCTTTGGCAGTTTTTGAATCATTATTATTAATTCCATTTATTCTTACTAGACACTGGACATTCTGAGGCTAACTGGTCGATCGATAGTACTTATTTTTTATTTTTTATAAACTATATTCCAGCATCATTCCAAATGCACGGTAAGTACTTAAATATAAAAAATCAGAATTAATATATATATATAGTAATTAAGCAAGAACAAAGAACCATTTCACGATTTCAACCAAAGGTGATCGATTCAATTAACCTAATGAATCGGATCTAGGATGACATCCAAATTAATTAACCCTCATAACAATGTTTTCTCGCTGTTTATACAGAAAATTTTACTATACAATTATAATATTATATTATTTATATTATTTATGTCCAATCAATTATATTTTTATTTTTTAAAATATAATTTGATTAGCTGTGGACAACTTATTAATGAACAACATGACTGCTGCTTATATAAACTTTTTGCTGTTGGTACTGCGCCGCTGACATGGAATCTCCCTACTTTCTCTCCCGAGCTGTAGCTATTGCTCTTGTACACTTCTGATGATATTGTGAATGCGGGCTCTTTCAGAATTAAGATCACAGTTTTGTTCTGACACGTCCGTACCAACTTTTCAGCTACAGGACACAGCAGCAGCAGTAACAATTACCACACCAACCAACTCATTCATTTCATGTGAAGATGACAAGTTCCTCTCATTCATGCATGGTGTACAGAAACAAAAAATAATATTCAAATAATAATAATAATAAAACAGTAAACATTTCTTGCAACTCTGTTCTTCAATATGTTATGTATGTTGAATATAAAACATCAAAATATGAATATTTAATAGTTAAAAAATTTTAAGTAATTTTACTCAAATTTATTTTTGGATCCACTTCTAACTATTGGGTGTACTAATATCTGCATTTAAAGTTAGGGTTAGGATAGGAAAATCAACTAATCCTTATTCTTATACATTTTCTTTTCGTGGAGGAACAATGCAAGCACATGTAAAAAGAAATATCTCACAAGTGGGTTAGCTTGATCAGTGGATGCTACTTTTATTATACATGATTTTGTGTGTTCAAGTACAATTTGGGAGCCTCGTAGATGGATAAAGTTTAATTTGCATCATGATCTAGACTAGATAAGTGGTCCACTTGATCTGGTGCTATATGACTAGATCAAAAAATTATTGAGATGTTAATCTAAACAATTACATTAAAGCAAATATACGGTATAAAAAGTGAAAAAAAAAAAAAAAAAAAAAAAACTACATGTCATTAATAAGTAATTCCTTGCATGGATGAATGAAAATCTAGCCACGTTCAGAATTTATTTAGTTTTGCTGAAACTTGTATAAAATACAATTTAAACAAAATAATTTCTCTATTTAAAAAAACCTATAAGTTTATTTTTTATGAACAATTACTAATAATTTTTTATACAGCACCACTAAAATGCTATCGGGACGAATTTGTAATAGGAGAAGCTGAAGAATTTGTTCGTCATACTTTGCTTCCACTTCTTGAAAACGATGTAGCATGCCACAAATTCAACATAGGTGCAAATCGTAATTTACGAGAAGTGCTAGGTGTACACCTTCAAATGGGGTGTACATCCTACACCCACCCATCCTAGGGTGGGTATTCATCCACTCGTCACTCGATGTGACGAGTGGAATTCACCCACCCCTAGATGGGGTGGGTGTAAAATGTACACCCCATTTGGGGTGTACATCTAGCATTTTTCTTAATAATAATGAGAGCATATATTTTATATTAGTTTTGTAAGGGTTAAAATAATGTGGCCGAAAAGGTATTTAGGTCAGAAGCATATACATGTAGGAAGAATATTCCCCAAGTAGAAAAATCTAGCAATCATTAATGCTTGTGTTCGAATAGGAGGGAGGTGCTTGGAGAGAGATTTTAAATATATATATATATATATATATATATATATGTGTGTGTGGAATCAAATTTGGCTTAGAGTGGCTCGTGAATCGTGATAGGAAAAAACATATTGTAGCCTAAATTACCAACATCTAGTAGCATGTTAATTAATCCTTTGACTATTTGTCTTCTCTAGTATTAAAAAAAAAAAAAAAAAAAAATTGGCTTCTTGGTAGATTTAAACATAGGATTAGGAAAATGAAAAGAGTGCCATATATAGTGCACATGCTTTTTTATTTCCTAGCGGAGTTGGCTAAATATACATCAAATATTATATTCTATCAACTGATAGTTCGATTGATAGGTATTTTTATAATTTAGCGTCCCATGTTCTATACGTATACACATGCATATATGCGTGCATGCACAAAGTAGAGCCACAAATTGGATTGCTCGAGTGGAGTCCTCCATTGATCCCGTATGACCAATAGAACTTAAATCACGAAACAGCATCGTATTAATTAATTAATTAATGCATGAACGTACGTCAATTAACCCTACCGTATCATGTGATTGTTTAGGATTAATTGTGTTGGAAACTAAGGGAAATGGGACATACATATTAATTTATTTAACCCAAACTCTTTAATTTGAAGTTGAACATAATTAACATTGCTATACATCCATTTCAACAACTAGAACGACGATCCAAATATTGACCAAACTCGATTGACAAGCAAAGAAAACAACCAAGGACGCAAATTGGAAGCAAATAAACACCCAAGGAAGTATGAATGGATTCACCAAGAATCGGATCCTCTTACCACATTAGGAGGGGAAGAAACTCCGATCTCGCGCACTTGTGTTCTTAGTACGTTTATTGCAAACAAGCTGTTCCTGTAGAACAACCATTTCACTTCATGTACAGATTTACGAGTAATCTGGCGAGTGATTGACTAATAAGGCAGGTTTATCATTCGATTAAGAGTAGACACAATAATATATTAAGAGAGAATCAAAACATCATGAATCTTTTACTCGTAATTGCCTTAATTGGCGAGATTTAACTGCAAAAATGACCATGAACAGACACAGCAGATGCAGGAAGCGCAAGAATCAAATAATTAACACTACATACCAGGAAAGAAGACCATTTCCAGCAAAATTACCACTACTCGAAAGCAAGAGACCTTTTAAAAGGGAAAAACTTTTCTCAAACTAACAAATCACTTCGACTCGCGCATGGATTGTTGTTCAAAATAAATGCAGAATTGCAAAATGAAACGGAACAACCATCGGAAAAAAAAAAAAAAAAAATGGGTAAGACTAAACACCGATAATTGGAAACATGTCTAACATCCAGCTCGAAACAACAAAATTGCAAATTCATGTTTCTCCACTTCCTGATGATGTAAAATAAACTTACTTCCACGAGAAAAGATGATGACATAACCTTGAAGCCTAGTTCATTCTTCTGATGAGCTCGTTGATGTAGTCTTCGCGGTTTCCAGCATCACCACCTTCAACATAGTGGTTTCTCTTCTTCTTCAGTCCACCCAGTGGTGCTTTCAGCTTGAAAGGCCATAGGAAGTTGTTCGCCTCCTTGAAGTGCGGGCCGACAGACAGGATCTCATGAACAAGATCCTCAACGCAAATGATGTCGTGCTTGCCCAAACCCTACAAAAAACATAAAAAAAATGATTATATAATAAACCCGATTAACAAACCATGGAAATGCATAGACTAGAGACGAACTTGTTCGATGATTGAATTGTCGGACAGAGGGACCCTCTGCTTGTTCAGCTTTCCATAACCCCGCTTGTAAATCAACTCCCTAACACTCTTTAAGTTAGGGTACCTGAAAATTATAAATCATGCAATCACCACAACAATAATTGCTTACAAAACACTGCCGAGTAATTCAAAAATCGTAGAAAATCATACCCATATGTCACATAAGGCTCCACCCTCCGCAACATGTTCATTGTTGCCTTGTTAACTTTCAGAAAAACCCCATTAAAGATCTAGAATAAAATAGACAAATTAGTAACTTAAATAATGTTAAAGAAAGGGAACTTAGCATTATAAAGAGCAACCAGGCAAGGACTAATTTACCTGTCTCAGACGTAAAAGCTGCAAGATCTTCCGGGTTTTCGGGTGCATGGCATTGATACTACACGGAAATTAACAACAACAAAGTCCAATTATTGGTTATGAACCAACACAATATAAAGGGTTAATCAGCGAATTCGGTCACTTAATTTTGACCTGGATTTCAATTTCATCCTCATGGTATTAACTATAACAATTTAGTCTATAAAGTTTGCTCTTTGTGACAAATTAGTTCCTCCTCGTGCATCACCGCCATTACTGAACTTTTTAAGATCAAAGTTATACTTTTGAAACGAAGTTGATATCAAGGTCAAACTTGAGGTACATAATTGAAACTCTATTAACTAAAATTTTCACACTTTAGAGGATAAAATTGAAACCAGGGCCAAAGTCCAGTCACTAAACTGACACTGAATCCAATCAGAAATCATACAAACTAATCTCAGAAGCAAAACAATTAAGAAGAAGAACAATTCGCAGGGAAGTTTGAGATTACATACCCTCTAATGCGGATCACGAACAGCAACTTAGCCTCAGGGCAAACATAGAATCCGCCCTTCATCCTCGCCTCCCGCTTCAAACGGATCAACTCTTTCTCCTACCAAAAGGGAAAAAAAAAAAAAAAAAAAAAAAAACCATTTTTGCACATAAGAATCCAATTTTTGACACAAAACAGAACAGTACACTCAAATCAAAGTCGCGACATTTCGCATTAAAAACACCTGCGATTCGTACTCCTTAGAGTATTGCTGGGCCCTGGTGAAGATAAGCTTCCTATTCTCCTGATCCTTCTTCTTCTTCGCCTCCGCCGCGGCTTTCTTCGCGAGAGCCCATTGCTCCTCCCTCTTCCTCTTCTTCAACACCGATTCCGGGATCACCACCACCTTCGCTTCCTCCGTCGCCATCTCTGTCCCTAAATACTGATTCAAATCGACGAGAAGATGCAAATAAGACGAGATCTATCGTACCTTCACTTCCCAGAACCCTTAGATTCGGATCGAAAAGACATCGAAACCCAAAGATGAAACCTAAAATGGGAGGGAATTAGGGTTCGTACCTGCGCAGAGCTCTGGATTCGGGAAAGGAACGGGGACGAAGAGAAAAAGCGGCTACGGCGGTTTCGCAAGCATTTTATAGTCGGCGTTAGGGTTTTGTGGGAAGGGTTCGGATAATGAGGGCCCAAAATGAAACAGGCCGGCCCATACAAGCCCATGCCGGCCCGGCCCGTTAATCTGGACCCGGATTTAATCCGAATCAATTTCTTCCTGATCAATTTGATCACTCATAAAAATGTATGGAAGTTTCCAAAAAGTAAAAAAAAAAAAAAATTGAACTTATTCCACGATCAAAAACTAAAATTCTTTAAATAAAAGATTCTGAATTAAAATAATATAATAATATAATACAATTTACGAAGAATATTGGATACTCCATGGTTGGAGAAAATTAACACGAAGCTCACCAACCAACTACATGACATAGAGGGGGTGCATTAATCAATTGATTGATTAATTAATTAGTATCAAAGTCGTCAACGAATAATGTTTACCGAACCACTGGGAGGCAATTTTAGAAATAAAAGTCGGCAACGAATTAAGCCACTGATAAGACAGACATAGTTGACATTAGTTGAGTGCTAATTATATAATAAAAGTGTGGGAATGGAGCTCGTGTTTGTTAACGGGGCCTAATTATCAAATTTCACTCCGTCCAATGTTCCATTTAGTTTTACTTTGGTAAATGATAATATATATAGAAGAGATCCCACTATACAACTATATGTTTATCAATTGTAACTTTTACTTGGTTTTCAATACCAAATGAGTACTTACCTTTCCTTTATCTTCGGAGCAACGTTTGGTTGACCGAGAGATTGAGATTGAGAGAGAGAGAGAGAGTTAGATTAATTGTAGGGTGGAGGCGTTGACTAAGTATTACCGCATAATGCGTACGTACGTGCCAGTTCCCGCTACGTCCTCGGCACACGTGTGTAACCCACCACGGTACATCCGTACGTACTTTAAAACCTATACACGACCACCCCATCCCCCTCTCTCTCTCTCTCTCTCTCTCTCTCTCTCTAAATTCTCCATTGTTATTATTTCGAGTCCCTTGCTCATGAGGAATTAGAAAGTGTTTTATTATTATTATTATTATTATTATTATTATTATTTTCATTTTCTCCTCTACTAAGGAAGGGACCTATTTGTTTTTCTTTTTTCCCCTCCGTTTATTAATTTCATGTACTTTTTCCTGTTGATTATTTTCTTTTCTTGTTTATTTTGAGGAACAGTACTTCTTATACTATCACAAACATATATAAAAAGGTGAGCCTCTCATGCACGTTAATATTTTGTTGATAAAAATTCACAACACGCGAATTATATCCTAACTCTCTTTTTTTTGGGGTTTTTTTTCTTTTTTGGCACATATATTTTTTCTATTGGTTTCAATTAATAAAGAGAGGAGGAGGAGGAGGAGTTGGAAGGGGATGATAATGGAGTGGAAGAGGAAGCACACAATAAAAACAAGTGAGGATGTGGAGAAGGATAAGGAAAAGGAGAAGGCTCAGAAGTTGGATTTGAGTGGGATGTCACTTGATTCACTCCCTAATCCCTCCATTAATTTGGGTCTCATCACCAAGTTGGATCTCTCCAATAATAATCTTGAGGTAATTACTAGTTTTTAATCAACTCCCAATATTTTATGTGGAATATAATATTTATGGGTTATTTTTTGGGTTTTTTCTTTATATCTTTTTTTTTTTTTTTCCCCTATAAAATTGGAATGCATTTTTGCTCTTTTGGCCTTGTATGTTGTTTTGTGTGAATGTTGGATTATTGAATAATTAGAGCAGTGGTACAATTGAAGAGTCCGAATCACGAGCACAATTATAAGTCGCTGACTAAATTCAAACTCCTGTAGTTTAGGCCTCGACATTTCGAGCAAGAAAACAAAAAATAATAAATATACAACTTGTTACGTGTAGTGAAGAAACTAGAAAATTTGTTGTTGAGCATTAAAATTCTTCACGGGATTTGTTGGTGTGGTCAAATTTACATGATCATTCGATCAATTCAAACAAGCTCGCGTTACTACCCTACTCGACCAGATCGGTTCACTTGTTTGCTGATCCAACTAGGCTAGTTTGGTCCGGGTTTAATATTTGATGGTTAGATGATAATATTTATGAGCAGAGCATTCCGGAATCGCTGACGGCGAGGCTGCTGAACGTGGTGATGCTGGACGTGCACTCGAACCAGCTGAAGTCGCTGCCGAACTCCATCGGATGCCTCTCCAAGCTCAAAGTCATCAACGTCTCCGGCAACCTTCTCGAGACCCTCCCCAAGACCATTGAAGATTGCAGGTAACCGTGTTCTTATCCACTTTCCCGCGCACTTTTTCACTACCGATTAGCCGATTAATCTAACTATGGACACCAAACCCTGACTCGTTAGAAAGCTGATATAAGATTCTGAGGCGCAAAGAGCAAATGTCGTTAGCAATGGCTTGCTTTCTAATCTCTCTTTGAAATCTACCGGACGAACAGAGCTCTAGAGGAGCTGAATGCAAACTTCAACAAGCTGATCAAACTCCCAGACACCATGGGCTTTGAGCTGACAAACCTGAAGAAGTTCTCCGTCAACTCGAACAAGCTCGCGTTCCTACCCTACTCGACCTCCCACATGACTCAGCTCCGCATCCTCGACGCCCGCCTCAACTGCCTCCGCTCCCTCCCCGATGGCCTCGAGAACCTCGTCCGCCTCGAGACCCTGAACGTCAGCCAGAACTTCCAGTTCCTCCAGTCCCTCCCCTACGCCATCGGCCTCCTTATATCCCTCGCCGATCTCGACATCAGCTACAATAGGATCAGCATCCTCCCGAACTCGATGGGGTGCCTGTGTAAGCTCCGCAAGCTCCAGGCTGAGGGCAACCCGCTCGTCTCCCCGCCCATGGAGGTCGTGGAGCAGAGCGTGGAGGCAGTGAGAGAGTACCTGAGCGCGAGGATGAACGGAACTGTACCGTACCCGACGCCCTTGAAGGGCGGGTCGTGGATCAGGAAGCTGGTGAAGTGCGGGACCATCAGCGGCGGGATGATCCCGAGCAGCCTGGGGTCGAGGGAAGAGCACGACGGGCTTCTGATGTCCGACTATCGTCCAATCGACGGGCTCGCATCGCCGAGATACTCGGGCACATTCTCCCCACGCCGGCTTTTCTCCCCAAGGAGAAATTCGCTGAGGAAGTAGAATGGTTTGCGGATTAAGCTTTGGTTTCTCTCATCTAGTTATGGGAGTTTTCATAGGGCATTTGTTCAGGGGGATGCTCATAGGATTACTATGAAGCAAGGATGCAGAGAATTGCTGCGCATAATAGTTTTCTTTGTGGTAGGGTTGTGGGAGAGCATTAACCAAAGTATGCTGCTTCTTACAAATGATCGACCTGCTAGTAAAATGCGCAGAGTTGTTAAAACCTCTCTCAGTATTTCCTTGCTATTGAATTATATATTGAATGTGTCAAATACTAGTGATCTTTATACAAATATTCTTGCTAATGTTGCATAACAGCATACAAATTTGTCAATGTTGCTATCTGATAGGATATAGGCATTGAAAGAATAGGAAGCAGAGCCCAGAATTGCAGAAAAAATGGACCTTTCCTCTGTGTAAAAATCTCTTTGCCACATATATAAAGCCTACAGTTGTGCTCCAGAATCACTTGGTTGACCTTTCTGTGAAACCTATCTTTAACAAAAGGGAAAACTTTTGTCAGCCTAATTGTTCAAAATGGATCACAACACTTCTGTCCAATCAATATAATGCCGCTTTCGTTGTACGACAAACGAAAGACCCATAGATAACAAAAAAGAGCAAACTAGTCGAAAGGTGGTGCTTGATAACAAACGAATAGTATGCACTAATACCAGTTTTGCCACTGCCGATCGAGCATGTCGCGATCCCTAATTCATAATGACCTTTTATCAAAATTTACTTATGATACTCAATGCCACTAACTTAAAACAAAGTTTTGTAATTTTTCGCACCATTTTGCAGGTCAAGTCTCGTAAAATGGTTGTGAGCTTGTATTGCTCACTTTGCAAACACAATTTTTTGACGAGTATTTTATGCATTTGATGTGCCTTTAACACTGAATTACTACTACATACCTAAGATAGGATGATATGAGCATGCCCGACGAAATTCATAAAAGAACGAAAGGAAGAAGAAATTGGAACTTTTGACACCGCAAAATGTGATACCACAACAAAATCTGGATGTTCAAAAGTAACAGAGCCAATTCATGCCAATTTTCATTCATTTCCATTCTCTTACGCTTTCAGAAAAACGTAAATGAATCATAAATAATTCATAGGTGGTCTTAGTTCTTGTGGGCTTACTTGCACAGCTTGAGCTTCTTAAAGAGAAGGGCAACCTGCGATTTGGGACACGGCCGCGTCGCCAGGCATGTAGGAATGTTCTCCGGCTGCTCAATCCAGAGCTTATGTTCGACCCCGCTCGCCTCCAGCTTCTCCGCCAAGCTCCGTAACTGCGCCTCACCTTTCACCTCCAAAGTCACCTGAACACACACACACACGAAGGATGATAAAAGACCTCTAAAACACAAGTAAACAGTGGGGTTATTGTACACCCAATTTTTCTAAATTGAATAAGATTCCAATACATTTTGCCTTAATTCTATCGCTATTGAACCGATTTCAAATTCAATGCATTCAATTGAATTCAATTTTGAGTTGAATTATACATAAATCTAGCACACCATGGGTATCACTCCAATCGCAATTCTCATTTTCAAACAACATATATTATGTGAGCACTAATAAAAATCCAATTCAGTGCACAGAGAGAGAGAGAGAGAGAGAGAGAGAGAGAGAGAGAGAGAGAGAGAGAGAGTTCTCTGGGGCATTTCGTCGAACGGACCTTGTGCATGGAGTCGAGGTTGGAGGGGGAGCAGTAGGCGAGGGTGTCGGGGTGGTCGCGGTGAGCCCACACGGCGGCGACGGCGGCGTGGCACCCCTGCGCCACCACGCTCCCCAGCGGCCACGCCTCGATCAGGTCGCGCCGCAGAACCACGTACTGCACCACCACGTCGCCGTTCAGCGCCGGCGCCGATAGTTCTCCGGCGTCCTCCGCCACCGCCGCGTGGGCGGCGGAGGGGGCGCTCATGGTGTTGAAGTGAAGAAGGGTCGAAACCCTAACCCTAGAGTGGTAGACCCTCGGAAGAAGAAGGGCAATTTTGGAAATTTGGGAGAATGGAGGGGCCGTGAATCGAACCGGGAACGAGGAGAGCATGTTTATGACGATACCACGGTGGAGTGTTTGGTATTTCACTGCTCCATGAGCATGCTTTTTTTTTTTTTGTTGATTTTTTTTTTTATTTTATTTTGGGTATTTCTTGAAAAAAAAAAAAAAAATTTGAAAGCGGAGAAAATATATATATATAAAAAATAATATTTGAATTATATATGTCTCACTACCAAAGCCAATGATTAAAAAATATAGTTGTCAAATGCACGCACTACAGTAAGCAAAAGAATAAGTTGAGCTAAATTAAGTCTAATATTAGACCATATAGCTCGACATAGATTTGATCAAGACCAACATAAAAATCGAACCAAAATAAAAAATAAATTCAAACATCCTGAGACTTTTAGTTTTATATAATTTTTTTTTTATTTTAATTCAAATTTGTTTCTCCATAATTCATATAGAATCTCTTTTGATTCTCTCATTATCTCTATACAAGCAAAAGTAAAATAGTATTCGCAATCCAACCATGCACTAGATAACTCTCCCATGAATATAATGCACGGTCAAAATCTCAGAACTAGTTATAGATTCTAACGCAAGTGACGAAAAATTTGGTGGTTGATATTCGAAATTTTAAATTAAAAATTTAGTTATTTCATAATTTCAGCTAAATTTATTCATGCTATTTTTTAAAAAAAAAAACCATATAGCACTTGAATCGAGGAGTGCATTAACTGCATATACACTTATTAAATAACTCATCGCAGGGATCCCATAAATGTAGAGATGAACATCATCATCTGACCACTATATATATCATGATCTATTGATCTTACACTCTTGCTAGTAAATACAATTAATGATGTTAGTATTATTTACTTACTGAATTTATCATATTCAATCAATCAATATACTAAAATAGTTTTTTAAATCTCTTTATTGATATTTTAATTTGCCTTTGTGAGATTAATTAATTAATTTGCTCCCGTTCAATATTTTCATTAGTGAAGGAAAATTAATCTATCCAAAGCAAATTCTACTATTGTCGGAGTAAAAAAAACTTTAAATTATTACTATATATATATATATATATATATATATATATATATATATATATATATATATATATATATATATATATATAAATAATGTATCGTTATGCTTTGGTAATATAAAAAATTGCTCTGGATATAGTGAAAACACGAATAAATTTTCTAAGTCAACATAGGTTTTACCAATTAGGTGAATTAAACTACAATAACATATTAATTTAAGGTACTTGTCAAACCTAAATCAAGCAGTAAATTAATAAAAAATATGCCCTATCATGTGCACCTACGAGCCTCTAATACGGATATGGTGAAAATTAATTTTGGATTCTTCAATGGCAAGTGAAGAACACTTTCACACACATACGCACGTGCCATTCACATGCAATCCCAAACAATTAAAATAAAATTTTAAAAAAACAAATAAAAACATTGTAAATACAGCTCAAAGGTATCTTCCTATAATTAATTAAGCAAGCATCTAGAACAGTAAATGATATCAATTCTTCATCTACTATATATCTTATCCCCATATCGCGACTTAGTTTCTGTATTTTTTATTTAAATAATTTAATTGGTAAAGCTTGTTTTTCGTAATTTAGTTAGTGCCTAACCACAGGCAAAAACTTACAAATAATTAAAATTCTTAGTACGTTTATTTCAAATGAGCTTAAGAGATCATTTTATAATAAAATTTACAATGTTTTAACCGTTGAAAATACAATAAATATTTAAGTGAATATATATATATATATATATATATATATATATATATATATATATATATATATATATATATATGGACCAAACCATAAAAACTAGATATAGTAGAGAAATATATTATCCATACAAGCAATCCTTTAATTTATGCTGCATTAAATTCTAAGGAGCTTAGATAGAGCAATCACATGATTTCTCAATCTGTGTGACAAAAAAAATGGTGACCAATTAATTAATGTATGAATAAATAAATAAATAAACTGAGCTCATTGGGATGTGGCCAAGTTTTCACCAGAGTCACAACACATGCACAACTTACAAAGCTAGATTGGATCGGGGATTTGTCATTGAAGAGTAATTGCCAATTAGAAGGTACTATTCCAATAAAATAAAAAAATGGAATAAAATATATTTAAATTTTGAATCTCAAGCCCCAACGGTTCATATGCTCGAGCTCTCTTCTTCAAATAGTCCTACCCTGTTTTCTAGTCCTAGCTAAAAAAGCACTTAATTGTTACTCTCTCTATTTCCTCTTACAAAAAAGTCTCCATTTTGTTAAAAACAGAATAGAATTTATTGAATTTGATAAAATTTATTCGGTAATTAATAATGATCAAATTCAATATATTCATCTGTTTATATCGAAGTCAATATTTTCGTAGCTTCTTTTTTCATACGCATGCGTCTCTTTAGACTCCAAGCAGAATGTAATAGAGGATCGTGATCGGCAAAGCAATGAGCATTCCAAAAATAACCCTGCATGCAAGAGAAAAATAAATCACAATTTTTTAAAAATTGATTAAATGTATCAAAAATATTTCAAAAAAAAAAAGTTTGAGTATAAATTTTACATACGCTGTACTAAGGATGTCAGGGTGGCAGTTGTACTCTTTCGCAAACACAAATGGAACAATCCCTTGAGGAAGAGCAGCCTTTCGAAAATATTAATTAATAAGTATCAAGTTTAGCTCTAAATATTATGTAATCTTTTAAAAATTTTATCTAGGATTCAAGGATTAGGATTAAATAGGATCGACGAATCACCACGTACCTGGACAATAGCGATGTGCAGAAAAACTCCGCGCACCCCGATGGCAATGGCAGTGGCTGCGATCACTGCAGGCCCCGTCAAGAACCGGACCGCCATCGAGAAGGCTGCGACCGATTTACCGCATGCTATAATCTTTGGTTGCAAAGCCATGAAGAGGCCTAGGAAAATAATTTGATCACAAAGTAAAATATATATATGTGTTGTTAAACAATTTATTTAATCCCAAATGCATCTATTCATTGGGGAAAAAAAGAAAAAAAAAGAAATTAAAATTGATTCAGTACCTAAGCTAAACATGGCCATCCCCAATCCTGCATCAGATAAAATTGATATGGAGCCCTTTATAATCGAAGGCATCTCAATATTATACCTGAAAAATCATTTAGGTTAGCAATTTAAGTATATAAAGGATTAACTTAACCATCAAAATGACCATAATAATAATAATAATAATATGACCTAGCTAGCTAGTTACGTAAATTAAAATTACCGCGACACAAATTAGTAGTAGATGCAACATTAATTTGCATAAGATGATGATAAAGATGTACGCTAATTCGCACCAAGGTGCGCGCATGTTCTAGATAGCTCCTAGGTAGACAAGTTTGCATGTGCTCACATGCACCCATTTGTACAAAACCAAACGTACGTACAAGATAAACCATATATATACTAGAAAAAATAATTAATTAATCCACCGAAAAATGATGAACTAGCTTAGCTTAGACTCATTTGGGCATCTAATTACTACTAAACTGATCAGATCAAGCTCGTTAATGGCTCGAACCTGAATGATACGAGGGACCATGCTAGTCCAAGGAGACTGGAGTACGTGTTAGGGTTCCGGATGAGCTTCCTCCACACCATGATGATGATGAGCCTCGTCATCACGCTCGCCGGCGGCATTTGGTGACCGCCGCCGCTCTCCACCAGCCCCGCTGCCGCCTTCTCCCCTCCGCCCTTCGTCTTCTGTGATGTCGCCGCGTATGGTGATCCCCCCGCCGCCATCGGGAGCTTCCCCACGGCCAGTACCATCGGGCTCTTGCCCCCGTCTTCGATTTCCAGCTCGTTGATCGGTCCCGCCTTTGTTATCGGGCTCGCATTACCACTCATGCCTATCGAACACGAACACGAACACGAACACAAGATCAAATAAAAAAAAATAATAATAATTAAAGATCAGGTAGAAATCATCCAAACCCTTCATATAGAAGGTGCTATATATATACCTTTTGGAGTCACAGAGGGATCTATGGTTTCAAAGTCCGTCGACGCGGCTCGATTCACCGCATTTCTAAGATTAGCCTCCGACGCTGGAGACGCACTCGAGCTCCACACGAACATGTGAAGTTCTTTATTCGAGTTCGAGTTCGAGTTCGGCCCGCCCAATTCCTTTTTCTTTCCTCCAGAGGTTGGTAACCCGGATAGCATCGGATTCGGAGCAGGATACGAAGAAGACGTAGTAGTAGTAGTAGTTGTAGTTGTAGTTGTTGTTGTTGTTGTTGGATACAACCCTCCATTCATGAGCTCACTACTCTTGCTCCCGACCCCCTTGTGCCGAATATTCCCAAACCTCCGGTTCACCTCATCCTCTAACCCTAACCCGGAAGCTGCCGCCCCGGTCATCGGGCTCGCGAGCTTGCTCGAGAACATCGCGTAGAAGTCGGTCTGGTTGAAGCTCGATGCACGCGGTGTTGGCTCCCTCGACGACTGCAGTGAGTAGATCTCAACCCCCGTCAAATTCGACGCCCGTGGGGTCATCGACATTGCCGAATTGAATCCCTTGTTGTTGTTGTTGTTGTTGTTGTTGTTATGGTTGTTATAAGATGACACCATCGAGCGAGCCGCTGACGACGATGCTGACCTCCGCACAACAACGTGGACTTTGCCGTCGCGCCCGATCTCCGCGTCGGCCTGCAGCGGCTCCCGGCCGTTGAGCGACATGACGTCGGAGTCGACTTTGAACGATGCGATCGATCCGGCTATGTCGGGTGGGAACTGCTCGGAGATCAGTGCCTTGGCGCCACGGTACTCGAACAAGAAGAGCATTAAGGTGTACCAAATCACGCTTTGCAGGACAACAATTTGCACCATGAGGGAACCGGAGAAGTCGCCGTACATGGCGCGGAGGAGGGGGATCCCCATGACAAGGGTGTTTGGAAGGGTGGAGAGGGAGAAGAGGGTGATCATCCAGTCGAGGGTCGGGCGCGAAGAGAGGTTGTGCCAGACTGAGAGCGCGACGAGGATGACGAGCTTTTGGAGGGAGTCGGCGGCGACGAATTGGTAGTTCATGGCGTAGGGGTTGTTGGTGGAGATGAAGTGGAAGGAGAGGAGGGGGACGGCGAACACGGCGACGAAGCGGTTGATGCCGGAGCACTGGTCGGGAGTGAAGATCTTCCACCACCGCACCGAGCAGTACGCCAGGATCATCGCCACATAGAGCGGCACGATCGCCGCAAGCACGTCGTAGATGTCCTTACCAGCGATCATGGTGGGGGCACAAGGGTAGAGTCTAGAGAGAAAAAGGGTAGTGTGGTATGTAGCTAGGGTTAGAGACGGAGTATTGGAAGAGTGAGCTCTCTCTAGCTAAGAAGATTTTAGTACAACTTTGTTGGTCATGGCCGTGTTTTGTGGGTGGGTGGTGAATGGAGATAGAGATGGAGTAGTATAACACTTCAGAGGAGGAGACAATTCCTGGTCAACACTGGCCAGAGGGAGATTTTGTATATTAGGACTACATAGTGTGGCCCCTTCAATTTACTATATCGAGAGAGAGAGAGAGAGGGATCTTGTACCTTGGATTCTTCTTGTCTAACTTGGATGCTTTTCACAGTTGACAATAGTACTCTGGGGCTTTAGTTTACTATAGTTGTTTGCTATAACTTCCACGTGTGTTCCTTGTGTGTGTGTGTGTGTGTGTGTGTGTGTGTGTGTGTGTGTGTGAGAGAGAGAGGAGAGAGGAGAGAGAGAGAGAGAGGGGGGGGGGGGGGGGGGGGGGGGGGGGGAGGACTTGGTAAGTTTGAGGTCAAATTATCAATCTCCTAGGTTTTTTACCGCCCTGTATATTCACATGCATGTTTGTCCCTCTCTCACACGCGCGCATATATATATATATATAAAGTGAGAGAGAGTTAAATCCCTGTAGCATTTTAGCTTAGGTCGGCTATTATATTATTAATAGTATAAGTATTTAATACCATTAAATTTTTTATTATTAAATTTATTTTTTTTATTTTTTTTTATATATTATTTTTTTCAACTAATCATCCACTAAATTTTAAATAACTACTATCATCATACCCGTCTATTCCTTTATCCAAAGACCCAAAACCTAATAGCAACAAAACTTGATTCTATTAATAGCATAATAGACTATTTATATATATATATATATATATATATATATATATATATATATATATATATATATATATATATATATATATAGAGAGAGAGAGAGAGAGAGAGAGAGAGAGAGATAGATAGAGAGAGTCCGATTGTGTTATATATCAATAGCACCGAATATTTGGTATTATTAAATTTTTTGCTGTTAGATATATGCATTTTAACTATTTTCAGACTGAAATGCTTACTATCAATAGCAAACGAATTTT
Source organism: Tillandsia leiboldiana (assembly GCA_029204045.2). NCBI lineage: Eukaryota > Viridiplantae > Streptophyta > Magnoliopsida > Poales > Bromeliaceae > Tillandsia > Tillandsia leiboldiana. Next base: position 16,387,119 of record CM055079.1, on the reverse strand, counting down.
GTTACTATCTTTTTTTTATTATAGAGCTTTCAAAATGATGATCAACACCGTTAAATATAATTTTGATCATTTAAATTATCTGAAAATTAAATTTTATTTTTTTTTAATATTCTTTTCTTATCCATCAAGTGCACACAAAAATAAACAGTTAAAAATAAATATATTTCAAAAAATAATAAAAAGAGTCTTATAATGAATATCGAGAGTATGGATCTTATTTTAAATAGTTTAAAAAATTTTCTAATCAAAATTTAATTATTTTAAATTTTTTTACACCATTAAACGAGTAATATATTCATATATTTCATTAAAGTTATAAATTTTACAACCCTTTAATCATTAGGTTAATAATGTTGAAAAGATATAAAATTTAATTTCTAAATATTTTTAGTGGTAGATCTACATTATGTTCAATTATACCGATTGTTGATTTAAAAATTTTATCATCGAAAATAAATAGCCGGCAAACAAAGTCTGTTTACTATTTCAACTCATATCTCTCTCTCTCTCTCTCTACATATATATATATATATATATATATATATATATATATATATATATATATATATATATATATATATATATATATGAGCAATTCTACATGTACACCCCGAAGGAGTGTACATCATACATCTCCATCATTTTAATGGTGGCGATATTTTTTACGGGTCACATCAAGTGACCCATCATCACACCCCCACCCTTAGATGGGTGAGGGTGTGAGATGTATACCCCTTACGGATGTACACATAGCATTTTCATATATATATATTATATATATATATATATATATTATATATATATATATATATATATATATATATATATATATATATGTATGTAGGCATTGGTGTACCTATGTATACATATACTATATATAGATACGTATGGGCACATCACATCACCCTACACGCCACTCACATCGACCTGTTAATTACTGAACCCATTTTCACTCTTAAAATCAAAAACAAAAACATATATATCTCTCTCCTTCTCTATTTCTATAAGAATAGTTGTTTCCTCAAAGTATGTGATAAAATGAACAGCTGAAAGAAGATGGTGCATTCACAATTAAGCTACTGGTGCACAATCAATTATAAATTTCTAGGATTAATCGAATAGTGTGTATTCGATCTGCATACGCATGCATGGCCGTGGTGGCGGTGCATATACGTGCATGGGTTGTCGCGGGGTGGTCGTTAATCTCCTAAACACACTTACGTGTCATATCCCATTAATCGATAGCTTCATGCCCTCGTAATTAACGCAAAAAATGCCCTCTAATTAATAATCCACATATGCATACGTACTTGTTGCTTATTTTTGGAGTATGAGTCGTTTGACCGAAATAGTATTGAGTTTATAAATAGGCAAAATATTTGTTAATTAGTTTCTATTAAGTTGCCTCTAAATCTCTTTTAGCTCTCCTCTCTCTCTCTCTCTCTCTCTCTCTCTCTCTCTCTCTCTCTCTCTCTCTCTCTCTCTCTCTCTCTTTTATAAATTTCTCAATCCCCAAATATTCACATATTTACTCATGTCTAACATTTTCAACCAACGTTCACTAAGCTAATTAGCACAAAGTACTCACTAATATATATTTTCACAAACTTAATTATATAATTAAGTAGTCACTATATAAACAGTTAGGCACACTTCAACCATACATTAATTATAATTAAATTTCTAACCCATAGATTGTGACTTGTAAATTAGATCAACACCAAAAGATTAAGCCGAACATGCATGCATGCGAAAATTAAATGAACCATGTACGTCACCCTTTGGCATGGATTAATTAAATTTAAAATAGATCTAGGTATCCATCCTAGCTAGCTACTTGGACTACTTATGTACCATAGGAATGCGACAGGTCATATTATTAAATTAATGTCATAAAATTTCTTTAAACACTAAATTTAACCTTATGGTCAGATCCTGCTGCTCATATGGATGTAGATCTTAGTGAGATCGATGCAAAATCCGACAAATTTATGGTTCAAGCAAAAGGGATATATATATATATATATATATAGTATGCTAGCTAGGTAGTTGGCATCTTTGTTCACAGGTTAATAATGTAATAATGTATATATAATATAATATATGTAGCACGTACGTACCTAATTAATTAGCACAAAGTGCATCATCACACCAACTCAACTAACTCGCTACCACCTAAACCAAATTAGTTAGCTGTAACCATATGTAGGAGCGCGACAACGATCGATGATAATGAATCATACAAATTGAATATATGTGAAAGCAAATTAAGGGCTAGATTAAGTCTTAATGACTCACGCATCAGTGATCCATAGGCAACTTATGAAACATAGGGGGGTTCGACTTGGGTGTGCCAGTCTAAAACCACTCTTATAATTACTATCTTTAGTAAAATAGCTAATATGCGGTAACTGCGTGCTTACTTGTTATATTTTTTTTTTGAGAGAAAGATAGCAATCTATTTATTTTATATTTTTTTTTTAAAAAAATAACTCATTTCTGGTAAATAGATTTCAAACTTGAAACCTCATATGCCAACTGTCAAGTCCTTAGCCAACTACGCTTAGATAGAAATGTGGAGCAATTAAATTTCGAACTTGAAATTTTGAATACGAAGCATCAAACTCTTAGCTAACAATGTATTCTCAGATAGATATGTACAACAACCAAATTTTAAACTTAAAATTGCGGGTATCAATCATCAAATTATTAGCCAACCACAACCGCGCTAAATACGGCCAGTAAGACCCGCGTATCCTCAGAATCAAGAGTTAGTGTACATGCAAGCATGGCCCAAACCAAGTTCAATTGTAATTATTCCTATATTAATTTGGACTTGAATTTTTGGGCCATGGGCCCTGGGAATCAGATAAGGTCCAGTAGGGCAACTAATGGGCCACCAATGTGGTATCTCGATCAGCTGAGTAGATCCATTATCATCAATCCATGATCCATGCATGTCATGGCGTATGTAATTTTCAGTTTCTCTTTTTCCTTTTTGGTGTTTTCTTTTTTGTTTTTTTTTGGTTCCCAAACAATTCACAAATCATAAGAGGTATTTGCTAGTAAACAAACATTTCCCTCTAAGGTGCGTTTGGTTCGAGTGTAACGAATATTTGAAAAAAAAAATTATTCTCGGAATAGCTTATTATTTTAGGATAGTCTGGAATTAAAGTAAAATTATATTTAATTTTTAATACTGTTATTCTCAATAATAACTGAAATTTTGTTTGGTTAATTTTATGAAATAGTAAAGAATAGTGAAAAAAAAAAATGATGGTTTAAATTTAATATAAAATAATTTATTATAAAAATAATTTATTATAATGTTTGATAAAAATAAATTTTTATAAATTATAATTTAATAAAAATAAATTTTTTTTTCAACTTCTACTTAAACTTAAATTTAATAAAAAATAATTCATTATAATATTTAAGTATAATTTATTGTAATATTTAAATTAAGAGCAATGCTACATGTACACCCCGAAGGGGTGTATATCATACATCTCCACTATTTTAATGGTGGCGATATTTTTTACGGGTCACATCAAGTGACCCATCATCACACCCCCACCCTTAGATGGGTGGGGGTGTGAGATGTACACCCCTTACGGGTGTACAAGTAGCATTTTCCATATAATAAATTATGTCTACATAATTTAATTTTAATTCAATTTATAAATCTTAATAAAGTTTGGAATTAATTTTTAGAATAGTACTATTCCACCAAAATGGTGAAATTGTTTATTTCAAGCTATTTCGGAATAACCGAGAATAGCAAAATTTGACAGGGATAAAAAATTCCAGCTAAAAATAGCGGGATAAAATGGGTTATTTTTCTCTTTACACTACAACAAAATTAGTTTATAGGAACACATGTTTGTGACACTTTTTTACAAATGTCTCATTTATAGTCTATCAATATCTAAAATTAGATTATAGGAAGTGTCGCTATACACCCTAGCGACGGCACATATAGCGACAATAATGACAAGTATCGATATTTTTTCTGACAGCATTTTTTTTTTAGTTTTTAGCAGCACTTAAAAGTGTCGCTATAGCATAGTTTTATTGTAGTGTTATCTCTCAACCAAATGGTACCTAAAAGATTAAACTGTGGCAGGGCAGTGTTCTAATTAATAGTTTATGTTCAGCACTAAATGAGAGAGAGAGAGAGAGAGAGAGAGAGAGAGAGAGAGAGAGAGAGAGAGAGAGAGAGAGAAATTAGATAGCTAAAGGAGCTTTACATGTGATAATTATATATTTTGTTTGTAAAAGATGGATTTTAGACGTGGTAATCAACATTTTCTGCTCCGACATATGCGAAATAATTGTTAATTTTCTTCTCAAACCATTTTGTGCATTCATTAATTAGTCCTTTAGATTCGAAATCAGATAAGAGTACTTAATTTATGTATGCTCATCAAAATATTTTACTTTACTTACTTGGATTTGGTAATTAAAATGCTTTAACCCCACGTAGTTCATAATCCAAAACCTGATACCATTCCTTAAATTCAAGTTCAGATAAAAAGTTAGATAAACAATATTCACAAAATTTTCATGGATTCATATTCTCTTTCGAATCCGACCCGTTACCAATTTTACCATCTTTTAAGTAACTTAAAATAATGCTTATAATAATCTGCATCTTTCATAGCTGTCACCCTCCACCTACATATATATATATATATATATATATGGAAATGCTATTTGTACACCCCATTTGGGGGTGTACATCGCACACCCCGCCCATCCAATAGGTGGGGTGTGATGAGGGGTCACTTCACAATTTGTGAAGTGACCCCCCCACCTTTGGATGGGTGGGTGTAAGATGTACACCCCCTTTGGGGGTGTACATGTAGCGTTGCTCTATATATATATATATATATATATATATATATATATATATATATATATATATATATATATATAGTTGATTAAATTTGGAGCAGTAGAAGAGATGGACTTTGCAACATATATAAATAAACAAGATCAACTTGAGACATTGTGGTCACGCTTTGTATTATCTAATTAATACTTTTGTCTCGCTCAAAATTAAAGTCATTTTGAAAAAGTGAATAGTGGAAAACACCTTGCTTTTTGATTTTGAATACTATTAATGGTTATAAACAACTAAAACTAATTAATTAAGACCAACTAAAAGGTCTACTCACTTTTTAAAATGGTAATTAGACTTCGATTAGCATTCGTGTAGTTTAGCCTATTAATTAATTTATACCATACTATCTTATAGTTTGAAATATTATATTTTGCTATTTTATGTTTTTAATTGCCTTATATAAATATAACATTAAACTATCCTATTTAGCAAGAAACTTGCTATAATAAAGTAAAAATAAATTCACAAATACTATATATATTGTAGTGTAAATAATATAGAAAATCCCAGGGATTCGATTGAAGTTAATTAATTTAGTCCTTTTTAAAAGTAAGTCAAGTCATATATATATATATATATATATATATATATATATATATATATATATATATATATATATATATATATATATATATTAAAAAATTTGGAATGTGGGAGAGGCTCTCCATCTTCAATCCTCTTACTAAAGTCTAATATTTTTTAAAAAAATAATTAATTGTTGGTCCACCCTTGAAGTTTTATTTTATTATATTTCCACTTTTTTTTTTTTTTTTTTTTTTTTCTTTCCCACTACCAATGGGCTCATGGATTTGTTGGATACCACCCAATTTCAACAATTTTTGCCCACTTTTTATAAATGCCCCCCCACATTTAATTTTAAATAACCTAGGCCAATTGGAAAGTCCACTTGGACAGCTCATACAAGGATTGTAAAAATCTTGGTACTATAAAAAAAATAGTTGGGAAGATAATTAAATTAAAAGAATTACAAAGTCAGCTTCTCTTTATTAAGAACAATGCATTAATTTTTTTTTTTTATTATTATTTTATATATTTTGTAAGGTTTATGGCTTAGGCAATTACCAGTGAATTGTCACATCATATTTTATTAGTATTACTGTAGGGGTGGAGATTGGAATTTGAATTTAATATCTAGTAATAAAATCGAACGGTATTACTTACTTTGATATTATTTTATTATATTTTTAAATATAATAATTTATTCTACAATCTAAAAAGTGTTTATTTTATGTTTATTGAAAATCAAATGAACTGTAACTTTTTAAACTTGTTCAGGTGATTTGTGTTCAGTAACATATATGCAACGTACAAATAGTATAATTGATATAAAAACCTTTTTTTTTTTCCTTTGGATCAGCAAGTAATATAAAAGGACAAAATTGTAATTACAAGGTGCGTTAGGGGGCGAGGGGGAAAGTAGTGGGGGGGGGGGGGGGGGGGGGGGGGGGCACATGCTGATGAAGCAACGCCTCGAATACCGTGCGAGTCAACGCGACATAAAGCCCTCGCCCTCGCGGGGCGGGGCCCACCGCCCGCTACCTTTGACTAAATCCAACTAATCCGGCCACGTTGGCGGGCCCCACGGCGACCAAAGCAGTTTGACCCGTAGCAGTACACGACACCGGACTCCAACCCCGACCTCTTAACTCCGCCCTAATCGGCCTCGCGTCCGCGCGCTACGCGACAAACTCGTCCATCTGTTGTAAGGTGTAGATGCTCATCCTTTCAGTCAAATGTCATAAATTTTTTTTTTTTAAAAAAAACAAATTATTATTTAAAAATAAATAAGTAAATATTTATTTATTTTAAAATTTTAATTTTCCTTTGTTTGCTCTTAAGATTAAATAAAATAAAAAGCGAAATACAAGAGTATAGGTTACGTCCCTGTCCTATTTAGAAATCGCTACTAGAGCACACGTGTTGTGTTGTGTTTTGCTTTGTTTTATTATTTTTTTTTGTTCTCTAAATTTTTGGCCCACCCACTCATCATCTCTTCTCGGATCTCAGCGAATCTGAGCATAAATCTGAACGCAGCACGAAGATGAACAACGGTAGATTCTCATAAATCTTTCTCATTCTAATTTTTCCTTTTTTTACAAAGTCTAAATTATCAGAAAATTAATAAACAAAACAAAATAAAAAAGAAACCCCCCCTAGCTAGCTCCAAACACAAAGAAAATAAGAAGGAAAAAAAGAAAAGAAAAAAAAAGGAAAAAAAAGGTCAGAAACAATAGTCACATGCATGGAGGGTGGGGCCAGGGCCAGGGCCAGGGGAGATCAGGAGGAGGAGGAGGGGGGAAGGGGAAGAGGGGTGGGAGTGGGAGTGGTAGTGGGAGGGGGAGGAGGAGCGCCGTGGCGGTGGTCGCCCTCGTAGGTGATGATGAGCATGGAGGGGTCGTCGGTGGCGCGCTCGACGTGCTTGCGGGCGGGGCAGCCGCGGACGGTGCTGCACTTGTAGTAGCCCCGAGGGTAGGGCGACCCCTTGATGGGCTTCTGCCCGTACTTGCGCCAAGAGAACTCGTCGGCTGGGATGTCCGCCACCTTGGAGCTGATCGCCGCCACCCGGATTGTCCGCTTCACCCGGTTCTTCCTCTTCTTCGAGCAGTGGCAACGCCCGCCTCCGCCCTCGGGGTGGCACTTCCGCTTGTACCCTCCACCTCCTCCCGCCCCCGACGTCGACGACAGCGGCGGCTTCCCTGCCGAGGCCGTCGTCGCCGCCGCCGCAGCCGCAGCAGCCGCCGCCGCCGCCGCCGCCGCCGCGGCGAGGATCGGCTTCCCCTTGGTCACGCTTCCCTCGCCCGCCGTTATCGACGAGAAGAACGACGACGTCGCCGACGTCGTCGACAGCGGCGGCGACATGCTGATCATGCTCTCCTTCCCGTACTCCGCCGCCGGCGCCCCCGCCCCCGCCCCCGCGTTCGGCTTCGTGAAATCTAGGGTCACTCTCGCCGGCGCCGCCATCATCGGCTGCGGCTGCGGAGGAGGAGGGGGAGGCGCTAGAGGGGCTAGGGTTTGGGGAGGCCTCGGGTCGTGGCGAGGAGGAGCGGACGAGGATGGGGCGGCCGAGGGCCCGCGGCGAAAGCGGGCGTGGCCGGTCCGGCCGAGGATGGAGATCATCTTGCGGAACTTGGAGACCGTCTGATCCGCGATCTCCTTGCAATTCAACGGCTGGTACGGCCCCGCCGGGCGCGAGAGCTGGAACACCAGGTGCTCCATGCTCCGCAGCCCCGCCGTGGCCGCCTCCTGGATCGCCGCGTGGTCGTCGATCTTCGCGCACCCCATCAGATCTACGGTCATCGCCGCGACACGTAACCACTCTTCTTCTTCTTCCTCCTCTTCGTCACCTTTACTTTATCCTCTCTCTCTCTCTCTCTCTCTCTCTCTTTAATTTCCCCTTTCTCACCGTTGAGAAGGCCCAGTGTGGTATTTATACACCCGAGGCCAGTGGTGACCAACGAAGATTCGAGTCAAACCGGGCTCGGATCCGACGGTCACGATTCAATCGCGCCCGGTAACTTTTTTATTTTTTATTTATTAAAGAAAGAGCGCTTCTTTTCTTTCTTTCTTTTTTTTTTTTTTTGTTCAAATATGCAGTTAGACCTCTCTATTATATAATATTTTAAAGTATGGGCTTACAACTTTACCTTTATTAGTGAGACTTGAGGCACTATTTTATATTTATTTATTAAAAAAAATTATTATATATTTAAAAAAAAAATGTACATCGACCGAAAATCTCCATCTTATTCCAAATAAAATATATAAATAATATTACTCTTATTTATTAAGCAATATTATTTATACATTCTTCATCAATTTTAAAAAAAAAAATTAATCATTAATTATTTAAATTGACTAACAAAATTTATTTTTTAAAAAAATAAATTAAATATATGTCCCAGTACATTCGATTTCAAATATATAAAAAAAATATATTTTTTTTATTTATTTTATTATTATTTTTTTACCGTGATAACGACGGCTCTGCGCGTTGCCACACAGTAAGTACTAGAAGATCATCAGAGTTGTCACGGATAAATCAGGACCGTTCAATGGGTAGACTTTTTAATATATTTTAATGATAAGAATTTACTAATTTTGTATAAGGTGTTATAATAAGTAATACTATATTATATTATATTATACTATACTATACTACTAATAATTAAATGGGAACAACGTGCCTTGGCTTTAAAGTCAACCTTTGAAATTGCGTCCGGGAACAATGATGGTGCATTAAAAACCCCTCAAATTCTCTGTCTCAGTATCTTCGGGAGATCTCCTTGTTGATTATTAAATTAATTGCAGAGGAAATTGGTTTGTTTGGATTTATTTATTTATTTATTTATTTTTGTTTGGTTCTTCTCTTTTGATAGGGTTAAATTGATGTGGACTCACATGATTCATGAAATGTGGAATGTGATTTATTACAAAGCAACTACCTCCTATCCGGTTTTGAATCCCAGTTTTATTGAATGTGGATTTACATCTGTTTATTCAACGTGGATGTACATCTTATTTGAGATGTATATCTTACACCTTATTTTTAGAATGGAGTGAATTTTATTTATTATTTTGAAATGACGAGTGAATGAATATCCATCTTAGCATGAGCTAGTTATAGAATGTACATTTTAAATGGGGTGTATATGTAGCATAGTTAGAATAAATGTAGAGCAATGCTACATGTACACCCCGAAGGGGTGTACATCATACATCTCCATCATTTTAATGGTGGCGATATTTTTTACGGGTCACATCAAGTGACCCATCATCACACCCCCACCCTTAGATGGGTGGGGGTGTGAGATGTACACCCCTTACGGGTGTACACATAGCATTTTCCATAAATGTATGGCACAACTCTCCATTTATCAAATAATAAATTATTTATATATTTATAAATGAATTGAGCTTATATATTTTTAAAAGTATAAATCTATTTATATTTATAAATTTATTATTATTAAATTTGTATTGAAATTTATATTTTTTACAAAAATATTATCTTGTGCTTTTAAAAATATATAAGCTCTACTTTTTTTTAAATATATATATATATATATATATATATATATATGAGCAATGCTACATGTACACCCCGAAGGGGTGTACATCATACACCTCCATCATTTTAATGGTGGCGATATTTTTTACGGGTCACATCAAGTGACCCATCATCACACCCCCACCCTTGGATGGGTGGGATGTATGATGTACACCCCGAAATGAGTGTACACATAGCATTTTCATATATATATATATATATATATATATATATATATATATATATATATATATATATATATATATATATAATTCAAATTCTAAAATATAATATATATTTTTTAAATTCTGATCATGATATAAGATTCATCTTATTAGTTTTAACATACTTTAGTTTATAAAGAGTCACACTCTACTCGTTATATGATTTTAACTCGAAATCATACTATGACATTTCACTTTTCAGAAAATTATATATTTTTTAGTTATTTTAGTTCTAGTATGTTATCTCTTTTAATCTTTCAGATCTGACCAAAAATTGAATTAAAAAATTTAATTTTATTATATATCAGAACTAATTCAAGTTTTAAATTTATATATATATTATGTAAATTTTTTTACATTTTTTTAATATAAAAATATTATTTCTTTAACTAGGCATCAAAGTTGGTGTGGTATTCTCATGTATACATATAATTAATTGAGAATTGAAAAGGGCTGACGTGTCAGCTCTCCTCAACCCTCTCTCCTCCTCCCCAGCCGGTCCCACATCCACCCCCAACAATATATATATATATATATATATATATATATATATATATATATATATATATATATATATAATTTTTCTTCTCTTTATATTTATTGTATAATTTAATCTAAAAAAATATAATTTTTATTTTATATAGTAAAATTTAATCTTGAATAATTTTAAATAGTATAATTTTTATTTCAAATAGTGTAATTTTAATTCGCTCACTGAATTCTGAAGCGGTGTAGTTTTTTATTTTTATAATACAACTCAAATAATTTTAAATAATACAATTTTTATTTTGTAATTGAATTTAAATGCCAATTTAAATAAAAAATATGTGAAATTAAATTTAAAATCAGAGTAAAAATATAAAATTTAATATAAATTTAATATAATTTGTACTTGGATTTTAAATGTTAATTTAAATTTAAAATTCATGAAATTAAATTTAAAAATAGAATAAAAAAATAAAATTTTAAATTTTACAGGAATAATTTATTATGAAAGTTATAAATAAATATTAATTTTTTCTTATATTATTAAAAATAAGAGCAATGCTACATGTACACCCCGAAGGGGTGTACATCATACACCTTCACAATTTTAATGGTGACGATATTTTTTATGGGTCACATCAAGTGATCCATCATCACACCCCCACCCTTAGATAGGTGGGGTGTATGATGTACACCCCGAAAGGGGTGTACACATAGCATTTTTCTAAAAATAATTATAAAAAATATCCGCAGCGAAGCTCGGTTATTTTACTAGTAATGATTAATTTGCATAATATAACTAGT